>ML790873.1:418959-444617 GCA_009831015.1 Picea engelmannii | reverse complement strand
CATGATAACATAAGCAATAGAGTCATGCAATCTATGAGTAAAACATAAACATATACTTATCTTTATCAATGGTAGATTCCACCAACCAAGTGCAGGCCTTCCACGAACCTCCCAGCCTTAGACCACACTGCTCATCATCTCAATAGTGGGTCACCCCCGAGCTGGGACTAAGCTCCACCCCAAGGCAAGGAATCTAGGCTCAGGCTGAGGTTACAGGGAAAACAACACTTAGAATCTAGAAGGATTCTTCCCAGGATACCATCTTACGCCCACTACTACCAGACTGTCATTCCCCACATGCCTGTTCCGCCCGGGAGTATACACCTTCACAAGCACAGTCCATCGGTGCTAACCTCCCTCTCTAGGTCTTGGAAACAGGTCGGATTAGGAAGTCTTAGAGCCTGAAACTGGTGTTACAGGGAAAACAACACTTAGAATCTGGAAGGATTCTTCACAGGATGCCATCTTACGCCCACTACTACCATACTCTCATTCCCCACATGCCTGTTCCGCCCGGGAGTATACACCTTCACAAGCACAGTCCATCGGTGCTAACCTCCCTCTCTGGGTCTTGCCAATAGGCCGAATCAGGAAGTCTCGGAGCCTGAAGCTGGTGCTGGACACTCTCTGGAAGAAACCACTTCCTTGCAAACTCTCTCTCTTGGAAAGAGTTGCTCACAGGCCTAACAACCTGCCTCTTCCAACAACAATCACCTCCCTCCCCTGGAGAGAGGTTACACACAGGTTCGACGTAGACTTACACTGGCCAGTAAGCCCCGCGCAGTCCAGCGCTGCATGGCTACAACAACCAATTGGAAAAACAGACATAGGCTTCCCAAACTGGTTCAACAAACATGGGATAGTCTTCACGGTTTTGGTTTCGGGATTGCACGAGGTGTGCAGAGATCCCACGCACAGGCTCCAACTGTTCAGACAAAGGATGTACCAGCTATCCCTGAAATCAACACAGGATTTTCTGGCTTTCAGGGTTGCACCAGGGTATTCTTTTACAGAGGTCCGATCGTTCACCTTCAGACCGTCAGGTAGAATGGAGGAGAGGAACCCTTCTCACGGCTCACCCTGGTCGTTTTATTTTCATGCACCAGGGTTGACACTTGTCACCCATGGAACTGCATGCAGTCCACCAGCACACGTTCCTCCCACCACTTGGGAATTCATGTGTCCTTCCAAAAGGACTTAGGATTAAAACATATGATGCACATAACTTTTGGAATAATATTAAAATATTATTCCGAGGCTTAAGCCCCCTAGGCTCAACACTTAGCCCCTTTCCCACCTTTCAGCCTCTAATTCCTTGCCCCCTCTGTGGATGCTGAGTCCCCCTTCACTCATTCATCGTGGTCGGTCTACACCTGGTGGTGTTTATATTTTATTAATTGTTCTGCATGATTACATATACAACAACAGGCTCCTGGCCTTCAACACTTAGGCTCCCAGGCCTAACAAACACTTAATCCTCTAGCTTATAAGAACTTGGCTCAACAACCTATAAAACATAATTACAATTTCTTTCAGAACATGGTTTGCAATGGGGCTCAGCCTTGGGGACACTACACGGGATATGCATAGATGAAATTTGAATTTACTCGAATTACAATTCAACGAAAAATTAACATGAGATAATAGTGTTTAACCTGTTAATTAATCATATTTAAACCTTAACTCTTTTCGGGCCTTCGGACCTCAGGGTATCCAATAACAACTTGATATATGATTTCCGAAGCTCGAAACAATGAGGTGATTGATTATTCGCTAATTGTATTTAATCTTTAATTAACTCCGTTTAATGCTTAAGACATTTCGAGAGTTCGATTTTCGTGAATTTAGGATGCGATGGATGGTGGACATCTGAACTGCGAGGGCGCGAAACTATTAATTACCTTTAATTGAGATTAGTTTATTTAACCAAGGTTTAATATTTCAGGACTTCACATTTCATAGATTTGCAAGTTGGATCTTCTGTCGTTTTCCCGAAAGTCCACTTCCCGCAGTGACATGTTAAAGTTTAGGAAGGTATATGTGTATATGGTGACTAGGATCTGTCAAATGCTTTTCATGTATCAGAACTTTGAAGGTGAGTCGTGTTGAAATTCCTGAAGTACAAAACTCCGAAGTATTCTTTAGTGATTTGACTCTTTAAAGAGTAGGTGGCTGCATAACTCCTAAGATATTAGGATCATTTGATTAGATGGGGGAATTCATCGACAGTGAGAATCAAGCACGTGTTGTTTTTATTTTAAATGGGAAAGAAATCTATTTAAATTCTAAAGTTTAGAAATATATATATATATATATATATGTGTGTGTGTGTGTGTGTGTGTGTGTGTGTGTTCCAACATAGGCTCCATCTAGGGATCACATCTCCTTGTGAGACGCAGAAGAACAATAGACCAAGTGCCTTTATTGGGTAAATGGAGTCATTATTGCATTTCTGTGAAACAAATTTGGAACAAAATCAAAGTGAGAAAAGAGTTTCTACCGAAACATAGAAAACCTTAAAACACATCAAATTATGATCTTCAGTCAAGCCATTTGAAATTCCTCTTTCTTAAAACTGTATTCATATTTTCTTAAGATAATCAAAGTAACTTTAGCCGAAATATCAAGTTTTGATCGATTTCGTTCGCATCAAGGTTAAGTATATGTAACATAATTTCTTAGGGAGATCCCTCATTGGTTCAAATGTAAATATTATTGAAAAAGGATTAGATGTCAGAGTATATCACGTAGATACGTATGCCAACCATACATATATCATAGATATTGCTTCACTGCCAATGGGCCTGTTCAGTACCTCGGTGAAGTTATCTACTTTTCCCATTGAATTTCCTTTCACCACTTCAATACGTAATTTTACATTTAAATTATGAGATGAGGGAAATCATTTAATGAATTTCCTTTCGTCATATCTCTTTTTCTTTGGGCAAAATGGGGGCAATTGATTTCTTGAATTTCCTTTCACCATTTGCCTTGGACTAGATGGGGGAAATCATTTTATGAATTTCTTTTCACCATATGTCTTATATTCTAATACATGAAGTGGGGACAATCAATCTGTATGTAACATACAAGGGATGATATCTGTTTAAGATATTCAAAGGAAAGTTCTGTCATAATTTTTCAGTATACTCCGAAACTAATTTTCTTTCTATCTTCAATGCACCTTCACCTATTGAGAAGATTTTATAGGGCATTTTAAATTTAGGGCTCAACCTTGAGAGAACTAGTCATTTTAAACTATATAAGAGAGCTAAAATTATTAGGATTATCTTAGACATACTTTCTTTTAGTTAAATTGAGAGACGTATAATTTTTTGCCTAACATTGCTTTGAAGACATGTTTCTAAGTTTTCAGAGTTAAGGTGACGTCTTTTCTCTCTATGAAGACCAGGGAGTGGTATTGAGAATCGTAGGAAAATAAAGCTTCAGGATGGGCAGAATAAAACATAAAGAATATTCAAATGTTCTTTTGTGAACAAGGTCAATCCCACACAAGATTGTTCATTGATTCTCCTATTTTCTTTACGGTCTTTTTATTCTTCTTATTATTTTTTTTTAATAAATTTAATTTAATTTTTTATTTTTTATCCAAACTCAGAGAAGACTTTTAGGATTAGGCTGTAATTTTTATATTTCTGTGGTTGTTGATCGAGTGACAGTGTTTATATGGATGAGACTTCTTTCATATTTAGTGAGATCCCCTTGAAAATTTAACTTGGGCCAGTAGGGTAGAAGCTCATACCTTGTATTTTCTTTATATTTTCAACCAAGTAAACCATTTATTTATCACCTATTTTGAGAGAATGCCAATGTTCTGAAAAGTGAGTGTTGGTTTCTGATACATCCTTATCTCTCAACTATTAACAAGCATTCTGCATAAAAATAAACGTGAGAAATGTCAGAAACTTCTAAAAAAACAAAGCGATAGGTGTTACTCGTTTTTTATATTTCCGTTTTTATGAAATCAACGAAACTAAACTTTTTATAGTGAATGTAAAAACTTACCAAAGAAACGTAAACTTGTAAATCAAATCAAGAAAATAAAACTAGTATATACAATGACGATTTGGAATTTGATTATTGCATGAAATGCTTCAGGTAAAGCCTTTTGATAGGGGTGTTAAGGATTTTCCCATCGAGGTTTTTTAATAAGAATGAGTTCTTTCCCTTGGAATCCACGATCTTGAAGGGCCCACACCAGTTGTGATCAAAATTGCCATGATTTCCAAAATCTTCTTTCCTAGCATCTCACTTCAGTACTAGGTCGTCAGGAAGAAATTCCCTATCTTTATCTTTTTTATCAAACAAAGCTTTCATGTTGTCTTTATATTTTTGAAGTTTCTCATCCACTTCAGCCCTGTTTTGCTGTACTTCAATTAACTGGTTTATTCTTCTGGTAACATCGTTAGTCTCTTCCTTCGAGTCTTGCCAAAGCTTCATCATAGGCGGAGTGAGATTTATGGGGAGGATTACGTCGGTACCGTACACCATTTGGAAAGGAGACATTCCGATTGATTTCTTAGTGCCTATTCGATTTCCCACAAAGCGTATTTCAAATGAACATGCCATGCTTTCTTATTTTCAGTCAACACCTTTTTAATTATGGTGATTAAGATCTTATTCAATGATTTGGTGAATTCGTTGCCCCGAGGATAGTAGGCTGTGAAATTTCCTAGTACAATATTGTAATTTTGAAAAAAACTAATCATCACCATGGATTTGAAAGCTTGGGCATTATTAGTAAATATCTTCTGAGGACATCCAAATCTAGATAAAATGTTTTTTTCTAAGAAACTTATCACCACTAAGTCTGTAGCATTTCGTGTTGGAATGACTTCTACCCATTTAGTGAAATAATATATGGCAGTTAGAATCCATTTATGTTGTGTACTAGAGTGTGGATGGATTTATCTGATAAAATCTAGACCCCATTGTTGAAATGGAGCTTTTGTCTTGACTGGAATCAAGGGTAGTGCAGGAAGCTTTTGCTTTCCTAAGAATAGTTGTCAGGAGTTACAGGCTCTGACTTTAGTATTCACGCTAGTAAATAATTTTGGCCAATAATATCCAGCTCTCAGGATTTTATAGGCCATTTCCCTCCAGGCGTGGTGACCTCCACACACCCCTTCATGAAACTCGTTTATAACATTCTCTGTTTCAGATTCTATTAGGCATATTAGTAAAAATCCTAGGGGATCCTTCCAATACAATTGGTTGTCGATGATGCAATAATTTACCGTGTACAAATTTAATGTTCTTGTTTTAGAAGGAGTCATATCACTTGGGAACTGAAGTGAGTCAGAAGATATGAAACTATGTCACTATACCAAGCCGAGGAAGATAATTTTTCTTGAATCTGAGTTGCAGGTATCTTATATACATCGAGTTCTTCTATATCTAGATGGTCTCTGTAAGCTTGCAGATGATTTATTCTAAGTTCTCTGAAATTTGATTCGGCTAATAACTTATCCAGGCCTAGACCTTTGACGAGTTTAGTTGGTTTTTCCTCAAGATCAAATTCCTGAATCTTGGCTAGCCATCGTCCCCTTCTTCCTTCACTATTAGGTTGAACCAATATGTCCTTAACATAGCTGGTTGGTACATAGGAAATTATTTTGGAATGTAGCACGTAAGTCCTGAAAGCTTTGAGGGCCTTCACCATAGAGTATGCCTACTTTTCCAGTATATCATATTTTAACTCTGTGTATCTGAGGATTTTACTAAAGAATGCTATCGACTGTTTGAACCCTTCCTCATTCTTCTGTAAGAGCATGACCACAATCGTATGTTCGGATTTGAATGAAAAGATCAAGAACTCTTTCAAGTAGTCTGGGCTGGCCAACACTGATGCTTCTCCTATTACCTTCTTGATGTGTTCAAAATATGTTTTAGCCTCGGTTGTCCATTTGAACTCGCTTTCTTTTTTCAGCATATCTGTAATCAATTTAACAATTTCAACGAAATTTGGAATGAATCTGCTTAAAAAAAATATTTTTTCTAAAAAATACTGAAATTCCTTTCTGTTTCTAGGAATATTTATTGTATCTATGGCTTCAACCCTTTTTGGATCGACTTTGATTCCTTCCCTAGATACTATATGGCCCAATAGTTTACCTTCTTGCATTGAAAAATGAGATTTCTTGGGATTTAGGGACAAACCAAATTTCCGTCATTTCTCGAACGTCTCTTTGAGGTGTACCAAGTGCTCTACATCAGAGTTAGAAAAAAAATTAAATCATCAAGATAAATAACAACAAACTTATCTCTTTCGCCGACAAAGGCTATGTCCATTGTTTGTTGAAAGGTGTCCCTTGAATTCATTAGACCGAATGGCATTTTGTCATACATGAAAGTACCCCATGGAATGGTAAATGTGGTTTTTCCTTTGTCATCTTTGTGGACCGCAATTTGATTGTAACCTAAAAAGCCATCAATCATGGACATATGGTTAGCCCCGACCACTTTTTCCAAAACGTGATCCATTTTAGGGAGAGGATAATTGTCTTTAAGGGATGATCTGATTAGGTTCTTGATATCCACACAGAGTCTAATTTCTCCGTTCTTTTTTCTAATTGGAACTAAATTAGCTACCCACTCCGAATATTTGAGTGGAACAATATTTTTTGCATCCAGGAGGTTTTTTACTTCTCTTTCTATTACATGAAAGAGTATATGATTTATCTATCTGAGCTTCTTCCTGGAAGGTTTGATGCTCGGTTTCAAATGGATTTTATGCTCGATGACAATGGTATCATAAGTTTTCAGTTCGTCGTAAGACCAGGCAAATACATCTTTGTATTGTTTGAGTAACTCAACATATCTAGTTTTCATTTCGGGTGGAAAGTATTTAAAATTTTTGACCAGCTTGGGGTTTTCCTTACTGCCTATGTCACAATCTTCAACCTCTTCGGGCTGAGGTTGCAAGGTATACTTTAGGGGTAAATCATCCTTATCAAATAATCTCTCTAATAGAATTAGACCCTTAGGAATTTGATTGTTTTTTAAAACCAACATGCGATGGTTAGAGATATTATCTTGGAACTTTTGAGGATCTTTGCCTTTCTACATTATCTAAGTAGGGTCATTTTGATTTTCCTGGTCGATGTGTGTTTCAGAAAATTCATCCACCATTTATAGAAACTTCTTGATCTGCTCATCGTTTTCGAAAACCTTCCAGTGTTGAACATTGTTTGGTATTGAAGGCCCGTGCCTCATTTCTATGTGATACTTTAGTTTTAAGACTGTAGGTGGCATAAAAGTAGCAACCGCTTTCTCTAGAGAATCAACTTGTTGATTTTCTACCCTGAGAATATGATGAATATTGAACAATGAGAAAAAAATTTCAATCAAATCCCAGGTGAAGTTCATGTATGACCTTAGCCTTGGATGTTTGGCTTGATACTATTGCCTTATCTGTTTTACGATTAATTCATCATCACTGTAAACTATTAGATTCTCTATTTTCAGCTTCCGGGTAGCCTCCAATCCTAATATCAGAGCCTCATATTCACATACGTTATTGGTATAGTCAATATCCCACTGTAACCTATATGAGAAATGAATAATGAATTCATATCCGAGTGCCACAAACAACACTCCATCCTCGACTCCTTCCCAAGACGAAGCACCATCAAAAAACATTTTCCAAACTCCTATACTATTTACATATTTGTTTGTTTTTTTTGATTTTTTTTGTTTTCTTTTTTCCAAATCATTTTCTTCTGTACATTCATCAAAACCACCATCAATTGATAATATAAAGTTTCCTAAATCTTGATCTGCGACATAAACCCAATAATTATTTGGGTTCTGTGGGTTATTTACAGTATATGCCAATTTTGTCTCTCTGTATAGATGGGTGAACTGTCCACCGAAATTGGGATTGTAACATACGTCATGTCCAATTGAAGTGATACTCCAAGTTTATCACCTCAAGATCTGGATAACAACATGCCATACTTCACAGGAACATCAACAATGACTACATCCATGAGAATACTCTTCACAAGGATCTGTGAAAGATTAACCACCAAATATTTTATCATACCAAGACATTTAACTTTTATCAAATCAAAATAATATATATCTTGGTATGGTCTGGTAACCTTGAGACCCAATTTTTCCATAATAACTTTGGGCATTAAGTTGTGGGAGGCTCCATAATCCAACATACAATTATGGAGTAGGTGATCATGCACAATCATTATAATATAAAAAGGAGCAACAAGGTCTTTAGTATTTTCAATATGCAGACCAAAAATTATAGTAGGTCTATCATCTTCTAAATTAATAGTATCCGCATGAATTTCAACATCTAAGAAATTTATCATTTTAGCAATTTGTTTTCTATACATCGTATGTTTTGCTAATTCGACCAAGGGCACAATAATTTTGATTTTATTAATTTCATTTTCCATATTGAAACTTCCAATCGTATTTTCAGCCTCTCTGGTTGGGATCTCTGTTTCTATTTTTTCTTGTCTATTGGTTTGTGTTTCTTTGGTTTCAGTTGTCTTTGTTTCGGCAACTTGCATTTTAGCTGTTTTTGTCTTGGCAGCTTGCGTTTCAACTTTTTTTGTTTTGGAATCTTGCTTTTCAGTGGATGGTTGAGTTGCCTCATTTGTTTTACTTCTCGACAAGATCTTGCTTGGTGGAGCAATTGTAGAATTTTTATCTCTAGGCCTTAATTTATATTTTTGTTGAAGCTCGACCATTATAGAGTTGACAATTCCTTGATAATCAAATTATCCCATATTATTTATACTTACCTCGTTTCCAAACAGTGGTTCTTGATCTAAAGACATTTCATAATATTGTCTATTTAGGTGAGGTTCTTGATCGTTATCACTGAGGTTGTCAATATCTTCATCTAACCCCTCAAAGTCTTGTACATCATCACTTTGCATAAAGTTTTCTGTTTTAAAAGGAGCTTTGATTTTTTGATCCTCATTTTTTACTGGTCTCTGTTGGATTTGGGGATTCAGATTCCTTTTGAAATATCTCCTAGAAAAAGGATCAGGTTTAGCCTAGTCTAATTCCATTCTGGATATTTTGTTTGATAACTCTTTGATTATCTTAGCCATGTCATCTATTTTGTCCTCCGTTGACCTCCCAGATCTGGAAGTTCCATCTTGTTCCCTAGAAATTTTGGTTTCTTTGGTTCCCATTTCTACCTTTGCTTTTATTTTACCTGATGCCATCATG
Source organism: Picea engelmannii (assembly GCA_009831015.1). Taxonomy (NCBI): domain Eukaryota; kingdom Viridiplantae; phylum Streptophyta; class Pinopsida; order Pinales; family Pinaceae; genus Picea; species Picea engelmannii. The sequence goes on along the minus strand of ML790873.1, from coordinate 435,392 downwards.
TTTGACTTGATTTTGATAGCGTCATCCTGCATTTTCCTGAGATCAATAGATATCCTTTCCCTCGAAAGTAGGGAAAATTCAGGCTCAAAATCCCCTATGAAAGTCACCTTAGCTGCGAGCTGTGAGGATTTGAATTTTGCTGGGATATTATGATAGAGTTTATTAAACTTCCGGGTGAATTCTAGCACTGATTCGAAAGTATTTTTCCTCAGAGCCCGAAATTCTGTCACATAATACAAGTGATCTTTCTTTTCTCCCCACTGCCTTAAAAATGTGTTTTCTAGCACGTCATAAGATGCTATAGAACCTACCTGAATCCCTCGAAACTAGAGTCTTACTTGACCTTCAAAATCTTGTGCCAAAAGTCTTGAATAAACATCCTCATGCTCAATGCTGAGGATATCAACTAATTGGTCAAAAAAATTTATGTGCTCTGTGGCAGTTAAATCTCCCTCTCCCATGAATTTCGGTACGTTATTCATATAATTTTCTAGTAAATCATGAAGGACATGAGAAGGAATAAAGAAGTGTACCTGGCCACCACTTTGGAAAAAATCCTAGGGGGCGGAGGTGGTAGTCCTTGACCGCCTCCTCCTCCAGCACCACCTCTGGTGCCACCTCCTCCAACAACAACCATTTGATGTCGAGGGGATGAACCTCGGAAGTTAAAGAGAGGGTTTTCATAAACTGCTATGGAACCTTCTACCGACTCAGGATGAGGTGAAGGAGGTTCTGGAAATTGACCATTAGGAGACAAAAAATCTAAAAAGGGGGGAAAAGGGAAATGAGGACTGGGTTCTTTGGATTTACAGGATATATAAACAGGAGAACCAACAGGAGTTGAATCAGGGTAAGAGATATAGTCCTCAGAGTTTTCGAGAACTAAAACCTTTACTTTGGGGACCAACGAAATATCAATAAAAGAGGGTATCAAAAGGGATCTCTTACCTTTACTAGAAAAGGGGGAAGTCGAATCGATCTCGGATCTAATCTTAAATAAAACCATCTCAGGGTTTATGGTTTCAACTGCAAGCTTCTTAGTTGATGTATCTCTGAAGTGGCTTTGTGTATAACCTTCTTGCGAGGTTGACTGTTCAAGTGGAACCTTAGCATTAGTTTGCACAGTTTTGGGTTGGTAAACCTTACTTGTGGATGCATCAATATGCTTGAGGTATCCCCTTGGTTTTAATATCTTTTTAGGATCAGATACAGGCGTAGTCTGCTGATCATCTGGGTTCTTCCTGGTATTCTTTCTACCGAATGCCAGTTTATCTATAGTGGAGTCACCAAGTGAAAGACAAAATTTATCCTTATAAATGTATTAAATCTTTGTTCACTATCAAAGAGAGAAACTTACCATGTCATTCTCCTAGGGAAAAACAACTTCGTTTCTCCATCCCCCACAACAACACCAAAAAAATGTTGTTCCTGAGATTAAACTTAAGGCTCAAAGAATAATGTCAGGCATCATAAATTTAAGGAATGTTTTAAAAGGTGTTTTTTCTTCCGTTAATTATATAAGAATTAAACCTCAAATGAAATTAATAACTGAACAGGACAGAGGTCATATTTTGTCGTCTGAGTCAAGTAATAAAATCAAGTGATGCGAGAGAAATTTACAAAACTGTTAAACAAAATGAGCCATCAATGACAAATGAATCTTACCTTGTTCACAGTAGAAGAACAAATAGAATGCACCCTTGAAAGGATATAAGATACAATGATCCAAGTAACTTGCAGGTCTTGTATTTACTAATAGAAAATATAGAGGAAAAATTGCTTGCTTATCAAATAATCGATAAAACATGATTATAGTAGATGTTGTACTAAATTGAAACCACTCACTTATCAAGGAGTGGCATAAAGAAAACTAGATATATGGAATACAAAAGGAGCACACAACTCAAACTGCACAAAATTTGGAATCCCTGTCTGTACTTGTATTAATACTCACAAAAGGATGAGTTTTCTTAGTTACAATACAACACGAAGAAGCCTTTGTTAAGTCTTTAGACTATGTATTTATACAAAATGTTCTCAACCCTAAGTGGTTGGAATTCTCATAATTTCAAAAACAATAAATATTACAATATGTGAAATTTGAAACGTTTCACTTGCATCACCCCTGTCTCTTCACCACGCTGGAAGAGACATTTCTTCTTCTTGTTCTCCAGCTCAGAAACAACTAGTCTCTAATTGTGATCTGAGTACATGATATGCCCACATCGTCTCATTTGTTCCCATACACACTAGCTTTCCTTTGCTCGACACATTGCACACATTTTTCTACGAACTTCACCACCAATCTGGAAGGCTCTATTGTGTTATTCGCCTCAAAAGTATATAGCTTATTTTCAGAGCGAGGAAACCTATATTACATTGTCCTATCTTATGAATATATAGACTGTAGCTGCAGACTAGGATTGACTATCCATTTATGAATCTAGGCAATATCAATTTGTTTCAACTGCAAGATTTTAGCTCGAGCCTCTTCCATGTTTGTCTTGAAATTAAGTTTATTTTTTGCTATGTCAACTTTCCCTAGGACTTCAGAGATATTATATTTTTCAAGGCCCAGTGACTCTTTGTCGAGTGAATGAAATGCTTCTTCACAAGCTTTCTTCACCTCCTTAGCTAATCTTTTACTTTCAACTATGTTAGCTTCCCAGGTTTTCAGTATTATATCGCCTCGAGTTTGCTCAAAAAGAGACAATATAGAGACCATGGTTACTTCCTCTTTTGCTGATGACACAACTGCCTCCTGGAAAGAAGCTCGAGCTACAATGGCCTCTCTCTCCTTTAGGCCAATGTTATTTAAATATTGGTCTACCACATGATAATGGTTTTGGACAACTTCTATCTTAGTAAAAAGGCTTTTTTGTGTTGCTTCCAGTTTCTCGTGCACCTCTAATGCATGGGCTTGGAAAACCGCCATATCTATAGTTGTGTTCTCAGTCAATTTTATTTTGGCCTACAGTTGTTTTACCAACTCTCCCTGCTGAATGACTCATTCTCTACTTGCCTATGCATTCTTATGCATTTCATCGCGACTAAATTTGAGTTGCTAAATTTCCTTTCTGTCATAGGCTCTAATCTGCTCAAAACCCCTATTCATCTCATGTCTTACACTTTGTTCCATTGTATTTAGTTGACATTGAAACTGACTTACCATAAGGTCCTTCTGCTTCAATTGTTCCTTCAGATTCCCAACTAAATACCGATTTGTTGTGGAAAAAGCTCCCAATGAGCCTGCCACTTCCATAGCGAAGTCTGCCTCTTCTAAGACCTATCCATCCAATAACACCCTATTTTTATTGACAATTGCACCTTCCTTTTGGTGCGTTTCTCTTTTTACTACAACTCTCCTCTTCTTGCTGAAGAAGAAGTCAGAAGGAGGCATCTCTTCGACCAAAATAGGAGTAAGATCTTCTATGAACACTACTTCGGCTCTTGGGTTCCCCTGACTGATCTCTAAAGGGGTCAAAGACATAATAGGGTCACCTATTTGGGTGGTCTGTGGTTTCCCTGATCTATTAGTAGCCGGTTTTTCTGGTGTAGATAGCGATGCATCCTCTCCCTTTTTGATCAAAACTTCATTTTGAGCCTTCTTTTGATCATCAGGTTGATTTGATGGTGCAATATTTTCCCTCTGTGTCAAAACCTCCATTTTCACCAAATCTTCTTGAATGTTTAGCCCACTGGAACTTCCTTCTTTTAACTTCTAGGTTTCAACTTCGTGTGTGGCTAGATATGTTGGAACTTCTCCCTGTAATACTTTGGGAAGACTGTTTCTTCGGTGTCTCTGAAAAGTATGTAGCTCAGCGAATTCATTTGGATCTAGAGTATGGACTCAACTCAACACATCCTGATAAGATCTTGCCCCTCCGAATATCTCATCTTGTGGGGAATTTTCATGCTCATATCTCTTCAGATTGTACAAAGCCATGTGATTTCCTATGACCTTCTGTGGATTGTGTTTCTTGGATTCAATGTTTACAAGCTTAATGTCCTTTAGGGCCATGACCTCTACCTTTGAGTGGCTGAAATTTAACAGTGAAAAAGTACCAACCTGCAAAGGAAAGGTGGGCCAAATCTTTTTTTGCGCTTCCTTGAGCTCTTTACTAATTTCTCCTAGAACAGTTTGATGTGCTACCTATCGGCACACCAATCGATCTGGTAGGAACATTGGTGAGACATGTGGAGGAACAAAAAATCCAAAGACCCTGATATAAGAGAAGTGTTCTTCAATGAACCAATCAACTATTTTTCCTAGGTTAGCCACTATCTGGTATGAAATTCTAGGGGGTGGGAAACCGTATATAGTGATATGCATCGACACCACCACATAGTTGCATATTTCATAGAATAAGTCATTCGCTTTATCCTCCCACAACTTGGAGTGATATAAATGTATCGGTTCAATGTTGGTTGGAGTCCAACTCCATCCCATCAAAGGAAATGGCGTCATATAACAAACAACATCCATGAGATATGTCGACATGTAAATTGGGGCAGGTCATCCTTTGGATTTCAATGAATGATATTCAGTGATTTCCTTGGCCAAACTGACTGATAATATCTTGGCCCAATTCAAAGAAAAACCATTTGCAACTTCATGCATGATCGACACCCATGATAACAAGAAGTGAGCAGATTTTTCTTTCCCAAAAAGTCTACACAACATCATGGCCACATACATCATATGGGTGTCTAAGGATGCATTGGTGTATATGTCTTGGGTGTCTTCTATGAATTTCTCAAGGTGTGCCCACCAATCCTTGATCAAGTCAGGGTAATTATTTACACCTTGTGGGCACTCTTCTTCATTGAACTCCTTTAAGAAAGCGACATTATAGCTGTGTTTGAATGTTGGGGACAATTTTTACATCACCTGGATATGGTTTGGTCGGAAATATCCAACAACAAATTTCTGTGAATTGTGGATGGTCCTGGTCGAGACATCGATGTTCTCTAAGGGCCATCCTATCATGTCATTATACGGCATGAGTCTCGGTCGCATGGCTATCTTATGTAGCTTTGATTGGGCTATGCATTTGATCTTTGTCATGTGAGTTTCGGTCTCCTCATAATATGACTCTTCTGGACAGTTGCTCAGCTCATATTGTAGGATATCACAGACTTGCGTCCAGGTTATTATGGTCTCCACAAATCTTGGTGATGTGTCCGAGAGGACATCTGTGTTTTGGCTCAATCTCTCACCAGTCATTTTAACCATTTTCCGCGGAGCCATGATAATAGTAATCTCAACACTGTGTTACCTATCATAGAAAATGCGCAAAACTTATTATCTTGCTAATATTTCTTTGTGAAAAACACAAATGGACTTCAGAATGGAATATATTTTTCACCTTAAGTGAATTAATTTCCGTATACCTTCACGGACAATGTGTTTACTTCCCTTAATGAAAATATTTTGGCGGTGTTCCAAGATCTTATTTGAAATCATTTTTCCTAGATCGACTATTAATGCCATTAATGTTTGGTAGTTCGTGATCGGGATATGCATAGATGAAATTTTAATTTACCCAAACTACGATTCAACAAAAAATTAACATGAGATAATAATGTTTAACCTGTTAATTAATCATATTTAACCTTAAATCTTTTTAGGCCTTCGGACCTCGGGGTATCCGATAACATCTCGATATATAATTTCCGAAGATTGAAACCACGAAGTGATTGATTATTCGCTAATTGTATTTAATCTTTAATTAATTCTGTTTAACGCTTAATAAATTTCGAGAGTTCAGGTTTCGTGAATTTAGGATGTGATGGATGGTGGATATTCGAACTCCGAGTGTGTGAAGCTATTAATTACCTTTAATTGGGATTAGTTTATTTAACCAAGTTTTTATATTTCGGGACTTCCGTTTTGTAGATTTGCAAGTTAGATCTTCTATCATTTTCCCGAAGGGCCACATCTCACAGTGACATGTTAAAGTTTAGGAAGGTATATGTGTATATGGTGACTAGGATCTGTCAAATGCTTTTCGCATATCAGAACTTTGAAGGTGAGGCATGTTGAAACGCCTGAAGTACGAAACTCCGAAACTTGAAAATCTGAAGTATTCTTTAGTGATTTGACTCTTTAAAGAGTAGGCGGCTCCATAACTCCTAAGAGATTATGATAATTTGATTATATGGGGGATTTCATCGACGGTGAGAATCAATCATATGTTGTTTTTATTTTAAATTGGAAATAAATCTATTTAAAGTCTAAAGTTTAGAAATATATATGTGTTCCAACAATTTGTGTGACCAAGGGCTCATGGCCATGTCATTAACCAATTCACATCTAAGAGAATAATGTGTAGCCCATGATAATTTTTGAAGGACCCATGTGAGAAAGGTCTGGGAACCATGCGCTATGCCCAAAAGGATCTAAGACTTTTTGGCTTCGAAACTCTGGGAGTTCGAAGCTCAAGAGTGTTACGACCTCACCATTTGCAAACAGGCTGAAGGAAACTTATTGTTATGATTATCCATGAGGTTAACCGATGTTTGGCGGTTTCCCTAACTGGGGTAGATAAACCTGTCCCACCATTAAACTCTAACCCATTTACCAATTGTGAAGTAACGTGAACCATGGATATGAGGACATTCGGGAGTTCCCCTGGCTGTTGGATCTACAATTAGGTAATTCATACGTTGACTACTTCGGGAGAATAGAGATGTTAGAGCACAAAAATCCCCAAATGCTGGAGTTACAAATTGATATAATCCATGGATATGGGGAGTCCTTTAAGAACCCCTCTTAACCTTTTGATGAACCTGTGGAGTGACTCACGTACGATACTTCGGGGAAATCCTACTTTGGGAGAGCGGAGCAACCATAATGATGAAACCCTCGAAGGCCAGAGTTGTGAAGTAATGAGAACCATAGATCTAGGGACCCTTCGGGATCTCCCATGACCATAGATCTAGGTCATGGTCAGCCCGACGCTGACCACTCTGGGAGAAAGGAGGAATTCACACAACGAATCCCCCGAACACCGAAGTTATGAAGTAAAGGAGGTTGTTGATCAATGGACCTACATGGAAACTTCTTGACCATTATATCTAAGGGAATTAGAAGGCTATCAGTCCATGGTGATGTGGCATGTTGATGTCACCCAGGGTGATGTGGACCCGCGTTTGACGTGCCATGTGACACCCATATTTGTACGTTTCATAGAACCTGTGTTCCCATTAAAATGTGACACATGTCACCTACTGTAAGGGCCATACATCATCTCTGCCTTGTCGCGTGTCACCCCTAGCACATACTAGCTTGGTCCATATGGTGGGTGGAGTGCTTGGGAACCACCTTTCCTTGCCCCATGTTTAATATGTCACCACGTGCTAGGGTGGACCCTTCGGGAATCCGAGACTTCAAAACTCCAGAGGTTTGGTATGCAATGTTGTGGATAAGATGAAAGGCCTGAATGCCGAAGCTACATGGAGATATTTCGAGCTCCTTCAAGAGTTCAGGAATTCGAGACTCCGAAGGACATGCATGCAGGAAAGAAAAAAGGGGCGTTCAGTGTCGAAGCGTCGAACGTCGAACCCCCCTCTAGCCTGTGTGTTAAATGATAATCAAGACCCATCATTGGATTGGATGGTGGATGGATTTTACCTATGGATGTAGGAACTTGGGGATGGTATGAATGAGGTGGAACAACATGGGTGCCATGTGGCCCATGACTGATAACGTCCAAAGAGATTTAGGAGGCCGTAAATTTCAATCCACAGCTCAGGTTTGAGTTTGGTAGTAATCGTTAGAAATATATGGTTGAGTAGAAGAGGATGAATACCTCGAAGAGATGATTTGAGATTATTAAAGTAAGAAAATTTTTGATGCCCCATCCCTAGAAAGGATACTTAGGGGTCGGGTGCGTTACAAATTGGTATTCGAGTAGGAAACAACACTTGGCCTTCTTGGGCTCATGAAGGAGTCACATAAAAATATTATTAGAGACCCTTTAAGGGTAACACACTATCTTACCCCATCCCTAAGAGGCTTAGTTAAACCTCTATTGAATAAAGGAATGAAACCTTCTCCTATTGTATATGTTTTGAAAAATTTGAACTGTGTGTTGTTCATAAACTAGTAGATCATTGACTAACATAAAATGTTTTGTCAGCACTCGAACAGTCAATGGACGATAGGAAAACTACAACATAAAGGATGGTGACACACCATGAATTGGGGGAAAGCTCCCACAATAGAGAGGAAGAATATGATGAAAGGAGGGTGGTGGAAACCCCTCCAGATTTGGATGAAACTATAAGAAGCCTCATGGTAGAATTACAGATTTGTAAGGATGAAAATGAAAGGTTGATAAAAGAGTAGGAAAATAAAACTAAAATTAATGAAATTCTACTACAAATCTTATCAGATATACAAAGGTAGTTGTCACATGGACCAACAACTAGTCATGTGGACAATCGTCATAATAAGAAAAACCAAAGTCCACATGAGATACAAAAGCATGGCCTTGAAAGTGGCCACACAAGGAGAAACACCTAAAAGAAGGCCCAACATGGAGCCAAGAGAGACTCATTTGAAGAATCCTCTGGTGAGGAAACTAACAACTCCAAATAATATTCTAGTAGAAAAACTAGTTCACATTTCAAGAGGAAAAGAAATAAGAGGAAACATTCCAAGAGTCATGACCCTGAAGAGTTCAATAAAGCCAAACCACCCATTTTTGATGGATAAATTAAGTAGGGGGAAGAATCAGAAGTTTGGTTTCTTGGCTTGAAGAAGTACTTCAGAGTCCATGACTACTCTAAAAATTTAAAGGTTTGAATAACCATTTTTAACATGAATGGAAAGGCCTCCATTTGCTGGGAGGACCTTAGGAATGTGAAAGGAATCCATGACAAGGAATTGAAAAAGAAAAAAAATGACAAATACTTTAAGAAGAATCATCTTTCAGAGAAATACTTTGATGGGAATACCAAGGATTTCTATGAACTCAAGTTGGGACAACTCACAATAGATGAATATATCAATAAATTCCTTGAGATGATAAGATATGTGCCCTACATAAAGGTTGAAAAGGTAAAGATGCAATGATTTATTAGTGGAATGCCTCAGTCCTTTCGAGACATAATTGAATTTGATGATCCAAAGACCTTAGAAGACACTATAAGGAAGGCAAGGTATTGCTATGAACAATTCAAGAATAAGACAAAACCTCATGAGGGTTGGAAGAAGAAAAGTAATTTGAGATTCAAGAAGAAGGGGTTTAAACCCTCAAGATTTAAGAAATATGGGAAAGGTTATAAGATGATCCTTCCTACTAAAAGTGCATATCAAGAAAATTCCCCCTCTCAGAGTGGAAATAAACCCTTTGGAGCAGCCTCAGGTAAGACTGATAACACAAAGAGAGAACCCTTGAAATTTTGGGGTTGTGGAGATGAACATTTACTGAAAGACTGCCCAGATAGGAAACATAACAATAGGAGGGTCTACAATGTTCAAGAGGATACCACAGTCAATGATGTGGCTAGGATCATGCCACAAATTTATAGATCCTTGGATAATAGACAAGTTGACCACCAAGCTTCAATGGTGGAGATGGAGGGTATGATTTCCAACCATCTAGTTTCCATTTTAATTGACCCGATTTTTAATTTGAGTTATGTTTCCCCTCAAACTGTTAAGAAATGTAGTTTGCAACAAGTTAAGCATGTTAAATCATGGCTGGTACAACTATCCATTGGAACCAAAAGAAAAGTAACAGAGGTCATACCAGTATGCCAATTCATTATGAATGGATTACCCACCCAAGAAACCCTAAACATGATCCCTTTAGGATCTTATGACCTATTGATTGGCATGGACTGGTTGGCTTCCCATAAAACCAAGTTGGACTATTACAATAAAACTTTGGAGTGTGAATATGAAGAAGGGAGAAAGGTAACCCTACAAGGGGTTCAAAATCCTATCTTAGTGAGACAAATATCAACCCTTCAAGTGAAGAACTATTTTTGACATGTCAAAATTCCTCACTTCAATAATGTCACATTCTCATTGTCGCAAGTGTCACACTTTTGTGATAAGTGTCATAAATGTCGTATTTTCATTTTTCATATGTCTCACTATGAACGACACCATAGAAACACTTGATACATCCTCTAGAACATGTTGGAAGGAGAAACCATATCATTTGAGCAGACTAAACAAAGTATTTTTTATTGAGAATTGGTCATCTTGATGATTTTTTGGAAATTCAACGCTCCCCTGCTTATATGAAGGAAGCGCTAGCACTCTCTTTCCATATATAAGGGAGCGTTGCAATGCTCTATTGCTTGTTTTGAAGGAGCACCGATTTGTTGAGAAAATCATGGGAATAAATCCCCCTTTTCTCTAAGGATAGCTAGAGATGACTTGAGTTGGTTTGGCTCTAATCTAACCTTTAGACTGCATATAAGGGATATTCCACAACTGATGGAGTCATATCCTCAACTTATCCCAAATATAACCAAGGTGGTTGAGCCTATCAAAGCCTATAAAGAGAGGCATTCTCATGGTGAACAAGGAGGAAAAATATCAGAAAACGTATTGCCATTCTGATCGTGGATATTTCGAGCAAGGGGTTGGATGAGGAGGACTTGGAGACATTGTTGTAACTACATCTACAGATTGTAAGTGTCTTTTTTAATGTTCTCATTAATATATTCCTGGACTATTCCCTTCAATTTTGTGTATTGTTGCATATGCTTGTCTATTATGGATGAATTTGGTTTAAACTAATCTTGGTAAAGTAGGAAGTCTTTGTTTTCTTCTTTGTCCATTGCATTGCAGGTATCGTGTCGTGCTAAGGAGCTTGGAGATAAAGTTCTGATTGGATTAAGTGAGGACAAGATTTGAAACAAGGTACATCATTATTTCTTCCTCTCTTTCTTTTGATTATCTTAACTATATTTAAAGGGATTTTAGTGTCCATTTGCATATGCTTGTCTTGGTAGTAGGGGTCTAGAATCCAAGAGGATATTCACCTATCCATAGGGGAATTTTCCTATAACAGTATTACAAAAAAGGATGACCTTTATATGCAATACAAGTGTTGGAATTTGTTGAGAACAATAAACCCAACCTAGAAGATGAGCCCATATTAAGAGAGTATAAATATGTTCTTCCAAAAGAGGTACCAGGTCTACCTCCAAGAAGAGATATTGAATTTTTAATAGAACTTGCACCATGAGTGGTGCCAGTGTCTAGAACAACCTATAGAATGAGTACACTAGAGTTGGTTGACCTCAAGCTACAACTAAAGGAGATGATGGAAAGAGGATACATTCGTCCTATTGTGTCTCCATGGGGAGCACTAGCCTTGTTTGTAAAAAATAAGGATGACACACTCAGGTTGTGCATAGACTATAGGAAACTCAATAACATGACCATTAAGAATAAGTATCCCTTGCCAAGGATCGATGACTTCTTTGACCAGTTAAGGGGTGCTACAATTTTCTCCAAGATTGACTTGAGGTCTGGGTACAAACATGTCCAAATTAAATATGAAGACATCCATAAAACAACCTTTAGGACAATATATGGTCACTATGAATTTGTGGTAGTGCCATTTGGGCTAACCAATGCACCAACCACTTTTATGTGCTTAATGAATAATGTACTTAGTAATTTCTTGGATATATTTGTATTGGTTTTAATAGATGATATCCTAATCTATTCTAAGAATAGGGAAGAGCATGAAGAACATCTCAAGCTAGTGTTTCAAATACTAAGAGAACATCAACTCTATGCTAAGTTTATCAAGTGTGATTGTTTCCAGAAACAAGTCCATTACTTAGGCCATGTTATTGTTGAAGAAGGAGTGGCAGTTGATCCTAACAGGATCAAAGCCATTATGGATTGACATACCCAAAATGATGTATTTGATATCATATTCTTTATGGTCCTAACGGGATACTATATGAGGCTCATAAAAGGATTTTCCAAGATTGGTTTCCCAATCACCTCCCTTCATAAAAAGGGAGTTAAATTCATTTTGAAATTAGAATGTGAAGAGAGATTACAAGAGCTAAAATACCTTCTAACCAATGCATCTTTGCTGAAGATTGCAAACCCAAATGAGGACTTCCTTGTGTGGACAGATGCATGCAAGGAAGGACCCGGAGGAGTCCTTATGCAAGAAGGACATGTAATTTGTTATGAATCCACAAAATTGAATGAGCATGAAATCCATTATGTGACCCACGATCTAAAATTGGTTTCCATAGTACATGATTTAATAATGTGGAGGCATTACCTCCTAGGTAGGATATTTATGCTTATGACAAATGATAGCGGTTTGAGATATCTATTTGATCAACCAAAACTCAATGATAGACAAGCTATATCGATGGCTCTCCTTAGTGAGTTTGATTTCAAAATCAAACAAATCAAAGGAAAATAAAATAGGGTGGTTGATTGCCTTAGCAGAAGTATGAAAGTGGTTCACTTGGAAGCTATAAGCACCTGTGAAATGAATGTCAGGGAGAGAGTCAAAAGTGCACAAGAAACAAATGCATTTTTCAAGACTGTAAAATCATACTTAGAACAAGATCCCACAGGCCTAAACTATGAGGGTTATCAATTGTTAAATGATGGCATGTTAACTTACAAAGGTAGCTTGTATATTCCAAATTATCACGACTTGAAGAGGTTCATTATGGATGAACTACACAAAATACCATATACTAGTCATCTTGGTTATGAGAAGATGGTCACAGCCACTAGGAAACTATTTTATTGGCCCAAACTGAAAAAGGACATAGTTTATTACCTAGCTAAATGTCTAGAATGTCAGCAGGTTAAGGAAAAACACCAACATCCAACAGGGTTGTTGCAGCCCCTACCAATATAAGAATGAAAATGGGAAACCATCTGCATGGATTTCATCACAGGGTTACCAAAATCAACCAAAAAGAATAACGCCATCATGGTAGTTGTGGGAAAATTGAGAAAGGATGCTCACTTCATTCCCATCAAGTCGACTTGCAAGGAAATAAATATTTCCAGTATTTTCATGAAATAAATATTTAGACTGCATGGCATGCCTAAAGAGATCATATCTGACATAGATACAAAATTTAATTCAATCTTTTGGAAATCTCTGTTTGCTGGTTTTGAAACTAAATTTCTATTTAGTACAATCTATCACCCTCAAACTAATGGACAGATAGAGAGGGTAAACCAAGTGTTAGAGGACGTGTTAAGGATGCATGTAATGCATCAGCCTAAGAAGTGAGAAGACTATATACCACTGGTAGAGTTTTCCTACAAAAATGGCTGTCAAGAGTCATTGAAGATGAGCCCTTTTGAGGCCCTCTATGGTAGACAATGCAAGATTCAAATCAGTTGGGATCACCCAGTAGAAAGAATTACAATTGGGCTAGATATGCTAAAATAAATTGAACAACAAGTAGTTCAGATAAAACAAAATCTAAAAATAGCTCAAGATAGACAGAAAAGCTATGCATACATAAAAAGGACTCCTAGAGAGTTCAAAGCAGGGGATCATATGTATCTCAAAATTAGACCCAGGAAAAACTCCTTGAGAATGGGAGCTTGTTCCAAGCTGGCACCTCAGTATTGTGGACCCTTTGAAATCTTGGATAGAGTGGGACATGTAGCATATATACTATAACTTCCTCCCACAATGAAGGGACATAATGTTTTCCATGTTTCGTTATTAAAGAAATATGTACACGAATCTAATCATATAATTGACTAGTATGTGATTCAGGTGGAACCAAAGGGAGAATTCTTGCCAGAACCACAATGCATAATAGACAGGAAGGAAACCCCACTGAGGAACATAACCATTGCACAGGTCAAGGTGCAGTGGAAACACTTTGGTCAAGATGAAGCTACATGGGAAATGGAGGATGCCATGAAACATGCATACCCTTTTTTATTTAATTCTGTACATACAAAGAACATCAACAGATAGAACATCAAGGACGATGTTAATGTAAGGGGGAGGGGATTGTAATACCCTTGTTTCCCATAGTTTGTAAATATAACTATAACTTGTCAAAATACTGTGGCAGACTAAATATGTGTGGATATTGGATTTGATGAATCTTTTGTTATAAAAGGTAATGCATGTATTTTTTGTTATTAAATGAAAATGGATAGTGTTGCATAATTTCAAAAAGGGGGGTTTGCCAAGATATACCATGGTTCTATGAGAGAGATGGGGAGGGTAATCATAAATGGTTGATATGACCTCTACCAAACCAGTACCTCACTAGATTTAATTGCTCATACCCAGAACATTCCTCTGACCCAGAAGTGAATTATTAGTCAGGATGGTAGTCTGAAAAGTCCTCCTCAAGAAATAACGAGGATATGTGGTAGAGCACCCATCTACAAGGGCTTCCAGCCCTGACCATGAGATGGGGATTCAGACCCACACAAAATTGCTAAGGAAGGAAAGAAAATAGGTAATTTCGAGGGAAGAGGAGATCTGTGAGGAAGAAGAGTCAAAAGACCAATCTCAAGAAGAGAAAAGAGAACTTGCAGCTCTCTAGTTCGAGGGAGAAATGAGAAACAAGCTCATTCTGGGTGCAAAAATTTGTTGGCAGTGTTTTCAGTCCAAGATGATAAATGGGGTTGATGAGTGACTATGGAAGTACTCATGTAGACCCTCTTGCTTGGTACAGAGAAAACCAGTTTCCAAGATCTCGTGGTAGGAGGAGAGTAACCTCCGTCCCTGACTATCACAGAGCAAGAAAAAAGAGTCTCTTTGAGAGAATCATGGTCTAGCTAGGGGGTGGCTAGTGGTAAATCCATTTAGGAGTGGTTGTGCCTATGGTTGGGTGGAAACAAACACCCCTTTCAGCAGTTGCTTCACGATTTCTAGTTTCTGATGAGTATTTTCATACTCTGTGTACTAAAAAATGATGATTGAATATATATATATATATATATATATATATATATATATATATATGACTAAGTTCTGTATTGAATGATTAAGGTAGAAATGGGTATTGTCTCTCAGTGAACCCATGCTTTTGAATGGTCTTATGTTTTCCTCTGCTTAGCAGCTAGATAGTTATGGGATGTGAGTCTACAAGAAAGTCGAGGTAGGTTTAACTGGAATGCTTATGTCCTGATGACCTCTCGAGTTTACCTTCGTGATAATATCAATTTCAAACTTTGTTGAAGGAGGGTGCCTACTTCAAAACCTTCACCTATGTGACTGAGGGCTCATGCCCATTTCCTTAACCAAATCACAACTAAGAGACTAGCGTGTAGCCCACACGAATTTTTGGAAGACCCATGTGACCAAGATCTAGGAACCCTGCACTAGGCTTGAAAGGAGCTAAGCCTTTCTGGCTTCAGAACTCTGGGAGTTTGAAGCTTCGAAGTGTTACGACCTCACTATTTGCAAACCAACCAAAGGAAACTTGCTTTTTACTGTTATCCATGAGGTTGATCGACGTCTAGCGGTTTCCATAATTGGGGCAGATAAACCTATCCCACCTTTAAAATATGACCCATTAAGCTATCATGAAGTAATGTGAGCCATAGATCCGAGGACATTTGGGAGTTCCCCCTGGCCATTGGATCTACACCGAGGTAAGTCCAACGTTGACTACTTAGGGAGAATAGAGGTGTTAGAGAACCAAACTCCCTGAATGTCGAAGTTACAAATTGATGTAAGTCGTGGATCTGGGGAGTTCATTAAGAACCCCTCTTAACCATCCGATCAACTAGTGGAGGGACTCGCTGACGATACTTCGATGAAATCCTAATTCGGGAGAGTGGAGCGACCATAACTCTGAAACCCCTGAAGGCCAGAGCTGCGAAGTAACAAGAGACGTATATCTAGGGACCCTTAAGGATCTCCCATAACCATATATCTAAGCCATGGTCAACCTGACATTGGTCACTCTGGGAGCAAGGAGGAAGTCACACATCAAATCCACCGAATGTTGAAGTTAAGAAGTAATGGAGGCCATTGATCAATGGACCTGTTATCGCACGGTTTGTAGGAAAGGTTTGAAATCTTGAGTTAGGGCTTGAAACCGGCGTAACAGGAGCTTCCCCACCCACTGTCACCTCGATGGGGGGCTCTTTCTATTTAGGAGGGCAAGTCCAAGGGAGACGTCCCCAAGTCAATCTGAATAAATGAAGGTTAATGAATAAAGACCAAGTCAAAGGGAAACCCTTCCACAGATTGATGCCCGATATAAGATAGTCACCAAGATATAACCACTGCTAATGTACCTGCTTGCGAGACAAAGACAAAGAAAACTAGAGTCTGCTTGCAGTGGATTAGTACTTCATAAAACCAATGACTATCTCTAATACATGAGCAATTAATAGATGCTATTATTGACGAAGTCAATGATGGCTTAATAAAGCAATATCACTTCCCAATAAAAGCATAAAGGACAAATAGCAT
>ML790873.1:378163-411793 GCA_009831015.1 Picea engelmannii | reverse complement strand
AATATAAAGCAATAGCACGAACAATCATCACAGTAGCTCCTTTAGAGCTTATTACTTATAATTTAGCAAAGATTAAAGGTAAGGAATACAATACGAAATGAGGTCAACACTCTCTTAGTGTTGTGACCAAGCATTCTTCCACGACAATCTGAAACTAACACATGAGGTTTCTCCTAGAGGAGGTGTTAGTCATATCAGACAAAGTATTCTCACATGTTATCAAGTATAATACTTTACGACGATTGCTATCTCAACTAAAGTCATTAGCTTGTCATGTGTACCTTTGAATCTTGATTAATCAAACCTAGAGCCCTGTCCTCAAGAGTGAGTGCTTGCTTTTCTTCCAGGTCTCCTTCACTCAAGTGACGAGTACTTTCTTCAACCTGTCTATTGTACTGAGACAATATGCTATCTTGAAAAAAGGTTAGGTTAGAGGATAAGATCTATGATCAACTTTTAATCCTTCTAATGAATTGATCATAGCTTCAACATACAACACTGATCAAGCTAATTTCATAACAAATAGATGCATATTAGAATAATCACACGTAGGTTGCATCATTCCTTTGAATGTGTTGGATCTTGAGATCCTTCTGGATCTATGGAAAAAGATCCCTTCTCCTGCAAATACTCTTTAGGGTTTAACCATTAACCATATGTGAGTACATACTTCGGATAACATTTGCAGTTAGTGGCTCCATCTAGTAGCAACAGTAATCATTACCAAAAACTTCAAGAGTGATTGCAACTGGTTCTACGACTGCAACTGCAACTGGTACTGCAACTGTAGCTGGTTCTGAGATTGCAACTGCAACTGCAACTTAGGGTTTTATGAGGAAACCCTAATTTTTCAAAATTCAAATTTTGAAATTCTGATCCAGGGGATAGATGCGTTGAGCTGAGGCGAGTTAGCTGGTGTAGTCAGATTTTCGAAAATCCAACTTTTTCCCCTTCAAATCTGATTTGCAGATTTTTGGACTGGTGCTTCTGGTTTTCTGGTACTTCTGGTACTCTGGTACTTCTGATACTTTTGGTACTCTGGTTTTCTGGTACTTTGTGAAACTAGGGTTTCACTTTTCGGGAGATCGAGCCACTGAAAAGGTGCGCTCTAAGTGCCAAAATGATCCTTGGGGGAGGGCACAACTTTCTAGGAGATTAGGGAGCTAAAAATACTCACTTTTGCAAAACCCTAATTTTTGGGTACGGTAACAATGACGTTTTTCCTCTTGCAAATTGTGCTTCCTTATGTTGGCTTTGATACCATGTTAATGTTTATGCCATTGTTATAGTTCTTTGCATTTCAATAGATAAGAGCATCATAAGAACAAGATCACTGAGAAATACACATTCACAAGAGACACAACATTTATCCTGGGAAACCCTCTAGGGGAAGAAAACCCAGCAAAAAATTCCTTATCAGAAATAGCTTATACAATGTTCAGGAGATAACTCAAGCCAATACAGAAAGTCCTCCCCAAGAGATGCGCCACTCTTCTTCTCCTCTCTCCAACTGGTAATTGTAGCTTGCCTCATAAGATAATGAGCAAGTGAGTTGTGTGTTTGAAGTGAGGCGCTAGCCTCTTATTTATATAATACTGACATGTGTGAAAGGTCAAAACTGGTAGGGTCGACCTCTCACTCTGGGTGGGTAAACCCACCTTTAATTAATTTCGAGTCTTCCATAATAACTATTGGGGCTGACTTCTTATTTTTCCCTTTGTAATTATCCGATGACCAATCCGTAAAAGGGGATTTGGTCCTTATACAATTACCGACATGATTAATCCACAATGGGGATTAATCCAATAACAACAACAATAATAATGAAATTATTAATCTGCAATGGGGATTTAATCCAATAATAATAATAATGCTCTTCAATAATAACAATAATAACTATATGAATTCTCTCCAATATCAATAACAACAACACAAGTTGTTTGACCATCAATAATATAGAAGTAACCATCAAATGATGTTGTAGCAACAGTCATCCCTTTTCAATTTTCTCCATGCTTACTCAGGTCAACACATTAATTTGGGAACATAAAGGTCTTTCAAGAAGCATGTGATGACACTTCACTTTGGGAAAGAGAGTTTTCAGTTCTCTACAAGCTGACTGGCAAAAGGTGATCTTCTGTGTTGAAAATATACCTATCTGGATGGAGCATATCACTATCATCAAAAAGAAAGTAAAGGTACTTGAGATTCTTGCCCAAAAATAAAGTCTCCATTTTATCTCTTCTTAAAGGAGGCAACACTGTCACGTAAGCGAAATAACTATAGCTTCTAGAATCAACCTTAGTATAAAAGTCAAAATCCTGAAAGATTTGCCAACCCCATTCATTTGTTGCATTTCTCTCTATTTTGTCAGGCCTCTAGTTTCTCCCAAGGTAGAGTGCCAGGTAGGAAACACAACAAATGGTCCATTTTGGGATAGAAATGTCCATTAGGCCCATTGGGTAGTTCTCCCATAAATACCAGTCCTTTGGGAATGAAATTCTGAACCAATTGATGCTTAACACCCTTCAATGCTTCATCATACATATCATGTAGGTAAGAGACATTCAAGACCTCATGACCACCCATAGTAGCTATCTCCACGAGATCCCAATCTGATATTTTATCCACTAAACTGTCCAGATTGTGGACTGATGTAAATTGGTACTAATCCTTCCACCTTTGGGAGAGTCTTAAAGTGTTCTTTAAATCAGCTATAGAAAACATCATGCCTTTGCCAATCATAAATCTTATACAACCCAAAAATATGAATTTGCATGTATTTTATCAGAGAGCACAAAAAATTGGGTCAAATTATCAAGTAATGACCCATATCACTCCCATTTCTGTCATTGGGTATTCAGCAGAAACACCTGGTGGGGGATAATGTCATTGACATCCAGAGTTTGGCATCTGGGTTTCATGATTCCAATTGTATGTCTCTTGCAAAGGCGATGGATATAATAGGGGGATGGAGGAATGTATATCACTTTGTTTGTTCCAGCTATTGAGTTAGTGTTTTCTAGTTAAAGATTATGTGAAAGAATTTTGGTACTGCATCTAATCTGACAGTGTTCCTACTCGATTTCAATGTCAATCATTGCCTGAGCTTCATACAGAGGTTCCAAACATTTAAGGAGTTAGGAACAGATTCAGAGTCCAAGAATCACATAGTATAATAGTGTTATTGACAGAGGCATAATCATGCCAAATATCACCATTGTGATGAGAATATTAGGATTCATATTGTACTCCCTTCCAAATACAAATGGAACAATTCCTTGAGGAAGCGCAACCTGCACAAATGCAATATGAAAAATGCGGCCTCGAAGATCAGATGTAATCGAATCAACTACCATAACTGTTGGTCCAATAAGAAAACGAAGAACCATTCCAAAGATTGCATTTGATTTCCCACATGCCATAAGTCTAGGTTGAAAAGCCATGAATAAACCTAGACTAAACATAGCCATCCCAAGGCCTGCATCTGATAAAATCGTTATAGAACCTTCAAAAATCTGAGGCATGTCAAAAGGCCACCTATAATAAGTTAGAGCCTAGATAATTCCAATGACACTTGCATAGGTGTTTGGATTTCAACAAGTTTACGCCAGACCATGTTGAGGATTAGGTTGATCATACTAACTGTTGGTGGTGATTCATTTTGTTCTCCAACAAATTTTCCCAGTATGCTTGGTGTAAGAGATGATGTAGATCTTGAAGTGAAATTAGAGAGCCTTGGACCGTCTTTATCCCCAGATCTTGAATTTTCCATCATAATACCTTTGTTTTCAAAACTTAAGTCCTCTGTAACATCCTCCTCGTTACGACAACAACTCTGATAACATGTGCAAATATATTTTTTTTGTTTAAGGTGTGTGCACGTTTGTAAAGAGGAAATAGACACACTTGACTCTATGTCGCCACCCGAAGACTAACAAGATGCAACCATGATGAACACAACAAGAATACATAAGGCGCACGACAAGTAACTGCAAGCATTTAAACAACACAGACATAAGGAAGAATCCATAACAGTATATTTTACTATTTCTGCACAGGAAAGCAGGGCATTTAATCTTAGTCCTCTGCTCCGGAGAGAGATAAGGTCAGATAGGCTCCTGGCCAACTGCTCAGGCAGAAACTAGTAACCCGACGACGAACAATACGCAAGCAAGACGAACACCGCAAGACGACATACGACGTGTCACAGTAACAACATGCGTTTAACGACGATCAACGACAATAAGTAAGACTGACTACCCACCCGTCCTACCCTACAATGGTTAGGACCTCCAAGACACATAATCAACACTCAAGCCCAGGTTCCCATCGATTTTAACCACTTAAGGTCTCATGGCTGGCGACTGTTCTGAGGAAAATGGAGGTGTCTACTTCCCGCCTGACACAAGCAAACCATGCCTACAAGCCAAAGATAAAACCTAACCATCAAGATTTCAGTCAACACGATCACCCACATTAAGGCAGTTGGCGACAGTAAAACAATAATAACTCATTAAATTACTAATTACGGTAATGCGTGGGAGGTGTACTTTTAATCAATTAACAAGCGAAGACAAATGGTGCAACAAGTCTAACATTCAATTGGTTTAAACTTTAAAATATAAATTACAAATTGCTCACTATGATCAAGTCTAGTTCATCAAGGTCAACATCCTAACCGCCATGACTTACAATCACTTCTGGCAACCTTTAAAATAACAGTTTAATCTGGTAACTAATTCATTTAACAATTTAACTGTAAAAATGTTTATACCTTTATCAACAGACCCTTGTTACATTAATAATCTTCCTTACACATCCAATATGTCTAATTGTCTAATATCATGAAGGTACCTTCTAAATTAGCCATATAAGAATTTATTGCACCATTATAAACTGCAGTGCCATCATAGTACTATCTACATCAATTGGCCTTACCATATTATTATTGTGATAACTGATCTATTTTACAATCAATAACCAACAATTATGTGCATATATATATGACAATATTCCAAGTACCAGGTTATGTACCTCTTAACTATAATTACACAAATTCCTCATCCCCTAGTGATAAGAATAATAATTTATTATTGATTGTAAAAGTACTTCATGGCCCTAATATAGTAATCCTTAAAAACTTTAACCATACCTAACATATGAGGATGTCTACCAAGGGTTCTATAAAATTCAATCCTCCATCCATTCATCAATAATAAGGGTCTATACTCAGATAGTGCCTGTACAGTGTTGGTTCACCACATGTCATAATGGTAATGATTAACTATAGGTTATTATTATTTAATGAAATGAAGAAAAGGGGCAGTACTAAATAAGGAAACTAAAGTACCATTTTGGTGCAAAAACATTCTATTAGCCATTCATCCATAGTAACCTTGAAATTTATTCATTACCATAACCTCAGCATTAACATTTGACATTTCATTACTTTAACAGTTCCATGAGGCAATAATAACGTTGAAACTAATCATTACCATAACATTGGTGTTAACATTTAACAAGGCATTACATTAACAATTCCATGAAGCAATAAAAGCTTGAAATTAAGCGACCCGACCACTCAACCGCTAAAATTAAAATTTTTTGCAGCAAGAGACTCACGGATAAGAGTGCAGGCAGGAAATCGAGGGAATCTTGACGGTGCATTGTCAGAAAATTTCAAAATCAAGGGAAAAACTGATCCCACAGTTGCAGAGAAAACGAGGGAAGGACGCTTTGCATCTATGACACAAATATTACCCAACCATAAACGATATCTACAACACATCTATAAAGGAAAATGGTGCAGTATAATAACCACCACTTTATAATGCAACAATGTTTCAGTCGCCTATTAAAATGACAACCCAGGTCTATCCAAGTCCAGTGCCCTCTCATCATAACTGATTTTTACCCTAACCTTACTATCATTACAACAGCCGAACCACCACATTCCATTACCGGTTATTAAAGATCCTAAAAATTAGCACCCAACCAATCTGCCAGGAAAAGGATGAAATCAACAATAGGCAATGAGGAACGAGCGGTGGTGGGGGCATGTCAGAAATCAAGGGGCGACTTAAGAGCACGTGCAGCAAGTCTCACTAATTCAAGGCAACTATCAGCCTGGCAATTTTCAAGAACCTTAATTTCAATACGGCAACTGACAAGGTCCTAGCACCGCTATAGGGGAAATCTTCTCTCAGCCGGGCTTAACGCGAACTTCCAAGTAAGGGCCCAGGCAACGAGTAAAATCTATCAAGTGAGCACTCCGGCAATCCCGAAAAATAGCTGGTTAAACAGTAATTCAAGGGCGGACATACCAATTACAGGACAACCATCAGAACTAAAATTTTCCCCTCTCTCTTAAGTGCATCATGAAATATCTAGGAAGTATTGTAAATGACAACGATGATCATTAAATGGATACAGGCGTACTACTACATTCTTGTGGTTGTTAGCAAAGCTGTCGCAGGTTAGCAATTCGATGATACCAAAATTAAAAGAGGGGCAGGCTCTCCATCCACCTTATCAAACTGTAGTCATTTGATGGCAAGAGAACTACCTACATTCCAGGTCGAAATAAATAACACGTGAGTCAGATGGAGTGTTGGGGCACGGGAATAAAAGGGCACAGAGATGAGAGACATGCAAACACCATACTAAATAAGGCGCTACCTCAGATTACTGCCCATCGACCACACTGGTGACCGGATAAAATTTGCCAGGAACAACGTGAATAGTGGAGCCGGTAACCCCACGGATTTTATTGGTAAATAAAAGGGTATTACCATGGACTGGCTGGGAAAAAACACAGGTGCAACAGAAATTCCGATCCTCTCCAAGAGCATCGCGCAGTCAAGTCTTCATGAAATCAAGGCATAAGGAACTAGATAAAACAATCGCAGCCCCCACGAGTGTAAGGCTGTCTACAGGAGGACAACACCAGCGAGTGAACCGATTAAACAATGGAATCTCTCCATCTCGCCTCCTAGACTGGATTGATAACGCAAGACACCAATCCTAACAACTAAACTTTAGAGGGATCAGAAAAAAATAAGGCCGTTCATTTTGTTTTATTTTCTTTCAAGTGACCGCCAGTGACCATCGGGGTGCAACCATCCCCCTCCTTTTTAATTAAGAACGTTACACAGTAAATCCTAACAACATCATGGATAAACAATACACTAACAGGAGTCAAATTTAAGTTCAATCAAAGAACCTACAACCACACGTTATATAAAATTAGAACACACGGCAAGGATTTGGAAAAAGAAAAAGACCTAGAGTCTCGGGTTAAGAAGTAAGCAACCGCAGGGGAACTCCCTTTAGTTGCAGAGGTGTTATCTCAAAATAGTGCAGGGATTTTACCCTTCAGACGCAGAATCATAAAGGTCCCAACCAATGAGCGGTGGAACCCAGCTAGAATGCTGACCACAATGATTTTAGGGAATCAATTGGAAACAGAAGCTTAGGACTAAATTCATCCATTAAAATCTTTAGACAGATCCCAACATAAATTTCTAATGCATTATACTCTATAAATTAAATGAGCATACCTTTGCCTTGCCGCCCGCCTCGAATGAAGTCCACGCGCTCTGTGTCGCTCCTGCTCCATGCCGCTCCCGCTCACCGATCGTAGAGACTACATCGGTACCTCCCAGCTAATCGCAAGGGGTACTCTGCTTCCCCCTTAGCCCCCCGAGCCACAAAGGGGCCACACAAGATCCCGATGGTAAGTCTAGCTTCCCAGCTCGCCTCCAAGGCTGAGCTACCACTCTAATCCCAACTGAGAAAATCCCAACTCCTCACAAGCAATCAGTCCAGTTCAAATTCGGCAGCATAACGATACCTAACAACCCATCCCCTTTTTCCCTCATCCCCCTTTCTTTTATAGAGTTTTGAGCCCGCCAAATTACCTAAATCACATTTATTTTTAAGTTTTAAAGAAAATCCTCCAAAATTTCTCTGTCGTACAAGTGTCATTCATCCCCCACGTTTCTCCAAAAGTATTTTCTTTAACTTATTAATTGTCTAGGTTTCATTTATTACTTAATTTCCCTATTTTTATTAATCCCCCCTTTTTTTTTAAACCAAAAAGGTAAATGCGCTAATTAATCTTTTCATTTTATTTTTAAATTCATAACTTTTTATACTCCCGCACGTTAAATAATTTTATTACTTATTAATTGCCTATGTTTCCTTTATTACTTTGTTTCTCTATTTTTATTAATCCCTTCCTTTTTTTTAGAACCAAAAAGGTAAGTGCGCTAATTAATCTTTTCATTTATTATTTATTTAATATTTTTTTGTTCTTCCACAAGTTAGGAATTAATTTCTTCTTTGTAAAATTTTAAAACCATTAGTTTTAATTTAAATATTACCCTCATCATCGCCCCATGAATTTTATGAAGACCCAACTATTACTTAGGTGGGTTTTTGTTTAAATTGTTTTTTTTTTATTCCAGGGTCTGTTCTTAAGGTTAGACTAAAATTTTACCCTAAAAGTTTTAGACTTAGTACTTAGATTCTGAACTAGGCGACACTGGGTTAGGGAAGTTGTTTAAGGATTTCTTAAGGCGTTATTGTCTTAGGGATATTTATGTTTGTTTCCTTCATCCACATCAATGCGACGTGCCCTTAAGGATGCACCACGTGCTCCAAGGGTGCCACTCACCTCATTCGTTTCCTTTGCGCGACGTGCCCTTCAGGATGCACCACGTGCTCCAAGGGTGCCACTCGCTTCTTGTGTTTTTTTTGTGCGACGTTCCCTTCAGGATGCACCACGTGCTCCAAGGGTGCCACTCACCAACTTGACTAATTGGTAGACATCTATAACCCCTGGAGTCAACTCTCTGCTAGGTGAACTTGTGGGAGACTAAGGGCTCTAAGGAATAAGGCCCCTACCTTATTGCGCGCCCCTTAGAATCATCGTGAGCGACTGTCGCAGTCTGCCCTCACGACATCGTGGATCCTCTCGAACTAGGTAATCGTTAACCTACAGTTCGAGCCACGGTGGGAGTGCTAGTAGGCGGTGGCAGGGCTGCTGTCCACCCCTCTCCCTCAACCTCTATGGAAATCATGTGTGGCCCCTTTACTCCATATGTGAGTCTAGTAAACAAGCTATCGTTAGCCTGCATCATCAACAATCGTGTCAGAACATGTCAACATCATATCATCAGATCAAATAAATATCACAGTAAATAAATCCACCCAATTAGCACACTCCCTGACTCAATCCAGAGTCCAAGGGGGTTCCACCGATGCCTCTGCATCCTCAAGGTCTGAAACCCTACACACTCAATAAAACTGATTCAATAGCACATGTCTACATCAAATAGTAAAACATCATGTTGTCTATCATAACGCATCCTAATCAAGTATAAATGTTTTAACATCGGAAAAGTCCAGATCACTTGCGAGCAAGTGTCCTCAAATAATAAGTTTTCTCAGTGCGCCAGAGCGGGATGTTACATACACCCCCTCTTGGTCTAAACTTTGTCCCGAAGTTTCTCACTATAAATGCCGAAACAAAAGTACCATAGTTTCATAAGTCTATCTATCAACAAAAATGGGAACTGTTGGCGCATATCATATGCGTCCTCCCAGGTCGCCGAGTGTGGACTATAATTGTCCCACTAGACCTTGACCTGATCTACCGTTCGACGTCGTAACTATCGAACACAACGATCTAAGATGCAGACCGGCTCAGCCCTAAGCGGTCCCTCATCCAATACCTGCAAGGAACTCAGGTCAATCACATGTGTAGGATCACTAATATAATGTCTCAAAACAGATACATGAAATACATCGTGCATACGCCTCAAAGAAATAGGCAAGGCTAGTCGATAGGCCATGGGCCCCTTTCTCTCCACAATCTCGAAAGATCCCATGAACCTAGGAGAGAGTTTATCTCTCTTTCCAAACTTGATCGAACTCTTATGTGGTTTAACCTGAAAGAATACTCGATCACCGACCTCGTAACTACGGTCGACTCGGTGCGCATCGGCATAAATCTTCTGTCGATCCTGCGCTTCTTTAATCCTTTGTCTTATGGTTTGAATTTGCTCTTCCATTTCTTGGATCGCTTCTGGTCCCACCAGGACCCTATCCTCAAGCCGATCCCAACTCAAGGGCGTCCGACATGGTCGCCCATAAAGAAACTCAAAAGGCGCCATCTTTATTGTGCTTTGATAACTGTTGTTGTAAGCGAACTCTACTAGAGGCAAGAATTCCTCCCAACGCTTTTGTTGGTCCATCACGTACATGTGAAACATTTCTTCCAAGGTTTGGTTGGTTCGTTCTGTCTGTCCATCAGTCTCTGGGTGATACGCAGTACTAAATATAAGTTGGTTTCCCAAGGCCTCTTGGAAACTCGTCCAAAATCGTCTAGTAAACACCGATCCTCGATCGGGTATAATCTTCTTAGGCACACCATGCAGCTTCACAATCTCACTGATGAAAACTCTCGCTATGTCAGGTGCCTGATACGTCGTACGCACAGGAACAAAGTGAGCACTCTTCGTTAGAGTGTCTACTACTACAAAAATCGAGTCATGTCTCCTTGCCATCAGTGGTAGTCCAACAATAAAATCCATTGAAATAACTTCCCATTTTGATTCTGGAATGGCATGTGGTTGAAGTAATCCTGTTGAGTGTCTATTTTCAGCCTTTACCTGCTGACACTCTAGACATACAGCCACAAAGTTGACTATGTTGACCTTCATTCCCTTCCAGAAATATAAGGGTTTAAGGTCTGCCCTCATCTTCGTGACTCCTGGGTGAGCCACATAAACTGCTCTATGAGCCTCGCTCAGGATCAACATCCTCAACTCATCGTTTGGTTGTACGTAAATCCGACCTCTAAACCTCAATAACCCATCGCTATCAAAAGAAAATCCCTCATATTGTGGTACCATCATTGTGTTTTGTCTGATAAAATCCTCGACTTCTTTGTACCAGTCATCGTCACGCTGTAAAGTGAGAATCTTCTCACGTAGATTCATCTGAAAAGGAAACACGAAAAAGATGCGTGGTCTTTGACTCAAAGCATCAGCCACTCAGTTCAATGTTCCCTTTATGTAAGTAATCTTGAAGTCATACTCGCTAAGCAATTCCGACCAATGCCATTGTCGCGCGTCCAGGTCGCTTCGTGTGAAAATGTGTTGCAGTCCTCAATGATCAGTCCTTAGTTCAAATTTTCGTCCAACAAGGTAGTGTCTCCAAACCTTCAAGGCATATACAATGGCTAATAACTCCAAATCGTGCGTCGCGTAGTTCTCCTCATGCCTTTTCAATTTCCTCAAAATATAAGCAATCACTCATTCATCTTGGATCAAGACTCCGCCTAAACCTTCATTGGATGCGTTAGTGCATACCAAGAATTCCGCGTCCATGTCAGGGACCTTTATTATCGACGCTATGGTCAACAACTCCTTAAGCCTTCAAAATGCTTCCGCGCATTTCCTGATCCAAACAAAATTTTTGTTTTTCTTCTGCAATTTCGTGATCAGATTTGCTATCTTCGAAAATCCATCGACAAACCGTCAATAGTATCCTGCCAAACCCATAAAACTACGTACTTCTGTGACATTCGTCAGCGCAGGCCATTCCATAATAGCCTCAACCTTGGCTAGATCCACGGTGATACCTTCGCCGGAGATGACATTCCCTAAGTAATGAATCCTTGATTGATAAAAAGAGCATTTAGACAACTTTCCATACAATTGGTTCTCTCGCAGACACTTTAGTACCAAGCGCAAGTGCTAGTCATGCTCCTGTGTCGTCCGAGAGTAGATCAAGATATCGTCAATGAATACTTGGACGAACTTGTCCAGGTACTCGCGGAACACCCCGTTCATCAAACTCATGAATACCCCCGGGCGTTTGTCAGTCCAAACGGTAAAACAGTAAACTCGTAATGTCCAAATCTCGCCTCAAAGGCGGTCTTAGGGATGTCATCCTCCTTGATCCATAACTGGTGATACCCTGATCGCAAAACGATTTTGGAGAACACTGTCGCACCCTTCATTTGATCGAACAGATCTTCAATTCTTGGTAAGGGATACTGATTCTTGATCGTAGCCTTGTTCAGTTGATGGTAGTCAATGCAAAGCCTCCACGATCCGTCCTTCTTTCATATGAAAATAACTGGTGCACCCCACGGTGACACACTAGGGCATATCAGTCCCAGGTCCAACAACTCCTTCAGTTGCATTTTCAACTCTTGCAACTCTAGGGTTGACATCTGATAAGGCGTTCTTGCTATCGGTTCGGTCCCCAGTTTCAGGTCTATGGTAAACTCCAATTCCCTTTCCGGCGGCATCCCAGGTAACTCCTCTGGAAATACATCCACAAACTCTCTCACCACCGGAAGGTGTTCTAGACCTTCCGCCACTCCCTTTTCATTTAGTGCAAGGATCACATAAATCTTGCACCCCTTGCGCATACTCTTATGTACCTGTAAGGAATAGATGAACCTCAGGGATACTCCTTGGTTCTGTCCTACAATCACACGTCTCTATCCTTCATCATCGACCAAGATCAACCGTTTCGTCTTACAGTTGAGTATCGCCTCATGCGATTCCAACTAGTCCATACCAATCACGACGTCATAAGATCCTAAGATCATGACATACAAGTTGACCCTCATGACAAACTATCCCAGGTTAAGGGCACAACCCGTAACCTTTCCTCCAACCTTTTGTTTGGCTCTTGAATTCATCTCTATGAAGCTAAACTCGTCTTGTTCGACTGCCTTTACCTTAATCATTTTTAGCTCTGCACCAGAAATGAAACTCTCAGTAGCACCTGGGTCCATCAAAATACTAAGGGTCTGGTCAGCGACAGTACCTGTCATCTCGATCACAGTCGACTGGTGCTCTGCCTGGCGGTTATTCACCACCGCATGAATCCGATGGGCCTTGCCCATATCTCCCCCGGTAGTGGGTCCGACGGATCCGGATGCTCTAGTCCTCTTCACAGGGTCGTTGCACTGGAAATGTGGCTCCCCACATTCCCACATACTTACTTCGGTCCAGAAAGCTTGGTTCCCGAAGTAGAAGCTGAATTCCAATGCAAATGCCATCACAACTCATTGACCTCAACTTTCTCAGTGAGGGTGCGGAGCACACCGAAGCAACTCCAAACGGGCCTCATACTCGACATCGTATGATTTCCCTGACGCAAGGCGTCGAACTCGTTGAGCTAACACTCAACGAATTCCTCGAAAAGATACCTTTACTGGAACCGTTACTAGAACAGTTCCTAAGACACGTCGTCGATGACCAAGTTCAAAGTGGCAGGAGCATCTTCTGCCATAAAGGAGAGCTCCCTTTCAGTGGAAAGACCACCCTATGGACCTTCATGTTGAAGGTCGTATACACGAAATGTGAAGCACACTCCCTGCTCTACCACTAGGGTTCCACGACACCATCGTCTGTGATACTTATGGATGATAGAACTCATATCTCTCGAGATATAGGAGGGTTCTATCGGTACTAGATATCGCACGTTGTGGAACCTCAGGGGCGCCCTCTAAACATGATCTCCATGAGGAAAAGATAAGGTTTTTACTTAATGCAAGGGTGAATACTCACAGGTTTGTTGTAGTGGAAAGCCTGGCGTTCCACAGTCGTAGGGTTGAACCTCGCTCTGATACCATATGTAACATCCTCCTCGTTACGAAAAAAACTCTGATAACATGTGCATTTTTTTTTTTTTGTTTAAGGTGTGTGCGCGCGTGTAAAGTGGAAACAAACACACTTGACTCTACGTCGCCACCCGACGACTAACAAGACACAACCACGATGAACACAACAAGAAGACATAAGGCGCACGACAAGTAACTGCAATCATTTAAACGACATAGACATAAGGAAGAATCCATAACAGTAGATTTTACTATTTCTGCATAGGAAAGCAAGGCGTTTATAATTAGTCCTCTGCTCCGGAGAGAGAGAAGGTTAGATAGGTTCCTGGCTGACTGCTCAGGTAGAAACTAGTAACCCAACGACGAACAATACGCAAGCAAGACGAACAATGCAAGACGACATACGACGTGTCACAGTAACAACATGTGTTTAACGATGATCAACGACAATAAGTGAGACTGACTACCCGCCCATCCTACCCTGCAATGGTTAGGACCTCCAAGACACATAATCAATGCTCAAGCCCAGGTTCCCATCGATTTTAACCACTTAAGGTCTCAGGGATGGCGACTGTTCTGAGGAACATGGAGGTGTCTACTTCCCGCCCGACACAAGAAGACCACGCCTACAAGCCAAAGATAAAACCTAACCAAAAATATTTCAGTCAACACGGCCACCCACATTAAGGAAGTTGGCGACAATAAAACAATAATAACTCATTAAATTACTCATTACGGTAATGCGTGGGAGGTGTACTTTTAATCAATTAACAAGCGAAGACAAATGGTGCAACAAGTCTGACCTTCAATTGGTTTAAAATTTAAAATATAAATTACAAATTGCTCTCTATGATCAAGTGTAGTTCATCAAGGTCAACATCCTAACTGCCATGACTTACAATCACTTCTGGAAACCTTTAAAGTAATAGTTTAATCTGGTAACTAATTCATTTAACAATTTAACTGTAAAAACGTTTATATCTTTATCAACAGACCCTTGTTACATTAATAATCTTCCTTACACACCCAATATGTCTAATTGTCTAATATCATGAAGGTACCTTCTAAATTAGCCATATAAGAATTTATTGCACCATTATAAACTGCAGTGCCATCATAGTACTATCTACATCAATTGGCCTTGCCATATCATTATTGTGATAACTCATCTATTTTACAATCAATAACCAACAATTATGTGCATATATATATGACAATATTCCAAGTACCAGGTTATGTACCTCTTAACTATAATTACACAAATTCCTCATCCCCTAGTGATAATAATAATAATTTATTATTGATTGTAAAAGTACTTCATGGCCCTAATATAGTAATCCTTAAAAACTTTAACCATTCCTAACATATGAGGATGTCTACCGAGGGTTCTATAAAATTCAATCCTCCATCCATTCTGCAATAATAAGGGTCTATACTCAGATAGTGCCTGTACAGTGTTGGTTCACCACATGTCATAATGGTAATGATTAACTATAGGTTATTATTATTTAATGAAATGAAGAAAAGGGGCAGTACTAAATAAGGAAAATAAAGTACCCTTTTGGTGCAAAAACATTCTATTAGCTGTTCATCCATAGTAACCTTGAAATTTATTCATTACCATAACCTCAGCATTAACATTTGACATTTCATTACTTTAACAGTTCCACGAGGCAATAATAACGTTGAAACTAATCATTACCATAAAATTGGTGTTAAAATTTAACAAGGCATTACATTAACAATTCCATGAAGCAATAAAAGATTGAAATTAAGCAACCCGACCACTCAGCCGCTAAAATTAAAAATTTCTGCAGCAAGAGACTCACGAATAAGAGTGCAGGCCGGAAATCGAGGGCATCTTGACGGTGCATTGTCAGAAAATTTCAAAATCAAGGGAAAAACTGATCCCATGGTTGCAGAGAGAATGAGGGAAGGACGCTTTGCATCTATGACAAAAATATTACCCAACCATAAATGATATCTACAACACATCTATAAAGGAAAACGATGCAGTATAATAACCACCACTTTATAATGCAGCAACTTTTCAGTCGCTTATTAAAATGACAACCCAAGTTTGTCCAAGTCCAGTGCCCTCTCATCCTAACTGATTTTTACCCTAACCTTACTATCATTACACCAGCCGAACCACCACGTTCCATTACCGGTTATTAAAGATCCTAAAAATTAGCGCCCAACCAATCTGCCAGGAAAATGATGAAATCGACAACAGGTAATGAGGAACGAGCGGTGGTGGGGGCATGTCAGAAATTGAGGGGTGACTTAAGAGCGCATGCAGGAAGTCTCACTAATTCAAGGCAGCTGTCAGCCTGGCAATTTTCAGGAACCTTAATTTCAATACGACAACTGGCAAGGTCCTAGCACCGCTATAGGGGAAATCTTCTCTCAGCCGGGCTTAACGTGAACTGCTGAGGAAGGGCCCAGGCAACGAGTAAAATCTATCAAGTGAGCACTCCAACAATCCCAAAAAATAGCTGGTTAAACAATAATTCAAGGGCGGACATACCAATTACAGGACAACCATTAGAACTAAAATTTTCCCCTCTCACTTAAGTGCATCATGAAATATCTAGGAAGTATTGTAAATGAAAAGGGTGATCATTAAATGAATACATGCGTACTACTACACTCTTGTGGTTGTTAGCAAAGTTGTCGCAGCTTAGCAATTCGATGATACCAAAATTAAATAAGGGGCAGGCTCTTCATCCACCTTATCAAACTGTAGTCATTCGCTGGCAAGAGAACTGCCTACAGTCCAGGTCGAAATAAAGAACACGCGAGTGAGATGGAGTATTGGGGAGCAGGAATAAAAGGGCGCAGAGATGAGAGATAGACATACACCATACTAAATAAGGCACTACCTCGGATTACTGTCCATCGACCACATCGGTGACCAGATAAAATTCGCTAGGAACAATGCGAATGGTGTAGCCGGTAACCCCACGGATTTTATTGGTAAAGAAAAGGGTATTACCATGGACTGGCTGGGAAAAAACACAGGTGCAACAGAAATTACGATCCTCTCCAAGAGCATCGCGCAGTCAAGTCTTCACGAAATCAAGGCATAAGGAACTAGATAAAACAATCGCAGCCCCCACAAGTGTAAGGCTGTCTACAAGAGGACAACACCAGCGAGTGAACGGATTAAACAATGGAATATCTCCAGCTCGCCTCCTAGACTTGATTGATAACGCAAGACACCGATCTTAACAACTAAACTTCAGAGGGATCAGAAAAAAATAAGGCCGTTCATTTTGTTTTATTTTCTTTCAAGTGACCGCCAGTGACCGTCGGGGTGCAACCATCCCCCTCCTTTTTAATTAAAAACGTTACACAGTAAATCCTAACAACATCATGGATAAACAATACACTAACATGAGTCAAATTTAAGTTCAATCAAAGAACCTACAACCACACGTTATATAAAATTAGAACACACAGCAAGGATTTGGAAAAAGACCTAGAGTCTCGGGTTAAGAAGTAAGAAACCACAGGGGAACTCCCTTTAGTCGCAGAGGTGTTATCTCAAAATAGTGCAGGGATTTTACCCTTCAGACGCAGAATCATAAAGGTCCCAACCAATGAGCGATAGAACCCAGCTAGAATGTTGACCACAATGATTTTAGGGAATCAATTGGAAACAAAAGCTTAGGACTAAATTCATCCATTAAAATCATCAGACAGATCCCAACATAAATTTCTAATGCATTATACTATATAAATTAAATGAGCGTACCTTTGCCTTGCCACCCTCCTTGAATGAAGTCTGCGCGTTCTGTGCCGCTCCTGCTCCATGCCGCTCTCGCTCACCGACCGTAGAGACTACACCGGTACCTCCCAGCCAATCACTAGGGGTACTCTGCTTCCCCCTTAGCCCCCTGAGCCGCAAAGGGGCCACACAAGATCCCGATGGTAAGTCTAGCTTCCCAACTCACCTCCAAGGCTGAGCTACCACTCTAATCCCAGCTGAGAAAATCCCAACTCCTCACAAGCAATCAATCCAGTCCAAATTCGGCAGCATAACGATACCTAACAGCCCATCCCCTTTTTCCCTCATCCCCCTTTCTTTTATAAAGTTTTGAGCCTGCCAACTTACCTAAATCACATTTATTTTTAAGTTTTAAAGAAAACCCTCCAAAATTTCTCTGTCGTACAAGTGTCATTCATCCCCCACGTTTCTCCAAAATTAGTTTCTTTAACTTATTAATTGTCTAGGTTTCATTTATTACTTAATTTCCCTATTTTTATTAATCCCCCCCCCTTTTTTTTTAAACCAAAAAGGTAAATGCGCTAATTAATCTTTTCATTTTATTTTCAAATTCATAACTTTTTATACTCCCGCACGTTAAATAATTTTATTACTTATTAATTGCCTATGTTTCCTTTATTACTTTGTTTCCCTATTTTTATTAATCCCTTCCTTTTTTTAGAACCAAAAAGGTAGGTGCGCTAATTAATCTTTTCATTTATTATTTATTTAATATTTTTTTGTTCTTCCACAAGTTAGGAATTAATTTCTTCTTTGTAAAATTTTAAAACCATTAGTTTTAATTTAAATATTACCCTCGTCATCGCCCCATGATTTTGATGAATACCCAACTATTACTTAGGTGGGTTTTTGTTTAAATTGTTTTTTTTTTATTCGAGAGTCTGTTCTTAAGGTTAGACTAAAATTTTACCCTAAACGTTTTAGACTTAGTACTTAGATTCTAAACTGGGCGACACTGGGTTAGGGAAGTTGTTTAAGGATTTCTTAAGGCATTATTGTCTTAGGGCTATTTAGGTTTGTTTCCTTCATCCACATCAATGCGACGTGCCCTTCAGGACGCACCACGTGCTCCAAGGGTGCCACTCACCTCGTTCATTTCCTTTGCGCGACGTGCCCTTCAGGATGCACCACGTGCTCCAAGGGTGCCACTCGCTTCTTGTGTTTCTTTTGTGCAACATGCCCTTCAGGATGTACCATGTTCTCCAAGGGTGCCACTCGCCAACTTGACTGATTGGTAGACATCTATAATCCCTAGAGTCAACACTCCGTCAGGTGAACTTGTGGGAGACTAAGGGCTCTAAGGAATAAGGCCCCCGCCTTATTGCGCACCCCTTAGAATCATCATGAGCGACTGTCACAGTCTTCCCTCACGATATCGTGGATCCTCTCGAACTAGGTAATCGTTAACCTACAGTTCGAGCCATGGCGGGAGTGCTAGTAGGCGGTGGCAGGGCAGTTGTCCACCCCTCTCCCTCAACCTCTCTGGAAATCGTGTGTGGCCCCTTTAATCCATATGTGATTCTGTTCAACAATCTATCGTCAGCCTGCATCATCAACAATCGTGTTAGAACATGTCAACATCATATCATCAGATCAAAGAAATATCACAGTAAATAAATCAACCCAATTAGCACACTCCCTGACTCAATCCGGAGTCCAAGGGGGTTCCACCGATGCCTCTGCATCCTCAAGGTCCGAAACCCTGTACACTCAATAAAAATAAGTCAATAGCACCTGTCTACATCAAATAGTAAAACATCATGTCGTCTATCATAACGCATCCTAATCAAGTATAAATGTTTTAACATCAGAAAAGTCTAGATCACTTGCGAGCAAGTGTCCTCAAATAATAAGTTTTCTCAGTGCACCAGAGCAGGATGTTACATCCTCTTCCTGGGGTCTTCCTCAACCTCACGCCTCACTTTGAGGAGTATATGCCTAGATTCTATGGGTAATGGAAATCTCAGACTTGACATATCCTCCAAAGGGAAATGTATAATTCAATTTTATCCTCAATGCATACACCCAAAAAAAATTCGTTTCATCAATATGCCCAATCCTCCCTTTCATAAATGTGATGATGAACGATGAACCACCGAACATTTTTCAAACCATGGAATGTGTCTATTAGACAATTGGAACCCGACTGGAAAAAACCATAACAATAAAAGATCCCTCACTGGCGAGATTGTAGTGACAGATCTTCAATCCCACTGTTTAAACAAAGAAAAATTCGACACCTGCTCTCCTTTGTCCATGCATGTCCACAATTTGCAGTAGAATGAGGTGTCTAGTTGTTGGTATCGACACCTATACACTGGGGTTTGACTGCGTTTATATATATATATATATATATTTTAAACCTTTGGGAAATATCCCACATTCATAGTGCCAAAAAAGTCTTCAATTTTTATATTTGCTGATGATCTCAATTTTGTACGATGCATAGAGCACACTAAGGTCCCTTGTGGGCTTGGCACTTGTATTTAAACTTGCATGTGTTTCGTGCTGACCCTTGGTTTGTGTGTTAATACAGATATTCGTGCTTGATTTGAGATCGACCCTCGACCAATATATTTTTGGGAAAATATTTTTCAAACGATTTTATTTTTTCGAAAAAATAATGGCCATGTCTCTATAATAAGTTCGAGAGCCTATTTTTCCTCATAATAAGAAAAATTTCAATAAAAATAGGCCCTAAGAACTTACAAGGCTTCGAAATTAAAAATAACCAAGGCTTAAGAATCTATTTGGATCCAATATGAAAAATGCCCAATTTTGTTTCAGTAAGCAAACCATATCATAAAGAAGCTTTGTACCTGAGCTATAATCTTTCTTAAACTACATTCATTGATGAAGGATTTTGCTAAAATAGATCTAGGAACACAACATGTAGCCACCATTTATTCTGCGACATCTTTGGAGAGGTGCTGATATCCTTTTGTCAACTTTGCATTTTCACTATGCGCCATGAACAATCTGTTTTATACCTGAAATAGATACCAGGCAGAATACTGATTTCCTATAATTTATAGGGTCCTAACATGTTACAGTAGGAGGCATGAGATATTTTTGTCTTGAGAATCATTGTAATAGAGCTCTACTTTGTTGGATATTTCCCCCTTGAAGAGGCAAGCGAACATTGCTTTCTTTGAATAAATATATTATTTCTGGTATTGCTCTTCTCAATATTTTGTTGTTCCATTTATATCTACTAAATATTCACGTTTGAATATTATATTACATCGGGTAACTTACAAGTGGTATCATAACACTTTCCTTGGTAGGAATCGTGGGTAATTTTTTTTCCAGGGTAGAGACGTGTACTACCGACGTCTTTAAAGCACATAGATATTTCGTTTAGTGGGTAAAATTGTAGTGTGGACGAATACATGTAGGAGATATAGAAAGTTTCACAAGGTTTCCTAGAAACCAAAGTTTCTCCCTTGTTGGAAACCTCTATAACCCCTCTTGGTACCTCTCGAGTAGTACTGCATCAGACAAAATTTGTACACAACGATCACTCTCACGTACTGACATGTATATCGGGAGTCCCCTAAGTCTCCTGAAACCATCCCTAGATCAGTTGATCAACCACTTGACTACTATAGTTCCGTCGATAACAACACTCAGGAAGATACTCTCTAGTACCTGGGTAATTGGGTAGTACGACTAAGGGTATGGTTGAGCATCTTTAATTGGTGCCTGAGATATTGGGTTCAATATTATTGTTCGACCCTGAACTTATATTAGAGA
Source organism: Picea engelmannii (assembly GCA_009831015.1). Classification (NCBI taxonomy): domain Eukaryota; kingdom Viridiplantae; phylum Streptophyta; class Pinopsida; order Pinales; family Pinaceae; genus Picea; species Picea engelmannii. The sequence continues at coordinate 390,590 of ML790873.1, read as the reverse complement.
GTTATAGCACAGGGAAAACCCTTATCCATAGGCACCCTTCAAACCCTAACGTGAGGGAACATACCCGACCAAGAACAAAAGGGATATTTTGGCTGCACAACCTTGCCTCCTACATTCTTGTTGCAAAATTACTACACATTTTTGTCTGTTGAGAATTTAGGAATTTCGACACTGCAGTATTATTTTGATTGGAGTATAACTCCACAGGAGTTAAACAAATAGTCTGGGTCCTGCCAACAACATTATTTGAGCCCTATCCCATTGGATTCATGTCTTCTCCCTAATCAGAGTGGTATTTATCATTTTTAACCCTGTTTTTCTAGTGGACCCGACCCCTTCCTGACACCCTTATTTGACACCTATCCCATTATCTTCCTCTCTTTGCATTGATCATCGTGGTACCATTCCCTAGTAACCCCTTTTCTGTGTAGACCTACCCGCCCCCTTTCCCCTCTTAATGGCCCACATACACATCCAAGTCTGGAAACAACACCTCACTACCCTAGACAAAGTTAATGAGAAAACCAAAACTAATATCTCTTCCCTTAATTCCAATATTTCTAGCATAAATTCTCATTTTTCTCCACTACAATCACTTCCCAAATTAGTAACCCACCTAACAATGATATTTCAACAATCCCAAGAAGCAGTGAACAACTTTACCATATTGTTTAAGCAAGCCCACGATCCCTTCTCTTTTGTGCCACCTTATAACCCTGAAGGCATTGAATCCTCCAATTCCAAACCCTTTTCTTCCAACCACTCTCAGCAGGACCTGCATCTTCCTAGAGTGGAGGTGAACAAATTTGATGGTTCAGATCCCACATGCCAGGTCACTCAAATGGAACACTATTTCTCTTTGCACGACATTACTGATGAGATGGAAAAACTATGGTATGGTGTTCTCCATCTAGATATTGAACGATGGAAATGATGGCAATGGAGAATAAATGCTTGCTAAGGCTATGCGTCTTGGACACAATTTATTGCAAAGATTTACAAAGTCTTTGACACCAACACCCACCATTTAGGTTGTTTGACCAAGTTAAAACAATCAGGAACAATGGAAGAATTTATAGATGAATTCAAGTGCTTGGATTTATGCACAAAGGGTATTTCAGATGCATGTTTTTTAGAATCCTTTATCAATGGCCTCAAGGATGAGATATTTTCCCATGTCCCAATGGCTCATCGTCATACTTGGATGGAAGATGCTAAAATATCTAAGGAATCACAACAAGTTGTCTCTTCTCAAACCAAAAAACCTTCCTTTATTCCCTACCCTAAACCCTCCACTCCCACCCCTCCTCCCACTGCACTCAAGATCCAAAAATTGACCCAGGAATAAATGTTTGAACACTAACTCAAAGGCCTTCTCTATAATTGTGATGAGAAATATTTTTCGGGGCACAAGTGTAAGGAAAATAATATTTTTATGGCCATCTCTGAGGATGTTTGTGAAGAAGAGGTAGAGGCTCCCCCTGTGGAAAAGTTACCAAATACAACTAATCTTACTCCACCCTCTAACCCCTTAGAATTCGAACTGATCATTTCATTGTATGCTGTCACTAGCTTCTCTCTTCTCCCCAAACTCTGAAGCTAATTGGATACATTAAACATCAGAAGGTCATCATCCTAATTGACAGTAGCATCACTCATAATTTTATTCATCATCACATTGCTCAATAAACCAATTGTTATATATGTGCAGTCAACAAATTTCAAATCATGATTTCCAATGGATATTCCATGAAATGTGGAGGGAGTTGTGAAAATGTGTGACTCCAAATTGGTTAGTACAACCTGAAATCTCATATGTTTGTTATTGACATGGGTGGTTGTGACATTGTTCTTGGTTTGGAATGGTTACGCATTCTTGGCCCCATCCTCATGGATTTAATTTATTAACCATGCAATTCCAATAGGAGGGTTAATAGTATAAATTCCAAGGCATCACAATAGGCTCCACTGAGATCATCAATTCCCATCAAATGGAAAAGCTCCTCAAAAAAGGTCATTTTATCATTATTTCCCAACTCCATTATATTCAAGAAATAAAGACACCCTCTGTGCATATTGACCTCCAATATATCCTCTCCAAACACCAAGCAGTTTTTTCCACTTCCCATGGAATTCCTCCTTCTCGTGGTGTTCATGATCATTCCATTCCTCTCGTTATGGGTAGTCTTCCTCCCAGTGTTCTCTCTTATCGTCATCTACAAAAGAATGAAATTGAGAAAATTGTTCAAGAATTGCTCAAAGCAGGTGTTGTAAATCCTAATACCAGTTGTTATATAGTTATTTTCCATGTGATGAATTGATGGGAATCATCTAGAGGTTAGCAATCTGAAACATTCAATTATACCACTTTTCCCTTGAGTTTACAATACCTTTTTTCCTGGTTGCTAGTTTTCCTTTTACAACCTCTGACCAGAATTGTTGGTCACTACCTATCCTTTTACAAGGTGCAATTTGTCGCTTCCTCCAAGAATGTAGGGTGCTATCGAGTTTGTTACTCTCTATTTAGGATTAGTTTCCAAGAGATGAGATTAAAGCTCAAATTTTTCTTGGTTCGACTCAAGAAGTTGGTTATCTTGGGTATCTAGATCCTATCTAGATTAACCTTTGATCTTATCTTTATTATCCTATATACTGAGGGCCTCTCATGGGAAAAGGGGGAGAGAAGGGACAAAGTAAACTTATACTAATGGCTTGATTACATAGCTTGGGCAAGGAACTTGGGAAAGAACTGCATCGACTTCCTTGATTGTAAGTTGTAAACCATTTGTCCATTAATAAAAGATGTACAAGATTTTCCTCCTTACTTGATTGTATGCAATTGATATAATATTTGTAAGGAATCAATATTCTTATGTTATGTTAATACATATATTATCCATTTAAACATGACTCATTTGATCTTGTGAAAGGTTTCTTTGTGTCTCTATGTGTTAAAATCTATGTTGGAAAGAGAAAACGACATCTTAGAGAGAGCTAACAACGAAGGAGCATGCAGGGACAACTGCTAGATAACTGGGTAAACCTTTTATTCCATCAACTTGTAGTTTATTTTTGTGTATGATTTAGATCTCATAAAATTTGTTGCATTCATCTATATTCTGTCTTAGGTCTAGTAAGAGCCTAAGGGTGGTAACTCTTGCAGGTTTAATTTACCCTACAACAGACGAGTGACTCCACTAGGGAAGTCATCGATGTTTAGTCAGTTTCTTCCTCAACTTTTGAATTCATATTCTCAATATATTTTCCTGTTTTAAGCTTTGATTTTTATTGTCATCATGTCCGTAAGTATTTTCCCAGTCTGTTTGAAAGTCTTCAGACCCATATTTGATAGATCCGTCTTAGATCTATTAGTTTTCACACATGCACGATTTCGTTCAGAGGTTATCTGTTCCCACAAAGAGACCAAACCCTTTTGGTCGCTAGTTGCTCCATTGCAGGGAGTGACCATACCAAGAATTACACTACTATGTGTGACCCGTTCTTTGTGGTCACCCTCTAGTCTTCTACAAGGAGCGACCAATGCTTTTTGGTCGCCTTGTGTTCATTAATAGGGTGAGACCATGCTCTAAAATCCATTTTTTGAACAGACATGCTTAAAAAAAATCCCATATATCTGTCTGTCCTTTCTTCCGCCCCTCCAAATATCTATCAGATCTGTCCCAACAGTCATTGCTCTAATATTTTTCAAGATAATTTGAAATTTTTTCCTTTGTGTGTCATTTGTTCATCTAATTAAAAACATTTTTTGTTTTTGTGGGTACGGTTTAGATCATCTAATATTATTCCCCCTCACTTTTAGTTTTGATGGTACTTTTGTGAAGAGAGTTCATTTTTTTTTTTTAATATTTTGGGTTTTCCTTTAGATTTTCTTCCATTGTTTAAACAAAACCAACTCTCGAGATTTGCATCTCATCTTAGAGTGCAATCATTTTTCAAGTAATTTGAAAACTTTTTTTTTCCATTGAAAGCTTGAGTTTTCTTCATTGAAGGCATCTTTGTGGTTGGATATTTTATTGCTTGGGTGCTTCTTTTATCCACTTTCATTCACTTTTGATTTCTTTGCAAAGTGGCATTGAATACTTCATTTCGATTAAAAAAAAAAGAAAAAAAAGTGTCTCTTTTGGGTTTTCATATGATTTGGAAAGAAGAAAACAAAAATTTTACATCTTACTTTCATGGTTGGAGTGTCTTGGTACATAGTTGAAAGAACTTGTTTTTTTTTTTCAGGATTTCGTTAACATTAAATTGATAGTTTGGAATTTCAAATTTTTTTCATTTGATAAAGAGAAGTGAAAGTTTCATGTTTTTGGGCATTTATTTCCAGTAAGAAGAAAAATATCTCTTCACCTTCCTTCAAATAGAATTCATTGAAAGAAAAATATTTGCATCCGATTCTTTTTACATGATTTTGGAGTTGATTCATCACATCATTAGTTTCACCTTCGTACACCATTATAAGTAAAAATAGCTATTAAAATCAACCAACACGCTAATAAAATTAACTATACATTTTTGTTTTTAGTACACCAACATTAGCTTAGAGCTAGAGTCTTTGGACTAGGAAAAGTGAGTAAATTGTCCAAGACTATAGAATACTAAAGAGGAGCAAAATCCAATTGTTGTATAGGCATATCCGAGAACCCCCTTTAACACAGGGGATAAACATGCGGTCGAGTGTGGAAGAGAAACAAAGATTACCCCTCCAAAGTTTGACCAATCGTAGTGGAAATAATGTATATTGGGGGTTTTTCTTGAGTGTTACCGGTTCATTTGGTCTCGATGCTTTGTGAATATCAAATCCATTCGAGGTCCACTTTTCTTCAGTCCTCTGGAAGAGTTTCATACTTTGTTATCCTGTTCATACGTTTGGTCCCAACTGTCGACTGTACCCTCTCGGAGGCCAACTGCGACTTGGTAACCCTAGTAACCTTTCCTAGGTATCTACAAAGGTGGATGTGGAGGGATCCCCACAATACTTGGTGCAGATGTCAATCACACTCTCAATACCCTTGGAGGGTGATCCCATGAAGTGAGGGTTGCTTGCAATGAGAAGAGTTATTACGTGGAGGTCGTTGTGATTGCTTCTCATATCTTCACTCACAACTTGACATACCGTATTCAAAAGATCCTTCTATCTATTGTTGCTTGGTTGATTACCTGTATATTTTTTCTTAGAGGTTTGTTCTTTTGACATCCATAGTTGGCCTCAGGGATTATTATTTCTATTATAATTTCACTGTGGACAACCAAGGTCTTTGAAGATCTCAAAGAATGTAAGGGTTTGATCCCGAAGAACACGATCTTCCACAAAACGCTTCTAACGAAGAGTTTTCTCTTGCAATCTAGAGAATATCTCCCCCAATTGACCAGCCTGATGAAGGAGTGGGAGAAACCGTGAAATAAGGTTTTCCCTCTTCCACAAATCCACCTTTAACTGACCCTTTGGTCAACCACTCATTGAGTTTCTGGTGCATACCTCCTGCCCTCAGGCCAAGATCCACATAGGATTTTCTCTAAACCACGACAAGGGTTAACTGAAATCCTTGTTTAAGCCCATAATGGATTTCGGGTCTCGCGAGTTGGGCACTTTGAATACAATGCCACATCCCTTGGCAATAACTGAAACATGAAATTTTGAATGGGATTAAGGTGTAAGACCCCTCTTCAGACCCTTTTCTAATATGACCATAGCCAAGCCTTAACGCAAGCACCTTTCACAACTCGCGACTTTGCGAGTTGGAGTGCCAAACTCTTGTGCTCTTCCCTTGCGAATCCCCGAAACACGATATGTCAACGAAAGTTGACTCCACCCAAAGCGACGGGTGCATGCCACCTATCACCTATGTTTACTCTGCTTATGGAGTGGGTCCTTGCCACTTGTTCGCATGAGTCTTTGAATTTCACAACTTGAGAGAACAACGAACAACCGTTCCTCTCCCTCTACAAATCCCCGACTCCGAAATCATGCCTTCGACGAGATCGACGACTCTGTGCCTCCCTCAATCCAAGGACCCTCGTTGTATCAGGATTTTTCCAATCAAAAATCCACAACACTCAACCCAAACCACTAGTCACTCCATTCCCTGAACTCCGATGCACAAATTCACATATGAGGTCAACGACCCTCGTTGATCCAGATCTGACGGGCACTATCCTTCCCGAGCTTAAGAGTGTTTAAAGACACTTGGTCTTAATCATTCCGTTGTTCCACAAGATCCAATGACTCACAGAACTTTGGCACTTCCTCTTGAAGCGATTCCACCGTCCGATTCAACTTCTCAAGGACTTTTGGCCAAATGACTTGGTGTCCTCCCTCCTGAACTTGACTTTTGTGAGACGATTTTGACCTCCGCCTCCCTTTGAACACTTCAAAGGTTCGATCCCTTCTAATATTTAGCTTGTGAACTCAAGGCTTCCAAAAGGGTCCTTGTACGCACTCCTTGCGATGATTTTCAAATAACCTCTGGTTATTTGGGTCTTCAACTCTATGCACCTCTTGCAACAACAATATCTCAATCTCCCTCTTGAGTTCGTAAAATCCTATATCTCACCTAGCCTGCGCACACCTTGCATGACTCTGAGCTAACCTTGCACTTCAGCCTGTAAAAACACGATTTGAATCTCCTCTGAGAGTTATGAGATGAAACTCATAGCATGGTTGATGCAATCCTTGCGGACCCTCCACTGCGCTCTTTGCAGGAGTTCTCAGAAAGAGAAACAACTAAAACTCATTCTCCCCTTATCCAGAATTCAAACATTCAACATAGAATTCTAGAGCATACACACACAAATTTCATTGAAATAAAATGCACACAGAGAATATAAACTAGCCTGCAACATACCATTCAACAGGTGGTTCCAACAACCATAACAAACACATATATTGGAATCAAATATTTTTTCTATTAATTCCAGTGCTCCTATAGATGGTAAATAACAACAACTAGAATGCATAAAATTCTCTGTTCTCCTCTGTAGCTCTACAACTTACAAAATTCTGAATAATAATGAGTTATTTTCAAGATACAAGGCGAGGGTGTCTATCATCCATTTTCCCTCCTATGCTCCTAAACTGTCTAATCTATTAAGTTAAATCTACCTACTTCCATTAAACATAATCAAATTCCTATTACATCCGCGGATAAGAACATATGCTCCAAAATCAATTTGGATCTTCAGATATAAATGCAACTGCACTTTCCTCCTGTCCATTACATTAATGCTTCAAATTTTAAATTTCAAAACGTTTTCACAAAAACATGTTCAAATTACATTTGCGTGTCCAACTGTCTCTTTGGCTAGGCACATGCTTTGGATTTCTATGATGCTCCTGCATCATACTCCCTCGCTTGAAAATTTTCATGAACTCTTGTTCATGAGTTCCTTCACTGTTTGTCCATCCTTTTGAATCGCTGCTTCATCCTCCCAACTGACATCTTCAACTGAATTTCCTTTCCACTTGACTAAGTATTCAAAATACTATTTTCTCCTAGTCTTTCTGCTAATCCTCTTGTCAATTATTCTTTCCATCTGTGGCTTTTCAACTACAGGCATTTATTTTGTCCATGGAAATTTTTCCTGTTCACCCTCTGCTCCTGCTTCTTCAGCTCTATAAGGATACAAATCTGCGACATTGAATATTGGTGAGATTCCGACCCCATCAGGTAATTTAATATCATACACGTTTTCCCCAAATTTTCTTATGACCTTGCATGGTTCAATTTTCTTTGTCTTGAGCTTGTTGTATGTTCCCCTTGGGAACCTTTCCTTCCTCAAATGCACAAGAATAAAATCACCAACTTCAAATTGAAGTTCTTGCCTATGTTGATATGCTCTACGCTTGTACTCTTGACTTGAACTTTGCAATCACTCCTTGATTCTTCTATGAAGCTCCTTCATTCCTTCTGCAAAGTCATCCGCACTAGCACTCCTAAATTCAGCTTGTTATGAATCTTTCAATTCAGAGACTCCCCTTGAATGCATTCCATATATAATTTGGAATGGAATCTTCCTTGTGCTTCTATTGAGTGAATCATTGTAAGCGAATTCTGCCCGTGGCAGAATGTGATCCCATTGACTGTGGTGTTCAGTCACTAAGCTCCTTAACAAATATCCCAAGCTCCTGTTCATGACCTCTATCTGCCCATCCATCTGAGGATGATATGCTGATCTAAAAGACAAGTTTGTCTCCAGATTCTTCCATAAGGTCCTCTAGAAATGTCCTACAAACTTGGTATCTCGATCAGAAACAATACTCCTCGTTGGCACAGGGGCAGACCCATGGTTCAATGCTCGAGAGCACACCAAAAAAACCCTAACTACCGACCCTTTCGGCAACACCTGCGAAGAAGATGAAGTCTCACTCGAGGTAGAGGCAGGGGTGGTTGCAGGACTCAGATGTCTGCAACCCTAGCTGCGACACTGATCTGTGATTATATCTTTTACAGGGCACTTAGCATAGATCCTTCATCAATATTTAACCTGACTGGTACTTCACAGATAGCACAGAGAATAACAGTGAATACTTATACGATAGATGATTCAGTACTTAGCCACAAAAATATAGGTTAGATTCAACAGATCAATCACTAAGCATCTTATATATCAGATCTAAAGTTCATTCATATATCAGCAACACAAATCATAACTAGATCTACTTAATCACATCAAGCACTTAGCTAAGAAAGAGATAAACACATTAGAGTGAATCATAAAGAACTATACACACAGTTATTGTGGTTCACCCCAACCCTGGGGCTACATCCCCAAAGTCTTCTTTATATTATCTTGGTCAAGTAGTTACAACACAGAGCTTTAATGACCCTTACTTTGCATAGGACAAAATATCTGTGCAACTCGCTAGATCCTTCTTTCTTTCTCTTCAGCACAAGACTACAACAACTTGCACTTAGCTTTCCGATCTCATGCACAGAGAATTCTAAGATACATTCGATCACACAGATCCAGTTACTAGCACTAATCTTTCAGTTATACATCACATATATGTACTACATTACTACTATTTTCCTCTATTTACATTACCTATTTATAGATTACAAAATGGGCCTAAGCATGGGTAAACCCATGGGCTGACATCCCTTTCCCCTTACATCAACCCAAAACCCTAAAATGGACCCAAAAATAGGTCTTACTTCCCTAATTTCTGCTTCGCGTTGTGCTCCTTCCTTAGCAAGCTGTCGCAATCCCAAAAGTGGTCAAATATGACCAAGTATTCCTCAAAACTTGGTCAAGGGCCAACACTCCTTGGTAAGCCGTGAAGTCTGACAACTTCCTTGAAAAACAGGTTCGCAATATGAGTTGCGTCACTGGTTTTCTGGCATGGTATGAAATGTGCCATCTTTGAAAATCTGTCTACCACCTCAAATATTGAATCATATCCCCTCTGTGTCCTTGGTAGTCCTAATATGAAATCCATGCTCAGTGCGTCCCACGACCTTTCGGGTATGGGTAATGGCTGATATAACCCTGCGTTCTTCCTTTTTCCCTTCGTGTGCTGACAAATTCTGCACCTGTCCACAAATTTATTCACATCTGTCCTCATCTCTGGCCAGTAATATGAGCCATTCAACTTTGAGAACGTTTTGTCATGGTTGAAGTGTCCGACCAATCCTCCGTTGTTCTTTTCCTTCAACAAATTATCCCTCATGGAGCATTTCGGAATACATATCCTCCTCTCACTTCACTTCTAAGGCAAGCTGCTCCTGTTCTTCCTTCCTCAGTTGTTCTCCATGTGCGCTCCATTCTTGCGCCAAATCCTGGGTGGCTTGCATTATGTCTTCTTGAGCTCGTTGAACGTGAGCTTTGACTTTCTCGGTGATCTGGCATAATTGAGTGGGCTCGTCGCCCATTCCTAGTATTTCCATTGTTAGGGGGGGCGTATAAACCACTTAGCTGGATCGGAGTGCATGCTTCACTTCTTTGAGTTCGCCCGTGATCTCGCGGAATAGCTCCTCCTGCTTTACTTCTTGCTTTTTTGCGAGCTCTAGTGAAACATCATTGAGTGCGACAATTAAGAAGTCAAAATCATCCGGGGTAAGGGTAGTTTTAAGTGTGGTCTGGGTGGCCTTAGCTTTCTTTCAGGATGAGGACTTTGGTGGGGTAATATTCTTTTTATTGGAGGGATCTTCCTCATCTCTAGGCAAAGTAACCTCGCCTTTGTTCACAGATGAGAGAAAAGTAGTCTTCATGGATGTGCTATGGATATCTTGAACTTCCACATCCTTCTTAGTCTTGTGTGGCCCTGGTGTATCCAACATAGCTTCAGGGATATCTACGTCGGACATCTCTAGGGGGTCTTCTGCAACAAGGAGGTCTGCCAACCATTCCTTGGTAATCTCATCCAAGTCATCTTCTGTCATCTTGTAATCTGATTGGAGTTATTTTTTGTGCTCATCTGCGTGCGCTGTGATGTAGGTGAAGTGACGATTTGCGTTGAATTTCATCAAAGGTCTAAACCTATGAAGTGTGTTGGGTGTGATGCACGGTGTAGACTGAATGGAATTCTTCAACTGAGTGTAGTAAGTGTGGAAGACAACATTGGACTACCACTGTTTGTTCATGTCACTGGAGTACCACAACGTATAGAACTTCACGACCAGTGGTTTGAAGGGTTCGATCTCTGAAAAAGTGGCTCCCTCGGGCAGTTCCCAAGCGATGAAAGTGATGAGTATGAGAAACCAGCTAAAATGGAACTCATACCCTTGGTCCTGCGCTTATATACAGTCAAGATCTATTTGATTTATAAGGTATTTTTCCTAATTCATTTGTATTCTCTCCGCGCACTTCCCTACGAGGTCAACTACAAATCTGGTCACTTGTGTAGGTCTATTTTTTAGGACTAACTTTCTTGCGATTAGCTGGAAACCAAAGCGCACTGCTGCATTTTCAATGGAGGGTACCTTGTAACCTCCCGTGCATTTCTCCAGATCACCATATGTGTCTTTTATTCACAGTGATCCGATTGATTAGAATCAGATCCACAGTGATGCGATGGTCCAACCATAGGTATCCTTCGTGGTAGCAAGACAACAACATTCTAACGAATACATTTACTTCCCGATGCCTCCCGAAATGTGGAATCTTCATTACGTTAAGGAGGGTTGACTGCGCAAGGTTATGGGTCCATTGCTGTGGTACAATCTTGGGGTTATTTCCTTTTGTAATAGTCAAGTACTTGTGCAGGGATAGCATACTGTAAACCTTACGATCTCCAAAGTTAAAATCACTAAATTTCAGCGCGGTGAGCTTCTCTTGGTCAACATGAACTGTACGCACCTCTTTCGGGAGGTACGCAATGACTACAGCATATTCGAAGTCTCTGGGTACAGTGTCTCGATTCACTGTTCCTCTTAGTGGTGGGATATATTTAGGCAAGATTCTTTGCTCACAAGACATAACACCCAAAATGTTCGCTACTACATCATCATGATGACTTGTACCCTAAAACTAGCTTCTGGATTGACCAAAGTTTTTGGTACAGGTTTTACCTTACCAACTATCTGTGAGACTATAATTTTCTTCCAAAAGCATCCAAAAGGTTTTTCACATTAAACTTGATATCATGTTTTTATGTTAAATTCGATGAAATTATAATGTTTCAAACTTCTTGATTGTTAAGATTAAAGATTTCTATTTGCCTTTTAAAATTAAGGCTCCTGCGATCGAGACAAATTGGAATGTGCTTTGAATACTTAAAATAAAATTTTGGTGGAAATTTTGGTGTATATCCATCTTGTGCCGCCCTTGTCCCGGATTTCGGTTTTTTGTTTGCCTTTAAAGCTTAAAGTTTGAAGCCAACGACATAGATGGACTTGTGCTCTAAATAATTCGAATGAAATTTCAACAAGATTTTGGTGTATATCGAGCTTGTGGTTCTTGTCCATGATAATAAAAGTTGTCATCTATTTTATTGCATTTTCATATCAAATTGTAATTAGATGATATCTAAATTTTGTGTTTTTAGGATATACTTGGAAAAATATATACACTATTCATTTCTCTATATTATCTTTGTTTCATCTGTTGTTCTCTCACTAAATATTATGATGAACATAAAAACATATGTTACTTATTTTTTTTTGAAGGTTCCCTTTCCCCTGCTTCCGGGGTATGCTAATTTAACAGTAATTCTAACTTTTTCAAATAGTTGTTTATAACAAAATGATTTATATTTATCATAGAAAGTTTTAAAATGGAAAAGAAGCCTTGTTTATTTGCAGCGACTCTTTGCAAGTAGACTTTTTAAATAAGCAGATCAAGTAAACTTCTTAAATATGCAGATTAAGTAAAATGAACGAATTGATGAACGGATTATACAAACATAAGAAACCAAAGAGAATACATCATGGAGAAGATTTTGAACCCAAGGAAGAAAAGGTGATGTTTT
>ML790873.1:337762-367127 GCA_009831015.1 Picea engelmannii | reverse complement strand
ATTAATGTTCTTGTTATACAACTAAATCATTATGAGGATGACTTGTGTCTTGTTGTGTATATTTATTGTGTTGTTGTGGATATTTATTTTGTTGATATTCTTAGTGGTTCAATCCTTTCAACATTGAGGCTTGATCCAAGTGAAACTGTAAAATGCACAAATCTTTGGAATGGTTGGGAGTGAACAAATGATAGCGGGAGAATTGTTCACTATAGGTTGTGCTATCATATCTAGTGGAAAAACTAAAAGTAATAAATGGTGTCTTCTTACTTTTCAAATAAAATCCATACATAGATATAGTAGTGCTATGGTGAGTTTAAGTTTAACAAGGAGTTCAATTGCAAAACAAGTTTGTCCATTCCATGATGGGATGAGTTATAATTTAGGATATGGAATTTATATTTATGGAGATGGTTAGAGGGATGGAAAGGTGGAAAATGATGTTGATAATAGTTTTTTTTTCTTTAGGTTTTCATCATACGCTTCTTAATGACTAAAATGCTTATGGTTTTAAAGACATGCTTCACAATCACATGCATTATTATTGATTTTAATACGATTTATGTTGTGGATTGCATAGATGACAAAAGACCACTTGAGATGGTTGGAACAATTATATTTTTATTCAATTCAATATGTAATGGTTGATTGTGTCGTCGGGGCTTGGACATTATCTTTTATTTAGAATTACCGAAAATTTGTTTTCTCTTGTCTAAATTTAATTGGAGAAAAATGAAAGTCTTGAATGCACTTTAATCCTTAATTGTTGGTACCATATGGGTGAAGCAATCACCAATATCCGAAAGGGATCATTTTCAATCATTATTCCAATGAATGATGAGTTGAAGGCTTATTGTGGAAATGCCAGTGAAATGGTGCAGATATTGCAATTGTACCTAGATAATGAACGCGTCAATTTCCATTTTCACGAGCTTGATCACCACTTTACCCCCAAATATGGAATGTCATCTATGTTCTCACTCAACCTATATGGGTAATAGGGAGAGCGAGCATATGCTCTCCTTCGGAGCCTAAGGGAGATAGTATCTACTCTATTGCGTGCTATAGGGATAATTTATTTATGTATGTACTTGCTCGACCTCTTCCTCGAAGTTGCTTTTTCTCTAGAGACAGGGAAAGGATTTAGCCTTCTACAACCATGCATGCATGTTTGTTCTCGAATATACAGACCGAACTATATATGCAAATCGAGAAACACACAAAACTCACTACCAAGGGGAAGGAACTAGGCAAAGGGGTGGGATAGTACACTCCTTGTACATGTGGAAATTAACAATATTTACAATCAATCACAAATATCTTTTTAGCATGAACCGTGTACCTTCTTATTATTTTTATCCATAGCAAGTACATATTACCTTAACTTTATTTAATTCAACATGATGTACACATAGAAAGTACATATTACCTTAAGTTTATTTAATTCAACATGATGTACACTTGAAACATCAAATTACCTACATAAACCTAATATCTTGGTGATGCCAATACTCTAAATTTTATAGAGAAAAGCAATTTTATATAGTAGTTATACATCAATAGTACTTAATATAATACTTAATATGGTTTAAGTACTGGTCGTTGTTTTTTTTCACACTAATATCCTTCAACATAGTAGATTGGTGAATTTTGAGCTCGAAAAATTCAAAAATAAAAAATTTAACCATTTATTATTAAACGCCCATAACAAAATCTCCTTTCAACATAAATTTTGCTATAATGATCCAATTCGAGTAAACCCCTATATGAAAATCCCTTTAACCATATCATTATCAAGATAAATGGTTCAGCTTTGAAATCCCATATATTCAATGCTCCTTATCTAGGGACATAAATCCTTATGAATTTAAAAAAAACCTAGATTTAAAGAAAACCTCGAATTGAAATCGTGATCAAGGAAGGTTGATTGAATGGAACATGGACAAATTTGAGGGATAATAAAAGTGTGTTCATGGGCTAAATCCACCTTTATATGGGTATTTTCTAATTTTTATTGAAACAATATACTATATATCAAATATATAATAGAAAATTGAGGCAAAACCATTAATATCTAAAAAATAGTTATTCAATTTTGAAATAGTTGAAAATTAGCTCATGAACAAAATTTTGCTCTTAAATCAGATACTACAAGTCACACAAATTGGTGGTGGTCAATATAAATAAAATGATAGCTTCCCAAGATATCAATTTTCCCTATAGCATTTAAGATGCAAATATTTTAATTGTTAAGAAAGAAAATCCCGAATCCAAATATTATTATATATTATCGTATTATTGGTAAATATTATTAGAATGCGGAAATTGAAATAGAGAGTAAGTAGAATGCCTTACAAATTTCTGGCTAATAAACTATATTAGATCAATTTGAATGCATTGAAATACAAAATTCAAATGGACAAATATTATTAGGATATTGAAATTGAAATACAAAATTCAAATGGACAAATATTATTAAGATGTTGAAATCAAAACAGAGTAAGTAAAGTCTCTTCCAAATATACCAACAAATGTCCCTAAAAAATTGCATTAGATCAATTTAGATGCATTGAAATACAAAGTTCAAATGGACAAATATGATTAGAATGTTGAAATTGAAATAGAGAGTAAATAACAAGTGTCCCTAATAAACTCCATTAGATCAATTCAAATGCATTGCAATACAAAATTCAAATGGACAAATATGATTAGAATGTTGAAATTGAAATATAGAGTAAGTAACAATTGTCCCTAATAAAGTGCATTAGATCAATTCAAATGCATTGAAAGACAAAATTCAAATGGACAAATATGATTATTAGAATGTTGAAATTGAAATAGAGAGTAAGTAAATGTCCCTAATAAACTGAATTAGATCAATTGAGATGCATTGAAATACAAAATTCAAAAGGACAAATATGATTAGAATGTTGAAATTGAAATAAAGAGTAAGTAACAAATATCCCTAATAAAGTGCATTAGATCAATTTAGATGCATTGAAATACAAAATTCAAATGGACAAATATGATTAGAATGTTGAAATTGAAATAGAGAGTAAGAATCTCTTCCAAATCTGTACCTAATAAACTGTATTAGGTCAATTCGAATGCATTGAAATACAAAATTCAAATGGACAAATATTATTAGGATATTGAAATTGAAATACAAAATTCAAATGGACAAATATTATTAAGATGTTGAAATTGAAATAGAGTATGTAAAATCTCTTCCAAATCTACCAACTTCCAAATCTACCAACAAATTTCCCTAATAAACCGCATTAGATCAATTTAGATGCATTGAAATACAAAATTTAAATGGGCAAATATGATTAGAATGTTGAAATTGAAATAGAGAGTAAGTGACAAATGTCCCTAATAAAGAATTAGATCAATTTAGATGAATTGAAATACAAAATTCAGATGGAAAAATATGATTAGAATGTTGAAATTGAAATAGAGAGTAAGTAACAAATGTCCCTAATAAAGTGCATTAGATTAATTCAGATGCATTGAAATACAAAATTCAAATCGACAAATATGATCAGAATGTTGAAATCGAAACAGAGAGTAAGTAGAATCTCTTCCAAATGTGTCCCTAATAAACTATATTAGATCAATTCTAATGCATTGAAATACAAAATTCAAATGGACAAATATTATTAGGATATTGAAATTGAAATGGACAAATATTATTAAGATGTTGAAATTGAAATAGAGTAGGTAAAATATCTTCCAAATCTACCAACAAATATCCCTAATCAACTACATGAGATCAATTCAGATGCATTGAAATACAACATTCAAATGGACAAATATGGTTAGAATGTTGAAATTGAAATAGAGAATAAGTAAGGAATATCCCTAATAAAGTGCATTAGATCAATTCAGATGCATTGAAATACAAAATTCAAATGAACAAATATAATTAGAATGTTGAAATTGAAATAGAGAGTAAGTAACAAATCTTAGATCCATTCAAATGCATTGAAATAAAAAATTCAAATGGACAAATATGATTAGAATGTTGAAATTGAAATAGAGAGTAAGTAGAATCTCTTCCAAATATATCCCTAATAAACTATATTAGATCAATTAGAATGCATTGAAATACAAAATTCAAATGGACATAGATTATTAGGATATTGGAATTGAAATACAAAATTCAAATGCACAAATATTATTAAGATGTTGAAATTGAAATAGAGTAGGTAAAATCTCTTCCAAATCTACCAACAAATGTCCCTAATAAACTGCATTAAATCAATTGAGATGCATTGAAATACAAAATTCAAATGGACAAATATAATTAGAAAGTTGAAAATTTAATAGAGAGTAAGTAACAAATGTTAATAAAGTGCATTAGATCAATTCATATGAATTGAAATACAAAATTCGAATAGACAAATATGATTAGAATGTTGAAATTGAAATAGAGAGTAAGTAACAAATGTCCCTAATAAACTGCATTAGATCAATTCAGATGCATTGAAATACAAAATTCAAATGGACAAATATGATTAGAATGTTGAAATTGAAATAGAGAGTAACTAACAAATGTCTCTAATAAACTGCAGTAGATCAATTCAGATGCATTGAAATACAAAATTCAAATGGACAAATATGATTAGAATGTTGAAATTGAAATTGAAATAGAGACTAAGTAGAATCTCTTTCAAATCTGTCCCTAATAAACTGTATTAGATCAATTCAAATGCATTAAAATACAAAATTCAATTGGACAGATATTATTAGGATATTGAAATTGAAATACAAATTTTAAATGGATAAATATTATTAAGATGTTGAAATTGAAATAAAGTAGATAAAATCTCTTCCAAATCTTCCAACAAATGTTTCTAATAAACTACATTACATCAATTCTAATATACATGACTCATTTTTCACATTTTCTTAAACCGCATTACATCAATTCTGTTATACATGACTCATTTTTTACATTTTCTTAACAAATGTCTCATGGCCATATCGGATCCAGTGATAGAGTGGATTTGTATTCAGACCAAAATTATGATTACACTAATTGCCTAATACTTAGAGGTCTCTTCAAATATGCACTAGAGAGACTTTGTCATATTTGAATGTGTTTGCTCCTCGCGCTGTCATTCTCTATGTAGAGAGGGTAAAGTAAACAACGATGAGATTGTTGCTTAGCTTAGCACGAGGTCTGCCTTGCCTTGTAATATGCTCACGACTGGAAGCTTTATTTTATCTGCAATATGCTCACGACTGGAAGCTTTATTTAATATTTTTAATATATGTGAGCAATTATGATCTGGAAACCTTACCACATGCTGAATTTCAGCTCCTTTCAAAATGGAAAGTAAAATACTTATGGAATCCTTATACACTTCAAGTTTATCACTGCAAAAACATTTCAGTACAATGAAACAAACTAAACAGTATTTAATATTTTTAATATATGTGAGCAATTATGATCTGGAAACCTTACCACATGCTGAATTTCAGCTCCTTTCAAAATGGAAAGTAAAATACTTATGGAATCCTTATACACTTCAAGTTTATCACTGCAAAAACATTTCAGTACAATGAAACAAACTAAACAGTAGCATTAACACACCAATCCCAACCCATAAGAGGCGAGTGCCGCTAAAAACTGCATTCCTGCTTGGCTCCGTTTACGCCAACTGTGAGGCATATCCTGCACTTAATAAGCAACGCAGATGGCATAAAGGGAGCCAGGCAGATCTACTTTGTCTCTATAGTAGCGGTGCTGTGCCTCCTATTTCTATCTTCCAGTACAGTAAAAAAAACGATGTCATTAAATAAAGGCACCATTTATTTTAGATCTCAACTAATGCACCACTGAAAATGAAGGCGAAGGCATGCTAAGGAGAAGAAAATATTTGAAAATGATATATTGTCCACAAATTTATATGCGTGGCTAGAAGCATAGTAACCTAATGATCGCTTCTACAACCCAAAAACATTGAGAGTAAGAAAAATGCTGATGTTATGGCCTTTCCATTTGCATTTGCGTTGCTGAGACACGGAGTGGTTTTATAACAAATTTTTTGGGCAGGATATTAATGACAAAACACATAGTTCGGTAATTCATGGAAAACGATTTAGTTAGCTATAACTACCGAGTCTTCTAGGAAATACTAAACCTCAAGTTAAATCCAAAGTAAGTCTTCATAATCATGTAATAGGACTGCATTATGATAATGGACTTACTAAACCTCAAGTTAAATCCAAAGTAAGTCTTCATAATCATGTAATAGGACTGCATTATGATAATGGACTGCATTATATGTTGACCCATTTTTTCATTATGATAATGGACTGCATTACAAAGTAAATCTTCATAATCATGTAATAGGACTGCATTATGGAATCCTTATACCCTTCAAGTTTATCACTGCAAAGACATTTGAGTACAATGAAACGAACTAAACAGTAGCATTGACACACCAATCCCAACCCATAGGAGGCGAGTGCTGCTAGAAACGACAGTCCTGCTTGGCTCCGTTTACGCCAACTGTGAGGCATATCCTGCACTTAATAAGCAACGCAGATGGCATAAAGGGAGCCAGGCAGATTTACTTTGTCTCTATAGTAGCGGTGCTGTGCCTCCTATTTCTATCTTCCTCCTGCAGAATAGTACAGTAAAAAACGATGTCATTAAATAAAGGCACCATTTATTTTAGATCTCAACTAATACACCACTGAAAATGAAGAAAATATTTGAAAAGTCCACAAATTTATATGCGTGACTAAAGCATAGTAACCTAATGATCGCTTCTACAACCCAAAAAACAGAGAGCGTAAGAAAAATGCTGATGTTATGATCTTTCCATTTGCATTTGCGTTGCTGAGACACGGAGTGGTTTTATAACAGAATTTTTGGCCAGGATATTAATGACAAAACACATAGTTTCGGTAATTCATGGAAAAAGATTATGGAATGAAATTATAACATGATACCAAACTTAACCTAGTTATAACTACCGAGTCCTCTAAGAAATATTAAACCTCAAGTTAAATCGAAAGTAAGTCTTCATAATCATGTAATATGACTCCATTATTAAACCTCAAGTTAAATCGAAAGTAAGTCTTCATAATCATGTAATATAACTCCATTATGATAATGGACTGCATTAAATGTTGACCTATCTTTGCATTATGGTAATGGATTGCATTACAAAGTAAGTCTGCATAGGACTGCATTATGATAATGGATTTCATTAAATGTTTATTCATCTTTGCATTATGGTAATTTTAAGTTTGCTATTATGATAATGGACTGTATTAAATGTTCATCGACTTGTAATGGACTGTGTTTAAGATGCATATCTCTCTTATAATGGAATACATTCACTAGGAACTTAAAGATTGCTAAGATCCAAATTATTTATATGATAAAAAACATTGAATTACAACGTATATGAATTATATTTAATATGCATATTCTTTCTTAATAGAATACATTTAATAGGTAATTAAAAATTAAGCCAATCAACCTTATCTAAATTATTTATATGATAAAACCCATTAAATTATAATGAATATGATTTTTTTTTGAAACAATATATGACTCTTGTTTTACCTTTAATTTTATTTCTTTTTATTAAAGTTCTTTCAAGAAAACCTAAACCCACATCAATTTTCAATCCAATTCTTTCTCTTCTTTTATTTTGTCAAACTAAATTTTAATATTCTCTTTAATATCAATGTATTTAGTTTTCACATATAAAATGATTTGATGTATTAAGAATTAATTTTAATTTTTTTAGTTTATATTAAATTTGATGTATTAGGCATTAATTTTATTTTTTTTAGTTTATATTAAATTTTATTAGTGTATATTTTATAATATAATATTAAAGAAGTTATTATTTACTTGTATAAAGTTATTTAAATTTTATATAAAATTAATATAATAAGATATTTGTTTATTTGTTTATATAAATTACATTTATTTAAATTAAATATTTTTTAAATACTTTAATATTTGTATTTTCATCACTAATCTTTTCAAATATTTAATATATTTGACATTAAAATGGATTTAAGTTAGTAAATATTATAGCCATGAAGATATTAGTCTACATACATTTAATTATTTCAATTAAAGCATATCTTATCTTACAACATCAATTTATTATTTGAATAAACTATATTGTTAAATTAAATTATTATTTTATTATTAATATAATAAATTTTTGTGTGAGTATGATTAAAAAGATAGAGTTTGAGATAATAATATATTATTTTTATGGATAAATTATATTATCTATTTTTTTTTATTATATATTATTAAAATTGAAAATGAACTCTGCAAATAAAAGTTATTTAATGATGACATTAAAATTAAAATTAAAAAAAAAGGTTGAGTTTTTTTGTCATCACACTTAAGTTTAACTTTTTCCTTGTAAATATCCATCCCAACTCTCTTTTCTATTATTATTTTATCTTTATTTGTTCTAGATAATGGGCGGGGTGTCTACTCAAATGTTGAACACTTCAAAATTTTATACATAGTTTATCTCCTAAAAGTTCAAGCAATATTATAATTCACTATGAAAAGCTAGACACTTGGATTATGTATTATTTATTAAAAATATTTATATTTAATTATAAATAAAATTACTTAATCGTTTTGATTTTAATCCGATTGACATACATTAGATAATTTATATGTGTGGTGGATTTTGATGTATGTCATACATTTCGATGCATGACATACATTTCCAAAGGGAATTTCTATGCAACACCTTTTTCTCGCATTAACTCTTCCCGAATAACTCCTCCCCCTCTATCGTGTAATCCTATACTTAGTCAATTCTTGAATTATGTCTCGTGAGGAGAACTTGACACAAAGCCATTTCTCTAGATGACATTCTCTACACATCATGTTCAACCACATGACTCAATCCTCCACGAAACTTGTCCCTCTGCATTCCTACCACACCAAATGTCCCATACTTAGTGTCACGACAAGCATAGCACTTTCTTGCAGATCATTTTACAAAATCTCCCCAAAAAATCTATCCCTTCTCTCTTTATAGCAGAGGTTGTTAGGAGAGGCAGGAAGACGAAGGTTTTTGTAGAGATTTTTTTATTGGTATGACTTTAAGGTCGACACACATTGGTTCATATATGAATAATCAAGCACTCATGCATCAATGTTCAAAAGCACTGTCATACTTTATAATAAAACTTACACTCACCGAATAAAGTGTAATTGTGTCGTTCAATATTACGCATTGGTGTGCCTCACTGTCGTCAAGTGCATTGTAGTAGGGTAAACAAAAAAAATTACCAACCCAATTTTTATTGTTACTTGTATGCATCTTGTTATTCCAAACTCTCAAGAAAGCACAAATTCTCATCCTTCTTCCAAACTCTCAAGTAAACACCAATGCTCATTTTCCTTCCAAAGATGCCATGTTTTTAGTGCTCTACATCTACTTGGATAACTCCATTAGTAGATTATGAACATTTCCAAAATTTAGAAATTACAACAAATTTTCATTTCTCTCAACAGTGAAACCATGCCTCCTCAGGACACAAGAGGCCACGTAAATTGTTTATTACCTTCCTATTTTAATTTTCATCCAATCAAAAATTGAATTTAGCTTGAAACCTGGATTTTTTTTTCATTTTTTTTTTTTTCCATTGTGTGCAGTGTGACTAAATGCTTAGGCTTGCCCTAAAGTATTGAATACTAAGTTAAATTCACAATGAGCACTGGAACTGGTGTGCCTCATATATATGTCTGCACTGGTTCCATTCAAGCTAGAACACTGCAATAAACTATATATATAAAAAAAAGGTGCATCCTTTGAAACACCCTGCAATTGATGCATAATTGGCTTTGACCTGCATCGGTCCATTTCACTTTATTAACCACACCACAAACTTAATGATTTATAAAATTTAATATAGTGGTGCAACCATTTTAACCAAACACATCGATATTGTTTACAAAACCGCAAAGAGATATATATATTTCTCGAAATGCTAGAGTGAGGTGTCTCATTGGATGCCTCATTCTTGGTGCTCTATCCTATACAACACAATGTAGGACCTTGTCGACCTACAACCTTGTCGACCTACTTCTGTTGGATAGAAGGTGCTTGGGGCAAAGCTGTAGTGGTTGCAGTGTCCTTTTGTTCCCCTTTTGAACAGATTGTGAAGAAGATGAATTTTGCAGTATGAGATACTACCTTACGGAACCTTTTAGGTGGAACAGTAGTCAGAACTACCTCTGGTATTCTGTAGAGATGACCCCCTAGAGAAACAATGACACTGTGGGGTCGAGACTCAAAAACAGTGTGACGCTTCCACATATATAGTTGGCCCAAGAGAACATTGCAGACATCTAGTGGGGCAACATCACATAATACCTCATCCTTGAAGGGTTGGATTCCATATGACAATCGACATTACTGACTGACATGAAGATCTCATCCTTGGCGAAGCCACCCGATGTTGTATGGCTACGGGTGTGGTGTTGTCAACAATCCCAACTGTTTGATGACCTCTGTTGAGATGAGGTTTTTCTGGCTTTCGCTATCGATAATAAAATGCAGCAGGGTCCCCTTCGTGTACATTTATGAATGAAAAAGGTGCTCCCCCTCTTTTAGGATCTGTTGGTTCTTCTAGTTGAATTGATGTGGTCGCGACAATAGCAGTGGGGTCTACATCAATGTTTTGTCCTTTACCAGTATTTTCAGAATCAGATTCTGAATCAGGGTTCGGCTCCTTGTCTTTGATCTCGTCCACCAATGACTATTTTGAGCGACATTCATCGGTGTTGTGCCAGGGGCTTTTGTGAAAATCGCACCATTTTCTGGTGTCCTTCTTTGTCTTCCCATGAACCTTATTTTCATGTGGCTTGGAATGGTTTTTGGGAGACTGTTTGTTAGGGACGTCTTTTTCATACTTTGGTTGTTGCAGATTTTCAGAACCAAAATCTCGTTTGTTCTGGTGCTTAAATTTCTGCTCGATTTTAACAACATATTGATAGGCAACACCGAGTGATTATATGTCCATAAAATCCATTTTAGTTTGGATGTATCTATGTATATCCCCATGGTATCGGTAGGCGTTGAAGGATGTGGGAAAAATTCTCCATCATTTCGTCCCTCTGTCGCGTGAAAGCTTGCTCAAGCAACAGGCTGATAGGATCATCTTCTTCGTCGTTTTTCTTTTCTTCCACCATTGAGGGTTTCTTGGGTGTGTGAGAGAGAATGTACTCAAGAGAGACAAGCTCGAGACCCAAATTTGTATACTCAGACCTCATCGGGGACATGCACTGAAAAAAACAACCATGAACAACCTGCTCTGATACCATTGATGCAGATTATTTTCGGCACAAAATGAGAGCAGAGATATAATAAAGAAATGTACAGAGATATCACAGGTATTCAATAATATAACATAAATGTATTAGAGATGAAACCATAAACACAGATATATAGTAATACACGATTTCTATTAATGAAATAAATGTACAGAGACTATAAAAATATAGAGTGAAAGACTCGCTAGAATGGTGGTAGCTTATCTCTAAGAGCATATGTGACGGCTACTCACATTCTTAAGAAACTGATTAAAATGAGGCTTTGAAAATCTTTTTACAATAAACAAGCATGCCAAATGTCCTAGACATCCAAAAACCTAACCCTAGGAGATGAAGCACCAAAAGTCATGTGGGCCCCTGTTTGGGTAAGTTAGTACATCAACTTCTCGAGGTCGTAACTTTTGCATACGATCTTCGTTTTAGACATATGATAGCTCGTTGGAAAGGTTTCATCAAGGAGATTAATTTTGGGTTCTACATCATGCCTTCCACCATAATTGGGAACCTCTATCTTGAAAAACCTTCATTTGGGCCCTCAAAATGGCCTCGGAAGTTAAAAACTGCTAAAAATAGTAAATTGCCAAATTTGCCAGAAAACTATTTTGAGCCAGTCGAAAAAGGTGGGTGGACACCGATATCCACCTAGATCAATCCTCTCTCCTTAGGAAGCAATGGTATCCATTGCATTGAGTTCCCGGGGGAGAGGAAAAAGTGTTTGCTGAATCTGCATCTTGGTGAGCTGCTTGCGTTGCTGGAGACGTCATGGTGCTCAGTTTGTGGAAGTCTGTCACGAACCTGTTGAGGCTGAGGTCGTTCAACAAGTCGGGCTACATGAGAGGACAGCGTATAGAATGAATCTTTTCACTTTGTTGCAACCTTGTCGACTTGCTTCTATTGGATAGAAGGTGCTTGGGGCAAAGCTATAATGGTTGCAGTGTCCGTTTGTTCCCCTTTTGAACAGATTGTGAAGAAGCTGAATTTTGTAGTATGATATAATACCTTGCAACACTTTTTAGGTGGAACAGTAGTCGGAACTACCTCTGGTATTCTATAGAGATGACCCCCCAAAGAAATAATGACACTATGGGGTCAAGACTCATAAACAACGTGGCACTTCCACATATACGATTAGCCCAAGAGAACATCACAGACATCTAGTGGGGAAACATCGCATAATACCTCATCCTTGAAGGGTTGTATTCCATATGACAATCGACATTGTTGGTTGACACAAAGATCTGATCCTTGGCGAAGCCACCTAATGTTGTATGGCTATGGGTGTGGTGTTGTTGATAATCCCAACTGTTTGACGACCTCTGTTGAGATGAGGCTTTTCTGGCTTCCGCTATCAACAATAAAATGCAGCAGGCTCCCCTTTACCCACATCTGTGAATGAAAAAGGTGCCCCCTCTCTTTAGGATCTGTTGGTTCTTCTGGTTGAATTGATGTGGTTGCGACAATAGCAGTAGAGTTTGCATCAATGTTCTATCCTTTACCAGTATTTTCAGAATCAGATTCTGAATCAGGGTTCGGCTCCTTGTCTTTGATCTCGGACACCAATGACTATTTTGAGCAATATTCATCGGTGTTGTGCCAGGGGATTTTGTGGAAATCGCACCATTTTCTGTTTTCCTTCTTTGTCTTCCCATGACCCTTCTTTTCATGTGGCTTGGACTGGTTTTCAGGAGACTGTTTGTTAGGGACGTCTTTTTCATACTTTGGTTGTTGTGGATTTGCAGAACCAAAATCCCGTTTGTTCTGGTGCTTAAATTTCTACTCGATTTTAACAGCATATCGATAGGCGGCACCGAGTGATGATATGTATAGAAAATCCATTTTAGTTTGGATGTATTTGTGTATAGCCCCAGATAGGATAGGATCTGTGAGAGTTTTCTCAAGCAACAGGCTGATAGGATCATCTGCTCCATCATTTTTCTTTTCTTTTTCCATTGAGGGTTTCTTGGGTGTGTGAGAGAGATTTTCCTGAAGAGAGACAAGATCGAGACCCAAATTGCTATACTTAAAACTGATTGGGGACATGCACTGAAAAAAATGACCAAGAACAACCTGCTCTAATACCACTGATTCGGATTATTTTTGGCATAAAATGAGAGGGGAGATATAATAAAGAAATGCATAGAGATATCACATGTATTCAATAATATAACAAAAATGTATCAGAGATGCAACCATAAACATAGATATACAGTAATACATGATTTCTATTAATGAAAGAAATGTACAGAGACTGTAAAAATACAGAGTGAAAGACTCACTAGAATGGTGGCAGCTTATCTTTGAGAAGAGATGTGACGGCTACTCGCATTCACAAGAAGATGATTACGATGAGGCTCTGAAAGCCTTTTTACAATAAAAAGGAATTCCAAAATTCCTAAACATCAAAAAACCTAACCCTAGGAGATGAAGCGCCAAAAGTCATGTGGGCCCCGTTTGGGTAAGTTAGTACATCAACTTCCCGTGGTCGTAACTTTTGCATACGATCTATGTTTTAGGTGTATAATAGCTTGTTGGAAATGTATCGTCGAGGAGATTCATTTTGGGGGCTCTATAATTCATTTGGATAAATTTAAGACCAGGATATTGAATAACCTTCATTTGGGCCCTCAAAATGGCCTCAGAAGTTAAAAACTGCTAAAAATAGTAAATTGCCAAATTTGTCAGAAAACCATTTCGATCCAGTCGAAAAAGGTGGGTGGCCACCGATATCCACCTGAATAAATCCTCCCTCCTTAGGAATAAATGGTCTCCATTGCATTGAGTTCCCGAGGGAGAGGGAAAAGTGTTTGTTGAATCTGCATCTTGGTGAGTTGCTTGCCTTGCTGGAGATGTCACGCTGCTCAGTTTGTTGAAGTCTGTCACGAACCTCTTGAGGATGAGGATGTTCAAAAAGTTAGGCTACATGAGAGGATGGTGTGCAGAAAGAATATTTTCACTTTGCTGCAACCTTGTCGACCTTCTTTTGTTGGATAGAAGGTGCTTGTGGTGAAGCTGTAGTGGTTATAGTGTCCTTTTGTTCCCCTTTTGAACAGATTGTGAAGAAGCTGAATTTTGCAGTATGAGATACTACCTTGCGACACTTTTTAGGTGGAATATTAGTCAGAACTACCTCTGATATTCTATAGAGATGACCCCCTAGATAAACAATGACACTGTGGGGTTTAGACTCATAAACAACATGGTGCTTCCACATATATGGTTGGCCCAAGAGAACATCACAGACATCTAATGGGGAAACATCGCATAATACCTCATCCTTGAAGGGTTGGATGCCATATGACAATCAACATTGTTGGCTGACATGAAGATCTCGTCCTTGGTGAAGCCACCCAATGTTGTATGGCTGCGGGTGTAGTGTTGTCGATAATCCCAACTGTTTGACGACCTATGTTGAGAGGAGGTTTTTCTGGCTTCCACTATCAACAATAAAATGCAGTGGGGTCCCATTCACTCATAGCTGTGAATGAAAAAGGCGCTCTCCCTCTTAAGGATATTTTGGTTCTTATGGTTGAATTGATGTGGTCACGACGATATCAACAAGGTCTGCATAAATGATCTATTCTTTACCAGTATTTTCATAATTAGATTCTGAATCAGGATTTGGCTCCCTGTCTTTGATCTCAGCCACCATTGACTATTTTGAGCAACATTCATCAGAGTTGTGCCAGGGGAATTTGTGGAAATCACACCATTTTTTGATGTCCTTCTTTGTCTTCCCATGACCCTTCGTTTCATGTGGCTTGGACTAGTTTTCGAGAGACTGTTTTTTAGGGACATCTTTGTCATACTTTGGTTGTTGCGGATTTGCAGAACCAAAATCCCGTTTGTTCTGGTGCTTAAATCTCTACTCAATTTTAACAACATATCGAAAGGCAGCACTGAGTGATGAGATATCCAAAAAATCCATTTCAGTTTGGATGTATTTCTATAGAGCCCCATGGTATTTCAGAACCAAATGTCGTTTGGAGTCTTTGATACCCAACTTGGTGTGCAAAGTATGGAAGGTATTAGTGAACTTCAAAACTACTAGGCCGCTCTCTTTCCACAGTGTTGTCCATCTCATGTACTGGTCCTCATAGTTGCCAATAGGGTAATATTGTTCCTTTACCACATCCACAAAAAAATCCCAAGTGGGATCAACCCCATATATTTCAGACTCCTCTGTGGAAATCTGCTCCCAATAAGTTTCCCACCAATGTATGACATGGGGGAGAGATTTTAGGAGTGCGAAGGTGATCTTTTATTTGTATGAAAATTTGTGAACAGAAAAATAACCTTCTAGCATATTTGACCATTTGTCTAGGGCTTCTGCATCTATCCATCCTTCAAATACAGGAATATCAAAATTAACTTGTACCTTGAAAGGCAAGGTGCCTCCAAAGTGGCCTCTTTATGAAGATGTGTCTGTTGCTATCGATATGTGTTGAAGGATGTGGGAAAAATTCTCCATCATTTCGTCCCTCTGTCGCGTGAGAGTTTTCTCAAGCAAGAGACTGATAGGATCGTTTGCTCCATCATTTTTCTTTTCTTCCACCATTGAGGGTTTCTTGGGTGTGAAAGAGAGATTTTTCTCAAGAGAGACAAGCTCGATACCCAACTTTCTATACTCAGACCTCATCGGGGACATGCACTGAAAAAAAGACCAAGAAAATCCTGCTTTGATACCATTGATTCGGTTTATTTTCGACATGAAATGAGAGAGGTGATATAATAATGAAATGCATAGAGATATCAGAGGTATTCAATAATATAATAGAAATGAATCAGAGATGCAACCATAAACACATATATATAGTAATACACAATTTCTATTAATGAAAGAAATGTACACATATTGTAAAAATACAGAGTGAAAGACTCACTAGAATGGTGGTAGCTTATCTCTGAGAAGAGATGTGACGGCTACTCGCATTCAAAAGAAGATGATTAAAATGAGGATGTAAAGTCCTTTTTACAATAAATAGGAATGCCAAAAGTCCTAGACATCCCAAAACCTAACCCTAGGAGATGAAGCACCAAAAGTCACGTGGGCCTCGTTTGGGTAAGTTAGTACATCAACTTCCTAGGGTCGGAACGTTTGCATATGATCTCCGTTTTAGGCGTATGATAGCTTGTTGGAAAGGTATCCTTGAGGAGATTAATTTTGGGGGATCAATCATGCCATTGGCTATCATTGAGAACCTCTATCTAGAAAAACCTTCATTTGGGCCCTCAAAATGGCCCCAAAAGTTAAAAACTACTAAAAATAGTAAATTGTGAAAGTTGTCAGAAAACTATTTTGCGCCAGTACACCCTCTTTAGGAAGCAATTATATCCATTTCTTTGAGTTCCTGGGGGAGAGGGAAAAGCATTTTCTGAATCTGCATCTTGGTGAGCTACTTGCCTTGCTGGAGACGTCACGCTGCTCAATTTGTGGAAGTCTATCATGAACCTGTTGAGGCTGAGGCTGTTCAACAAGTTGGACTACATGAGAGGACGGTGTGTAGAAAGAATATTTTTTCTTTGCTGCAACCTTATCGACCTTCTTCTGTTAGATAGAAGGGTGAAGCTGTAGTGGTTGCAGTGTCCTTTTAATTCTCCTTTTGAACAGATTGTGAAGAAGATGAATTTTGCAGTATGAGATACTACTTTGCGACACTTTTTAGGTGGAACAGTAGTTGGAACTACCTTTGGTACTCTGTAGAGATGACCCCCTAGAGAAATAATGACACTACGGGGTCGAGACTCATAAACAACGTGGCACTTACACATATATGGTTGGCCCAATAGAACATCATAGAAATCTAGTGGGGAAACATCGCATAATACCTCATCCTTGAAGGGTTGGATGCCATATGACAATCGACATTGCTAGTTGACATGAAGATCTCATCCTTGGCGAAGCCACCTAATGTTTTATGGCTGCGGGTGTGGTGTTTCCGTTAATCCCAATTGTTTGATGACCTCTGCTGAGATGAGGTTTTTCTGGCTTCCACTATCAACAATAAAATGCAGCAGGGTCCCCTTCACCCACATATGTGAATGAAAAAGGCACTCCCCCTCTCCAGGATCTGTTGGTTCTTCTGGTTGAATTGATGCGGTCGCGATAATAGTAGTGGGGTCTGCATCAATGACTTGTTGTTTACTAGTATTTTCAGAATTAGATTTGAATCAGGGTTCGGCTCCTTGTCTTTGATCTCAGCCACGAATGATTTTTTTGAGTGTCATTCATCAGTGTTGTGCCAGTGGTTTTTGTGGAAATCACACCATTTTCCAGTGTCCTTCTTTGTATTCCCATGACCCTTCTTTTCATGTGTCTTGGACTGGTTTTTGGGAGACTGTTTGTTAGGGACATCATTGTCATACTTTGGTTGTTGCGGATTTGTAGAACCAAAATCCCACTTGTTATGGTGCTTAAATTTCTGCTCAATTTTAACAAGATATTGAGAGGCAGCACCGAGTGATGAGATGTTTAGAAAATCCATTTCAGTTTGGATGTATCTGTGTAGAGCCCCACGGTATTTCAGAACCAAATGTCATTCAGAGTCTTTGATACCCAACTTAGTGCACAAGGTATGGAATGTATTGGTGAACCCCGAAACTTCTTGTCCCCTCTATTGCTGCAGTGTGGTACATCTCATGTACTGGTCCTCATAGTTCCCAATAGGGTAATATTGTTCCTTTACTGCATCCACAAAAAAATACCAAGTGGGATTGATCCCATATATTTCAGACTCCTCTGTGGAACTATGCTCCCAATAAGTTTCCCACTAATGTTTGACATGGGGGATATCTTTAAGGAGTGCGAAGGTGATCTTTTCTTTGTTGAAAAATTTGTGAACAGATAAATAACCTTCTAGCAGATTTAACCATTTGTCTAGGGCTTCTGCATCTATCTGTCCTTCAAACACAAGAATATCAAAATTAACTTGTACCTTGAAATTCGAGGTGCCTCCAAAGTGGTTGCTTGGTGAATATTCACCTGTTGCTATCGACAGGCGTTGAAGGATGTGGGAAAAATTCTCCAACATTTCATCCTGCTGTCATGTGAGAGGTTGCTCAAGCAATAGGGTGATAGGATCGTTTGCTCCATCATTTTTCTTTTCTTCCACCATCGAGGGTTTCTTGGGTGTGCTAGAGAGATTTTCCTCAAGAGAGACAAGCTCGATACCCAAATTTCTATACTTAGACCTCATCAAGGACATGCACTGAAAAAAATGACCAAGAACAACATGATCTGATACCACTGATCCAGATTATTTTCGACACGAAATGAGAGCAGAGATCTAATAAAGAAATGCACAGAGATATCACAAGTATTCAATAATATAACATAAATGTATCAGAGATGCAACCATAAACACATATATACAGTAATACATGATTTCTATTAATGAAAGAAATATAGAGAGACTGTAAAAATACAGATTGAAAGACTCACTAGAATGGTGGCAACTTATCTCTGAGAAGAGATGTGACGGCTACTCACATTCACAAGAAGATGATTACAATGAGGCTCTGAAGGCCTTTTTACAATAAACAGGAATGCCAAAAGTTCTAGAAATCCAAAAACCTAACCCTAGGAGATGAAGAACCAAAATTCATGTGGGCCCCGTTTGTGTAAGTTAGCACATCAACTTCTCGGGGTCATAACTTTTGCATACAATCTCCATTTTAGGCGTATGATAGCTAGTTGGAAGGGTGTCATTGAGGAGATTCATATTGGGGGATGAATCATGCCTTAGGCTATGATGGAGAACCTTGATCTATAAAAATATTCATTTGGGCCCTCAAAATGGCCCCGAAAGTTAAAAACCGCTAAAAATAGTAAATTGTCAAATTTGCCAGAAAATTATTTTGAGGCATTCAGAAAAGGTGGGTGGCCACTGATATCACCCTAGATCAATCCTCCATCCTTAGGAAGTAATGGTATCCATTGCGTTGATTTCCTGGGGAAGTGGGAAAAGCGTTTGCTGAATCTGCATCTTGGGGAGCTGCTTGCCTTGCTGGAGACGTCACACTGCTCAGTTTGTGGAAGTCTATCACAAACCTGTTGAGGTTGAGGTTGTTCAACAAGTCGGGGTACATGAGAGGACGATGTGTAGAAGGAATATTTTCACTTTGCTGTAACCTTGTCGACCTGCTTTTATTGGATAGAAGGTGCTTGGGGCAAAGCTGTAGTGGTTGTAGTGTCCTTTTGTTCCGCTTTTGAATAGATTGTGAAGAAGATGAATTTTGCAGTATGAGATACTACCTTGCGGCACATTTTAGGTGGAACCATAGTCAGAATTACCTCTGGTATTCTGTAGAGATGACCCACCAGAGAAGTAATGACACTGCGGGGTTGAGACTCATAAATAGTGTGGTGCTTCCACATATATGGTTGGCCCAAGAGAACATCACAGACATCTAGTGGGGAAACATCACATAAAACCTCATCCTTGAAGGGTTGGATGCCATATGACAATCGAAATTGTTGGCTGACACAAAGATCTTGTCCTTGGTGAAGCCACCCAATGTTGTATGGTTGCGGGTGTGTTGTTGTTGACAATCCCAACTGTTTGACAACCTCTGCTGAGATGAGGTTTTTTTGTCTTCTGCTATCAACAATAAGATGCAACGGGGTCCCCTTCACCCACATCTGTGAATGAAAAAGGTGCTCCCCCTCTTCAGGATCTGTTGGTTCTTCTGGTTGAATTCATGTTGTTGCAACAATAGTAGTGGGGTCTGCATCAATGATCTATCCTTTACCAATATTTTCAGAATGAGATTCTAAACTAGGGTGAGGCTCCTTGTCTTTTATCTCGGCCACCAATGATTTTTTTGAGCGACATTCATCGGTGTTGTTGCAGGGGCTTTTGTGGAAATTGCACCATTTTTCGATGTCCTTATTTGTCTTCCTGTGGCCCTTCTTTTCATGTGGCTTGGACTGGTTTTCAAGAGACTGTTTGTTAGGGACGTCTTTGTCATACTTTGGTTGTTGTAGATTTGCAGAACCAAAATCCCATTTGTTCTGGTGCTTAAATTTCTTCTCGATTTTAACAGCATATCGATAGGCATCACCGAGTGATGAGATGTCCAGAAAATACATTTCAGTTTGGATGTATCTCTATAGAGCCCCATAGTATTTCATAACCAAATGTCGTTCAGAGTCTTTGATACCCATATTGGTGTGCAAGGTATGGAAGGTATTGGTGAAATCTGGAACTGCTTGGCCCCTCTCTTTTCGCAGTGTGGTCCATCTCATGTACTGGTCCTCATAGTTTCCAATCGGGTAATATTGTTCCTTTACTGAATCCACACAAAAATCACAGGTGGGATCGACCCCACATATTTCAGACTCCTCTGTGGGAATCTTCTCCCAATAAGTTTCCCTCCAATGTTTGACATGGGGGAGATATTTGAGGAGTGCGAAGGTGATCTTTTCATTTTCAGAAAATTTGTGAACAAAGAAATAACCTTCTAGGAGATTTAACCATTTTTCTAGGGCTTCTGCATCTATCTGTCCTTCAAGTACAGGAATATCAAAATTAACTTGTACCTTGAAAGGAAAGGTGACTCCAAAATGAATATTTGATGAATATGCGCCTGTTGCTATCGGTCGGAGTTGAAGGATGTGGGAAAAATTATCCATCATTTCATCCCTTTGTCGTGTGAAAGCTTGCTCAAGCAACAGGTTGATAGTATCGTCTACTCCATCATTTTTATTTTCTTCCACTAATGAGGGTTTCTTGGGTGTGAGATAGCATTTTTCCTCAAGAAATACAAGCTTGAGACCCAACTTGCTATACTCAGATCTCGTCGGGAAAATGCACTGAAAAAAATGACCAAGAACAACCTGCTCTAATAC
The DNA here is from genome assembly GCA_009831015.1 of Picea engelmannii. Taxonomy (NCBI): domain Eukaryota; kingdom Viridiplantae; phylum Streptophyta; class Pinopsida; order Pinales; family Pinaceae; genus Picea; species Picea engelmannii. Next base: position 345,927 of record ML790873.1, on the reverse strand, counting down.
CACTGATCCAGATTTTTTTTGGCAAGAAATGAGAGCGGAGATATATTAAAAAAATGCACAGTGATATTGCAGGTATTCAATAATATAAAAGAAATGTATCATAAATGCAACCATAAACATAGATATATAGTAATACACGATTTCTATTAATGAAAGAAATGTACAGAGACTGTAAAAATATAGAGTGAAAGACTCGCTAGAATGTTGGAAGGTTATCTCTGAGAGGAGATGTGACGACTACTCGCATTCAAAAGAAGATGATTACAATTAGGCTCTGAAGGCATTTTTAAAATAAACAGGAATGCCAAACGTCCTAGACATCCAAAAACCTAACCCTAGGAAATGAAGTGCCAAAAGTCATGTGGGTCCCGTTTGGGTAAGTTAGTACATCAACTTCCTGGCGTTGTAACTTTTGCATACGATCTTTGTTTTAGGTGTATGATAGTTTGTTGGAAAGGTATCATTGAGGATATTAATTTTGGGGTCTCAATCATGCCTTAAGATATCATTGAGAACCTTGATCTATAAAAACCTTCATTTGGGCCCTCAAAATGGCCCTCGAAGTTAAAAACTGCTAAAAATAGTAAATTGCCAAATTTGCCAGAAACCTATTTTGAGCCAGTTGGAAAAGGTGGGTGGCCACCAATATCCACCTAGATCAATCCTCCCTCCTTATGAAGAAATGGTAACCATTGCGTTGATTTCCTAGGGGAGAGGGAAAAGCATTTTCTGAATATGCATCTTGGTGAGCTGCTTGCCTTGCTGGAGACGTCATGTTGCTCAGTTTGTGGAGTTCTGTCATGAACCTGTTGAGGCTACGGCTGTTCAAAAAGTCAAGCTACATGAGAGGACAATGTGTAGAAGAAATATTTTCTCTTTGCTGCAACCTTGTTGACCTTCTTCTGTTGGATAGAAGGTGCTTGGGGCGAAGCTGTAGTGGTTGTAGTGTCCTTTTGTTCCCCTTTTGAACAGATTGTGAAGAAGCTGAATTTTGCAGTATGAGATACTATATTGTGGCACTCTTTAGGTGGAATAGTAGTCAGAACTACCTCTAATATTCTGTAGAGATGACCCCCCAGAGAAACAATGACATTGTTGGGTCGAGACTCATAAATAGCGTGGCACTTCCACATATATGGTTGGCCCAAGAGAACATCATAGACATCTAGTCGGACACCATCGCATAATACCTCATCCTTGAAGGTTTGGATGCCATATGACAATCAACGTTGCTGGCTGACACGAAGATCTCATCCTTGGCGAAGCCACCCGATGTTGTATGGCTATGGGTGTGGTGTTGTCGACAATCCAAACTGTTTGACGACCTTTGCTGAGATGAGTTTTTTCTAGCTTTCGCTATCAACAATAAAATGCACTGGGGTCCCCTTCACCCACATCTGTGAATAAAAAAGGTGCTCCCCCTCTTCAAGATCTATTGGCTCTTCTGGTTGAATTGATGCGGTCGCGACAATAGCATTTGGGTTTGCATCAATGATTTGTTCTTTACCAGTATTTTCAGAATCAGATTTTGAATCAGGGTTCGACTCTTTGTCTTTGATCTCGGCCACTAATGACTGTTTTGAGCGACATTCATCGGTGTTGTGCTAGGGGATTTTGTGGAAATCACACCATTTTTTGGTATCCTTCTTTGTCTTCCCGTGACTCTTCTTTTCATGTGTCTTGGAGTGGTTTTCGAGAGACTGTTTATTAGGGATGTCTTTTTCATACTTTGGTTGTTGTGGATTTGTAGAACCAAAATCTCGTTTGTTCTAGTGCCTAAAATTCTTCTCAATTTTAATATCATATCGATAGGCATCACCGAGTGATGAGATGTCTAGAAAATCCATTTCAGTTTGGATGTATTTGTGTAGAGCCCCACGTTATTTCAGAACCAAATTTCATTCGGAGTCTTTGATACCCATCTTGGTGCACAAGGTATTGAAGGTATTGGTGAACTCCAAAACTTCTTAGCGCCTCTCTTTCTGTAGTGTGGCCCATCTCATGTACTGGTCCTCATAGTTGCCAATAGGGTAATATTGTTCCTTTACCACATCAACAAAAAAATCCCAAGTGGGATTGACCCCATATATTTCAAACTGCTCTATGGAAATCTGCTCCCAATAAGTTTCCCACCAATGTTTGACATGGGGGAGTGATTTAAGAAGATCGAAGGTGATCTTTTCTTTTTCAGAAAATTTGTGAATAGAGAAATAACCTTCTAGCAAATTTAACCATTTGTTTAGGGCTTCTGCATCTATCTGTCCTTCAAATACAGGAATATCAAAATTAACTTGTACCTTGAAAGGTGAGGTGCCTCCAAAGTGGCCGCTTGATGAAGATGCACATGTTTCTATCGGCATGCATTGAAGGATGTGGGGAAAATTCTCCATCATTTCGTCCCTTTGTCGCGTGAGAGCTTGCTCACGCAACAGGTTGATAGGATCGTCTGCTTCGTCGTTTTTATTTTTTTCCACCATTGATGGTTTCTTGGGTGTGCGAGAGAGATTGTCCTTAAGAGAGATAAGATCAAGACCCAAATTTATATACTTGGAACTCGTCGAGGACATCCACTGAAAAAAATGACCAAGAACAACTTTCTCTGATACCACTAATCTAGATTATTTTCGGCACGAAATGAGAGCAAAGATATAATAAATAAATGCACAGAGATATCGCAGGTATTCAATAATATAACAAAAATGTATCATAGATGCAACCATATACCTATATATATAGTAATACACGATTTCTATTAATGAAAGAAATGTATAGAGACTGTAAAAATACAGAGTGAAAGACTCGCTAGAATGGTGGCAGCTTATCTCTGAGAAGAGATGTGATGGTTACTTGCATTCATAAGAATATGATTACAATGAGGCTCTGAAGGCCTTCTTATAATAAACAAGAATTCCAAAAGTCCTATACATCCAAAAACCTAATCCTAGGAGATGAAGAGCCAAAAGTCATGTGGGCCCCGTTTAGGTAAATTAGTACATCAACTTCCCGGGGTTGTAACCTTTGCATACGATCTACGTTTTAGGCATATGATAGATCGTTGGAAAGGTATCAATGAGGAGATTCATTTTTGGGAATCAATCATGCCTTTGAATATTATTGAGAACCTCGATCTCAAAAAACATTCATTTGGGCCCTCAAAATGGCCCCAGAAGTTAAAAACTATTAAAAATAGTAAATTGCCAAATTTGCCAGAAAACTATGTTGAGCCAGTTAGAAAAGGTGGGTCACCACCATTATCCACCTAGATCAATCCTCCCTCCTTAGGAAGCAATGGTATCCATTGCGTTGAGTTACCAGGGGAGAGGAAAAAGTGTTTGTTGAATCTACATCTTGGTGAGCTGCTTGCCTTGCTGGAGACGTCACGCTGCTCAGTTTGTGGAAGTCTGTCATGAACCTATTAAGGCTGAGGCTGTTCAAAAATTTGGGCTACATGAGAGGAAGGTGTGCAGAAGGAATATTTTCTCTTTGTTGCAACCTTGTCTACCTTCTTCTTTTGGATAGAAGGTGCTTGGGGTGAAGCATTAGTGGTTGCAGTGTCCTTTTGTTCCCCTTTTGAACAAATTGTGAAGAAGATGAATTTTGCAATGTGAGATACTACCTTGTGGCACTTTTTAGGTGGAACAGTAGTTGGAACTACCTCTAATATTTTGTAGAGGTGACCCCCTAGAGAAACAATGACACTATGGGGTCGAGACTCATAAACAACGTGGCATGTCCACATATATGGTTGGCCCAAGAGAGAATCATAGACATCTAGTGGGGAAACATCGCATAATACCTCATACTTGAAGGGTTGGATGCCATATGACAATCAAAATTGCTAGCTGACATGAAGATCTCGTCCTTGGCAAAGCCACCCGATGTTGTATGGCTATGGGTGTGGTGTTGTCAACAATCCCAACTATTTGACGACCTCTACTGAGATGAGGTTTTTGTGGCTTCCACTATCAACAATAAAATGAAGTGGGCTCCCCTTCACCCACATCTGTGAATTAAAAAGGTGCTCCCCCTCTTCAAGTTCTATTGGTTCTTCTGGTTGAATTGATGTGGTCATGACAATAGCAATGGGGTCAACATCAATAATCTGTCCTTAACCAGTATTTTCAGAATCAGATTCTGAATTAGGGTTCAACTCCTTGTCTTTGATCTCAGCCACCAATGACTATTTTGAGAGACATTCATCGTTGTTGTTCTAGGAGATTTTGTGGAAATCATACCATTTTTCGGTGTCCTTCTTTGTGTTCCCGTGACCCTTATTTTCATGTGGCTTGGACTGTTTTTTGGGAGACTATTTGTTAGGGATGTATTTTTCATACTTTGGTTGTTGCGGATTTGTAGAACATAAATCTCATTTGTTTTGGTTCTTAAATTCTTTCTCAATTTTAACAACATATCAATAGGCAACACCGAGTGATAAGATGTCTAGAAAATCCATTTTAGTTTGGATGTATCTGTGTAGAGCCCCATGGTATTTCAGAACCAAATGTCGTTCGGAGTCTTTGATACCCAACTTGGTGCACAAGGTATGGAAGGTTTTGGTGAACTTTGGAACTGCTTGGCCCCTCTCTTGCCGTAGTGTGGTCCATCTCATGTACTGGCCCTTATAGTTTCCAATAGGGTAATATTGTTTATTTATTGCATCCACAAAAAAATCTGAGGTGGGATCGACCCCATATATTTCAGACTCCTCTGTGGAACACTGCTCCCAATAAGTTTCCCACCAATGTTTGACATGGGGGAGAGCTTTAAGAAGTGCGAAGGTGATATTTTCTTCATCGGAAAATTTGTGAACAAAGAAATAACCTTCTAGCAGATTTAACCATTTGTCTAGGGCTTCTACATCTATCTGTCCTTCAAGTACAGGAATATCAAAATTAACTTGTACCTTGAAAGGCAAGGTGCCTCCAAAGTGGTTGGTTGATGAAGATGTGCCTGTTTCTATTGGTAGGTGTTGAAGGATGTGGGAAAAATTCTCCATCATTTCGTCTCTCTATCATGTAAGAGATTGCTAAAGCAACAGGCTAATAGGATCGCCTGCTTCGTCGTTTTTATTTTCTTCCGCCATTGAGGTTTTCTTGGGTGTGTGAGATCGATTTTCCTCAAGAGAGACAAGATCAAGACCCAAATTGCTATACTCAGACCTTGTCGGGGGCATGCACTGAAAAAAACGACCAAGAACAGCCTGCTCTGATACCATTGATCCAGATTATTTTCGGCACGAAATGAGAGCGGAGATATAATAAAGAATTGCACAGAGATATCACAGGTATTCAATAATATAGAAAAAATGTATCAGAGATGCAACCATAAACATGGATATACAGTAATACATGATTTCTATTAATGAAAGAAATGTACATAGACTGTAAAAATACAAAGTGAAAGACTTGCTAGAATGGTGGCAACTTATCTCTGAAAAGAGATGTGACAGCTACTCGCATTCACAAGAAGATGATTACGATGAGGTTCTAAAGGATTTTTTACAATAAATAGGAATGCCAAAATTCCTAGACATCCAAAAACCTTACCCTAGGAGATGAAGTACCAAAAGTCATGTGGGCCCCATTTGGGTAAGTTAGTACATCAACTTCTCGGGGTCATAACTTTTGCATACGATCTCTGTTTTAGGTGTATGATAGCTCATTGGAAAGGTATCTCTGAGGAGTCTCATTTTCGGGGCTTATTCATGCCATCGACCATCATTGAGAACATCAATCTCTAAAAACCTTCATTTGGACCCTCAAAATGGCCCCGAAAGTTAAAATCTGCTAAAAATAGTAAATTGCCAAATTTGCTAGAAAACTATTTTGAGCCAGCCAAAAAAGGTGGGTGGCCACCGATATCAACCTGGATCAGGCACCCCATCCGAGGTTCAAGCCTCCTTATCTAGGGGCATAAGTAACCTAGATTCTAGATAATACATCTAGTGAAATTACATGAACTTAATAAATAATAACATTGAATTTAAGGTCGAAATCGTGATCAAGGGAGGTTGATTGAATTAAATATTGGCAAATTTTAGGGATAATACACATGAGTTCATGGGATAATTCCGTCTTTATGTAGGTAATTCTTAATTTTTAATGGATAATATACAGTATATATCAAGAATAATAGAGAAAAGAGGCTAAACCATGGAAAAGCTATAATATTAAAAAAAAAATTCCATTGAATTTTTAAATCATTCAAAATTCACCCATGAACGAAAATTTTCCTTTAAATTAGATACACACAGAAATTAGACACTGCAAGTCACACATATTGGTGGTGGTCAATATAAATGAAATGATCACACAATTAGATACAAGATATCAATTCAATTGTTAAAATCCTTCCCCATAATAATGAAGATGTAAACATTTTAATCATTACGAGAGAAAATCCCCAATCCAAATACTATGATTGTATTATTAGTAGATCATCTATAATGGATGCATTGAAATACAAAATTCAAATGGAAAAATACTATTAGGATTTTAAATTGAAATAGAGTAGGTCAAATCTCTTCCATATATACGAACATATATCTCTAATAGATTGCATTACATCAACTTTGATATAAATGCCTCATTTTTTACATTTCCTTAGAATTAATTTACAAAACCATGTGAATAAATCCAAGAATCAAGATGGCCATGAAGAAAAGTAATCAATCACATACATGACCATATTAGATCCAATGATATCCTCGATTTTCATTTAGACCAAAATCAAAATTACAACAACTGCCTAATGCTTAGAGGTATATTCAATTCGCTGTGATTTCTATGGTAACGAATGTGAGGTGTCAGATATGAACTTGAGAGACTAGAAAAGAAAATCATTGGGTCATAAATCACATAGTGACATCAAATTGAAGAACATAATAGACTCGTGGCTAACAATGGAAAGGTGGACTACAGATTATTCTCCAGCTTTGAAGAAAATCCTTACAATAGGGAATTGGCTTTGTCATATTTGAATTATCTTTGTCATATTTGAATCCTTACAAGAGAGTAAGTAATTCATGGAAAATTTTCCATAATTGAAAAAAAAGAAGAACTCGATAAAGTGGCAACTATCAAAGTTGTTGAGGCTATTGCAACAATGCAAGAGGATATGAAAGAAAATAAAGATGTTTTTGATCTTACAGAGGTTGACATAAATGTCAAGTGAGAAGTAGTTGAATTACAAGCATATGAAAAAGAAGAACTAAATGAACAAGACAAATATGGTGAAGAAATATTGAAGAATATGACCAGAGTAACATCGAAGAGGAAGAAGAAGAAAATTTATGCAGAATATAAATTTTGGAGCAATAAGAATAAAACGCTTGTAGAGAATAGAGAGTACAAGCTACACGAACATGAAGTAAAGAAGGTAAAATAGGTTTTTTGAGTTGATCTCAAGTGTTTTAGGGATAACTGAGACTTAGACTAGAAGGCCATTAGGTTATGAATTTTGTAAGCTTATATAGACGAGTTGATTGTTAAATTTTCATAGTCAGTGTTAGAATTGTTAGCAGTTGTAATTAAGGAGGAGTGTTGAAATATGGTAATTACTCTTATTACCTATTTTTGGAGCATTATATATTTTTAAATGGTTCTAAGTTTAGAGATGTAACATCCCACTCTTGTGCACTAAGAAAACTTATTGCTTGAGGACACTTGCTCACAAGTGATCTAGATTATTATACTATTAAACATTTGATTTTGATTATGAGGCGTTATGGGTTGATGACATGTTGTTTTACTACATTGACATAGACATGTGTTGTTAACTCAGTTTTATTGAGTGTGAAGGATTTTGAACCTCGAGGATGCAGAGGCATCGATGGAATCCCTTGGACTCCGGATCGAGTCAGGGAGTGAACCATTGGGGTTTGATTGTTTTATATGTGATATTAGTGCATATGATTATATGATATGATTATGGATATATCGCTGACATGATTCATTGATGATACAAGATGACGATAGTTTGTCGACTAGACTCACATGTGGAGTAGAGGGGTCAGGCATGACTACTAGAGATGTTGAGGGAGGGGTGTGGAAAAAAGCCCTGCAATCGCCTACTAGCACTCCTGCCATGGCTCAAATTGTAGGTTAAAATTTATCTAGTTCGAGAGGACCCACGATGCCATGAGGGCAGATTGCGACAGTCGCTCA
>ML790873.1:276267-337725 GCA_009831015.1 Picea engelmannii | reverse complement strand
TTCACCTATCAGAGTATTGACTCCAGGGGTTTTTGATGTCTACCAAGTCTGTCAAGAGGTGAGTGACACCCTTAGAGCACGCAGTGCATCCTGAAGGGCACGTTGTGCAAGAGAAACAAAAAGAGGCGAGTGGCACCCTTGGAGAACCTAGTGCGTCCTGAAGGGAACATCAAATTGTTAATGATAAATGAATGAACCTAGATGGCCTTAGGACGAATAACATGATAAGAAATTTTTAAAACAATTTTCCCTAATAAAATGTCTCCCACAATGAAAATTAAAGTCTAGGTATAAATTACACTGGTGGCATAATTTTTTCTATCCATTTAATATATATATATATATATATATATATATATATATATATATAATGATGATAATTCTCATTAATATTGCAATAAGAAGGGAGTAAGAAATTTAATTGGTTCATAAAAATCTGTTGGGATAAATTTTATAAAAAAGGGGAAATAATTGTTTTATTATATTATGATAATTTAAAATTTATTAATTAAAAAGGGAAAAGGGAAAAAGTTAATTTCTACACTTGCCAATTTGAGTTCTAAATGAAAAGGGGAAAGAGGGAAATCTAAAATAATTAGGAAACTAGGAAAAGAGGGAAACATAAAAAGAAAAGGGAAACACAAGGGAAAAAGAAGAAAGTCAAACTTAGTAAGGTATCTAGCATTTAAGAACTTTCTAATTTAAACTAAACTAGCAAATTAATAATGGGGAAAGTCATTAAAACCTGTAAGGTAATTTGGGGACACTTAGGAATGATTCTAAGAGTGACTCTGGGTGAGGGAAATAAGGGTAATCAATTAATTTATGAAATTAATTTATGGAGGAATGAAGGGGATGGGTGACACTTGTACGAGGAGGATTTTTAGGAAGTAATTTATTAAAAATTAAATTAAATGGGATTTTGGAAGGTAAAGAACTTCAAAACACTATATAATGGAGGGAGAAGAAGGATGATGGATCTCTTCAGTTATGCATAACGTCATGCTGTAGAAATCTATACTTGATTGACTTAGCTTGTGGGAGTTGGGATACCCATCTTAGTGAGGAGTGGTAGCTCATCCTTGCGAGGCAAGTTGGGAGCTAGCTGAATCTCTAGATAGTGTGTGTGGCCTGTTTGTGGCTCAGGGTGTTAAGGGGGAAGAAGAGTATCCCTAGTGTTGGCTGGGAGGTATCGGTGAAGTCTCATCGGTCAACAAGTAGGAGTTGCATGAAGCACAAGTGACATAAACTCAGAGCAAACGATGAGGCAATGATACACTTTCGTTATTTGCATGGTATATTGTACTAGGATTTATGCTTGGGATCTGCATGTTTAATTGCATAAGTAAATTGAATGTCTTAGCGTTCTAGTTTATGACTGAATTTTTCCATAGACTATAGCTTGATGATTGATTGACTCCCATGGCCTTCGATTCCCGGCATGTCTTGACCGCCCTGTGGTGTATTGATTGCGAATATTGTGGTTGTTTTTCCTTTCGACCCTAGCTCATCAGTCCTCACCTGAGCAGTCGGCTAGGAGCTTGATCTATGATCATCGCTTCGACGTTAATAGACCTATGGATCTCAATGCCCTGCTTTTGTGTACGAGGATGATGAGCAGAGGATGTTCCTATCAACCGTATACCTCTAATGTTTATCCTTGGCTGATGTTTCAACTTGTGCCTTTATGCGATTATCTAACTCCGCAAATTTGATTGTTGGCGAAGTTTTTCTTCCACCTCGGCTTGTTTATATGTCTTCGTTATCTCATTTTTACCTCATTTTTACATCTTGATGGATCAAATTTAACCCTGTGTTTTATTCTTGGATAATTATAACTTTGCGTTTGTACCGAAGGATAAATTCTAACTCTGCACTTTTTTTTTACATTGCTGAAAAAATTTAGCTCTACATTTTTATGTAATGCGAGATGAATTTATTTCTGCGTTGTGTTTGGTTGACAACACTTACTACCATTGAATGGAGATTTCCTTTTCTTCTTTTTCATTTCAACTATTGGAAGGCGATTGCCATTTTAAGACTGATTTTGTGCATTTGAGACTGCAATTTGTTTCTTTGGGGAGGGGGTCAATTTTGCCCGATGAATTGTAATTTCTGACATTTCCTTATTCCTCCACAAATTGTCGGTGCCTCACTAGTTAATAGGGGCATTGGGTGGGCATTTTTTTTTACCTATGACTGTGATTTTCCACCACCAATCAAGACGGAAATTCACAATTCCTAGACTACCTTCGACGCTTGACTGAGACTGCAATTTGTTTTACTTTTGGGGTGATTTTTTCCCTTGATGAAGACTGAGTTTTTCATTTACAATTTACTGTGATTTGGTTCCTGTTAATGCAGAGGATTTTCAAGTAATTGATGGCATGTTTTTTCCCTTGAAGGTTCACTGAAACACTAATTGAATGCCCACGCTTTTGCAGTTAAAATCGTGACTACGTTTTTCTGTTATTGACAACGCTTTTTCCCTTTGAAGGTTGACTAGAACACTATTTAAAATGCCCGCGAAATTTATCTAATAGATAGACTGATTTGTTGTTTAAAAATTCCCATGAATTTTCTCCAATCAATTGCGTGAGCTTGCTGTAATTGCCCACGAATTGGCTTTTAGTTGTTGAATGATTTTGCTGGAAAGGGGCACGAGATTACCTTATTATTTGCTAGAACAATTGCTACAGTTAAATGCCTGGATCAATTGCAAAATTAAATACTATATTATTTGCTTTATTAATTGCCAGATTAATTGCTACAACACTAGGAATGGTCAGCAAATTCCTTCTTATGGATTAAATGGCCACTAGTTGCCTAAATTGTTGACTGTGCCTTTTAACCTGTAAATGAATTTAGTCTAGGCATCCAACTAATGCTTCGACATTTATGCCAGGGTTTTTACCTTTACCTTCCAATCACTCTTATTGAAGGCGTGTGGCAGTAGATCTAATTAGGTTCATGGCTTTGGTCTCTCGTTTGTTGTATATGGCATTATTGAATTTACACTTCTTAGTCGATTTCTTTAATGTTGTAGGCAACTGTCATTTTGGTACAATGAGTAAAGATAGACACATGTGGAATTTGTTGAGTTAATAAGTGCATAGTTGTAGCTTTTTGCCTTGATGTAGTTAATGTTGTTTTTGATATATTAATTGTTGGGTTAATTGTCATGTTAGATGCCTTGTTATTGTGGTGATTTATTGAGTTAATAAATGCTTAGTTGTTGTTTTCTGCCTTGATGTAGTAATGTTGTTATTTCTATATTAATTGTTAGGTTAATTGTCATGTTAGATGCCTTGTTATTTGCTAAATTATTTGTATTAATGGTAGAATTCTACATCAAGATTGTTACTATTGTTATTTAGTTAATGGCTATATGGATGGAGATTTTGGATTAATATAGAATTGACCATTTAGGTTGTGTTAATGATTAAAATTGATTGGTGAGTAAGGACTGGATTGCAAATTTTAGACTTGCTGAATTGAATTATAATTGAGGTTAGAGGGAATTTATAATTATAGTTTTAGTATTGACTACTTAGATTTGCAAGATTAATTGTTTTAAATTTTATTTAGCGGGCACATTATTGACTTTGTAACTTGATGTGCCCCGTTAGAATGGAACCCATGATAATTTAGAATGTAATCATGGACTGGTTATACTGGGTGATTGGTGGCGTCGGGGACGATGCCATGTGGGATGGTGTCACCCCTTTTCTTTGTCCTCTTGTGTCTTTTCGACCTTTTGGGCGGGGGTAGGTATAGTCTCCAGGTTAGTATTCAGTTCCTAGCACGTCAGATTTTTATAGAGTCCTTGGTCCGGATAGCTTAAGTTTTCACCAAGGTTATTGACGTGTCTATCACCTGGGAACGACATTTTTCCTGATGAGGGAATCATGGTGTGCCCTATTGGATAGTGGTGAACGATAACTTGTCCATAGTCGGTACGTGTTGGGTGAGTGTTGACGAGCATTGTAAGTTGTCTTGGGTGCATGGGTGGAACACCTTCATGCATTTGGTTAGAATGTACAGAGGATCTAGTCTGGTTTGTTAAGGTCAATGTGTCGTGAGGGGTAAATGGTCCCTTAGCTTGTAGGCGTGTCATGTTGCATCGAGCTGGTAGTTGTTCCTCCTTGTTGTCCTACGCATGTGCTGTCCAGTTGCCCTTGTGCCAATGTGTGGAGTCTTAGCTATTGTTGCCTATTCTATGGGCGTGATGCTCACCATCAGCTGTGTCATCTAATTGTAATCGTCATTGTTGTCCTATTTTTCCAAAAAAAAAATTTGCATCGATGTTTCACTTGTAGACGTAACAATGGGGTCGTTGCATATGGTATCGGATCGGGTTCAACCCTACAACTATGGATCACGAGGCTTTCCACTGCAGTAAACACATGAGTATTAACTCTTGCATTAATTAAAAACCTTAACGTGTCCTTGTGGTAATCTCATTTAGAGGATGCCTCAGAGGTTCACAACATGGTGACGTGGAAGGATGTGTGACGCCTCCACAAGTTCTCACACCCTTGGAGTCGAACCCCCAAGGGGAGGAACAAGTCCTTGGGTTGGATTATCTTGTTTTAAGGGATGATGATGGTCTCACAAGGCCCTTACAGGTATTGTCAAAGAGCCTAAGATGAGGTCGGGGCACCTATACCCCTGAGGGTCCACAATGCGCCCTAGATAGTACTATTAGCATCCACCGAGAACTCAAGAGAGTTGAGTTCTCGAGCCCACGAGTGTCCCAGATGACTGTGTCATCGAGGCATGATTGTAGAGAAAGGCGTTGTGCTTTATGCTTCGTGATTATGACCTCCTGTATGAAGGACCACATGGTGGTCTTTCAACTGAAGGGGAGTTCTCTTTTATGGCAGAAGATGCTCCTACCACATTTGAACGTGGTCGTCGACGACGTGTCATGGGAAATGTTCGAGGGACGGTTCCAGGAGATTTGTATTTCTAAGCAATTTGTTGAGCATCAACTCAAGGAGTTCAACACCTTGTGATGAGGTAGCCGCACGATGCCCATTTTGGAGCTGCTTTGGTATGCTCCACACCAAGTTACCCAAAAACATAAGGTCAAGAAGTTCAAGTTTGGCCTTATTGTTAAAATTCAACTTCTACTTTGGGTACCAAGATTACTGGACCAAAGAAAGTGTGTTGGATTGTGGGGTGCCACATTACGAGCATGCCTTCCTGTTATCTCCTTAAATAAATTGGTGGAGATTTTTGCTTTTGAGGTGATAGATTGTGGTCAAAAATTTATTTCTAAATTTTTGTAGGTAGGTTAGAGAGTCTATTTTCTGTAAATAAACTCAAAAAGAACTTTTGATTTGGTTTGGTCAAGAAAAAGACAAAATCTCAGGTTTCGGTGGTTTAGGCGAGCCTGAAACACGCTCATTAACCACCGAAAGCCTTCATTATTAGTAGTTAAGAGGGAAAATCAAAAGCGCGGTTAGCTACCGAAAAGATTTTAATGGGAAAAATGAAAAGCCCATGCTTTCGCATGAGCCAGTTGTCAATTGGCGCAATGATGAAAACATAACCGATGAAAGTCTAGGGAGGTGGTAAAGTATGCATGTTCTTGTTGTATCTATCCGAATATTGATACCCTATTGTCCTTTAAACTACATTTGTCATTTCAAAATTAAAGCTCGGAAAAGACACAGAAAAATCATGCGTGTTTCCCGACTAACATAAGTGATTAGTCACGTATCCCCTCACCATCTCCAGTCACGAGTACGCAAATCCATTATGACCTCGATTAATCTTTGATTTGATCTCCATTTATTATCAATTCGAATTCAAGAGTCATTGAGACAGTCTTGAGCCCATGATTTCATCAAGCAAACGCATATCTGAGATCATAATCCCATTTTTTGTGGTGATTGTCAAGCACAGTTAGAGTTCAGTAGATCGTTATCAATCCAATTGTCATACCAATCAAGCCAGGTCGAGTTATCAGGTAGTTCAAAGCCCATACTATTTCAATTCAATTGTATATCTCACCGAAACTCAAAATTTTTGCGTATATTCAGTCAGTTTTTTGCCTAAATTTGGTATTGATTGAGATTTGTGATCAGAACTCTGAGTCACCTTATCTCGTTTGTTTTTCCATGAGTCATACTCTCTGTCATCCTAAATCATAGAGTATTTGTCTCCCTCGCATGGGATTTTTCCTTAATTGCAGGTACAGTCAGCATTTACAAATGCCGAAAGAAGGGCCAGTTCTAAGGGCTGAATTGGATGGAGTTTGGTACCTTGAGGCTCACCCTAAGGTGGCTAAGTTTTTCAAGAAAAATGGAGTATATAATTATTGTGAAAAAATGGCAATTTTTTACCAACATGTGTCCGAGACCTTTGCTAGCTTGTATGATGGAAGAACAACAACAGTGGGAAAGGAATAGTTTGTGGTTGATGAGGCAACCATAGCTAAGTTCACTGGTCTTCCTAGAACAAAAGATTGTTGGTTCAAATCAACTGTACCTTCAAACATTGAATTTAGGTCCTACCTACAGCCTCTACACAAAGATCTTACATGGAAAAATGACATACAAATGTCTTATCTGGAACCTAAATGGAAATCACTCCTGAAAGAAATCTTTGTCTATATCACCTGTGAAGGTAGATACAACAAAGTCATGTTCTACCACTTCAAACTTTTAAACTACTTCACAGGGAGATCTCCCATCAATTTACCATTTTACTTGCACAAATCCCTCATGAAAATGGTTAGGCAGGTCAAAGCCAAGCCCACTAAGGTTTCAATTAGATTGTCTCATCAAGGACTTATTACCCTCATTGTCAAAGATTCATTGAAGAAAAGGCACGTATATTGGAACTACTTCCTCTTCTGGAATGAATTCCAGAATGATTGGCAACAACATGAGAAGGGTGAAAAAGATGCCACTAAGAAGACCATTACTCCTAAAAGCAGTCATAGAAAATGGAAGGGTATATCACCACCAAGGGATCCGATAGAATCATCCTCTGTTAAAAAGAAAAGAACCAAAAGAAAGTTACAGTTTGAGGGTGAGAAATCCAAGGACCCCGCTGAAGGAAGTAACCCTTTAAACCTACCATATAGTGATTCAGAGCCAAAACAGGAGTTAGCAGAGACCCGAGGTAATGTACATGATGGACAAGTTGCAGACGATTGTCCCAACTTTCCTTCACGATTTTCCCCAGAGGCACACAGTCCACCATTGGAAAAATATTCTTCAAGTAAGCCTAAAACATCTAAGGCACGAAAAATCAATAAAATCTTGCAACAAGTCTATGAAATGGAAGTCTTAGAAAGAGTTATTAAAAAGGAAAATACAGACTTGAATGAAAGAAATTCAGAGCTTTTCAAAATAAACCAAAGCCACAAAGAAAAGCATGATAAGATCAAAGACAGGAATAGGGTGTTGATAAGGGAGAACATGAAGCTATATAGGCAGCTTAGGATTCTAAGGCTGAAATTAAAAGATTCTCAATAACCAACATAGGAGAAAACATGTTTGGAAACTCTAGCCAACTTAGCTACAACCATGGTAGATTTACCAAAGTCTTCCACACAACAAGTTGAAGTTCGCAGATCTGCATGAACAAGAGCTGCATTGTCCAAAAGACCTTGAACATTTAGCAAAGAATCAAGGTAATCATTTTTGCAAATTTTGAAATTTTCTCAAAGCTGAAGTTTTGGTGGTTTAGGAGAATAGGATGATTGTTCATTAACCACCGAAAGAAGGGCTTTCAGTAGTTAATCCACTCAGGAGTCTTCTAGGTTAACCACCGAAATCTTGTCACTGCCAGAATAACTGAATGTTTTCCCAGATCGAGATATTTTGAGTTGGAATGGTTTGAAACTTCTTCGAATGGACAATTGTTGAATTGTCAAGTTAGATCCAATAGCTATTTTTGATGGATAAGGGAAAGAAGAGGTGTTTCAATCATTTTGGGTACCTTTTACAAAGGCAGAAAATCAGGGTTTTTGCACACCTCAACCAATTCGAGTTGTATCTCTTGGAAGAGTCATCACTCAGCCTTGGAAGGCTATTCTACACTGCACCATGATTGTACAAGATATGAACACCATGAAATGCAGGATTGACCTCATTTTTAGGATCATTCCATATCTTTTGCAAACTGAATTTTGACTTTCTATCTTTAGTATATCTGATCCATGCTTCTAGGATCTCAAAACTACATTGTAAATCTATAAAGCTAAAGGTAGAAGATGAACAAAAGGGTTCAATTTTGAGTTCTATATGCTACTGTTTTGTATGAAAGACACTTTCTTTAATATATAAGCCAACAAACTTCTTTCATTTGTTACTGTCAGAGCTTCTTTCATCTTTATCTATGCTTATGAGTGGAATTAGTTCTTTTGTATTTGTTTAATGATCCTATGGTAACTGTCATCTTACTTTTGATTGTTAAGAAAGGATCACAAGCATCCTTGGCTAGTTTTTTGATCCATCATATATATGGTTTTATGTATGTTTTGGTTAATTGATTAGTTTTCTTATTCATCTGTTATACAAACCTATTTGGAAATAGCTCTTGAAGGCCTTGTGTTTCATGATTATAGTTAAGAATGTCTTGAGAATACAACCCAGAGTTTAAGATATTCATCTTGATCCAAAACCCCCACCTATTATTGAGAAAATAGTTTCCAAAAAGATTGAGTTACCAGGCATCTCTGACTTACAACCTAGGAGAGTTTCCTGGAGTGATAGCAAATCGGTGCCATTGATGGGGAGAGGAGATCAAAGATTAGCGTCCTTGGGAGATGACATAGATCCATATTTGATGATAGACAAATCTTGGACATCATTTGGGTTGTAACCATATATCTAGCGACTCCATTGAAACGAAGTGGCTCCGAAAAGAGTTCACACCAGGGCATGCTCCACTTGTCTTTCCCAATCCCTTATCTACCATGCCAAGTTGTCTGTTGTTGAACCCTCTTCTTCTTCTAATAGTAAAATGGAAAAGATGGCCAAGATGTTGGACAACTTGACATCAGAAATGTCAAAATTGAAGATCCATAATCAACAACCAACAAGAAAAAAAGAGCCAAATGATTTTGTCCCTAGAAATCTGAATGCTTTCCCTTACAGAAGGAACAATCAACAAGTCCATATCCTTCAGAGAGACAAGAATGCAAATGATGATCAGAGAATCAGAGCCCCTTTCCAAAATGCAATGTTAGAAGAAGAACAACAAATATCTCATGACGAAGTTGAAGAAGAAGATGAGATAAATTGTTTTGGTGACGAAAATGATTCCTCCTTTTTTACACAAGAAGATTATGAAGAAGCCCTGATGGACCAACAAATTCATGAGGCAAGAGTTGAATAATCTGTCTACATGACGAATGATCAGAAAGGTTATAATTTAAGATCCAAAAATGTTGCCCCTAAACCATTGCTCGCTGCTCCTGTGAAGAATAAAGAAGTTGCTTCCAAGCAGCCTGGTGCTCCTCTAAAAGAGACCTCCACTCTTGCAAAATAGCATCAGAAGCAATCAAAACCCCTAGCCAAGGAGCAAGTCATTATCAAAGCTCCTTCCAACGAGGTAAAAGCTTATGATAAATCAACATTTTCTTTTAATTTTGAATCAGAAATTCAGAAAGTAAAGATACCTATGCCATTGACTGAACTCATGAAGAATGATATTTTCAAGTCTGCCATCCCGAAGTCCATTGAGCCGAAGATCTCTTCATCTTCTTATTTTGTAAACCTACAAGATGATAAGCCAACAGTAACTATAGGGCCTATGATAGAAGATCGAGATGATTCTTGTCCACCATTCTATATATCTCTAAATATTCATGATAAGATCCTTCATAACTTCTTGCTTGATTCAGGAGCATCACATAATCTTATGCCCAAAACAGTGATGGATGAGCTTGGGCTTGATATCACCAAACCATATCATGATCTCTTCTCTTTTGACTCCAGGAAAGTCATATGCCTTGGCCTCATAAAAGACCTTGTTATAAACCTTGCCCAATTGCCAATGAGAAGCATGGTGATGGATGTGGTGGTTGTTGATATCCCACCCAAGTTCGGAGTCCTATTGTCTCATCCATGGAGAAAAAGGTTAGGATATACCTTGTATATGGATATTCCGTATGCTACGATCCCAGTGTTTGGAGGAGAGCTAAAAAGACTTTAAAGAGAGAATCAACTTGCCTACATCATCAACGATGCAAAAAGTTCTGTAAATCATCCTATTTATGCTATGGATACAGACTTTGGCTTGTGCATTCTTCAAATAGATGATTCTAAATCAAATCCTATACAGCTTGTGAAGCCCACTGAATAGCAAACTGATGATAGGGGCATTCCAGTTTGGACCATGTATTTTGATGGGGCCAGTACCAAAGATTCAGCAGGTGCAGGGGTAGTTTGGATTTCTCCTTCGAAGGAGACTATACATTTGTCTTTTAAGCTCAATTTCAAAACTACTAACAATGTAACAGAGTATGGGGCCTTTCTGTTGGGATTAAATTCAGCTAAGGATATGGGGATAAAAGGGTTGAAGGTGTTCGGAGATGTGGATCTCATCATACAACAAGTAAACATTACCTTCCAAGAAAAGCATGTCAGATTGAAAGCCTACATGGATGAGGTATGGAAAATTATAGATTCTTTTTCCATTTTTGAGATTTCTTATATACCCATAGATATGAATCATCTTGCTGATTCTCTTACTGTTTCAGCCAACATGTTTATTCCTCCCATGCCCCCCAGGCTCAATTATGAAATCCAAGTCAAATATAGGCCATCTTTGCCTGACAATATTAAATACTGGAAAGTTTTTGAAGATGATAATGAACTTAATAGATTTCTTCAGGTGGTAGATAAATTTTCTGATATGCACATTGACCAGTAGAATCTAAATGTAGAGAAATCCCAGAAGCCTAAGCTAAAACAAAAATTGGGTCAGCATGATATTGTTCAACTACCTAACAATTATATACCTCGGGGTTTGGTACCTCTCAAAAAGCTATTTGATCACAACGATGTCCCCTACAAGCTAGTTAAAAAGGAGAATGATCCTGCTTTTCATGAGCACAATATAGGGAGCGAAAGACAACCTAAATTCATAAATCTATCCTCTGAATTGACTGCTGATCAGAAGTCCGAATATTGCAGCATTTTGAAAGAATTTTCTGATGTTTTTGCTTGGAAATATAGTGATATAAAGACTTATGACCCTGATATCATTCAACATAAGATACCTCTTGAAAAGGACACCATCCCTTTCAAACAAAATCTCAGACCTACCAGTTCTCTTCCTTTGCCTGTGATTGAAAGAGAAATCAAAAAGCTTCTTGATGCTAAGATCATAATGCCTTTGAGATACTCTAAATGGATTGCAAATCTTGTAATAGTGAGAAAGAAAAATGGCGAGGTCATCTTATGTGTGGAATTTAGAAACCTAAACAGATGCTCCAAGAAAGACAACTATCCCCTACCTAAAATGGAACATTTGCTGTAAAGAATTTCAGGGGCTACTGTTATGTCATCCTAGATGGTTTTTCCGGCTATAAACAGATTTCTGTCCATCCTGATGACCAAGAGAAGACTGCGTTTACTACTCCTTGGGGTACCTTTATGTATGCCAAAATGCCATTCGGATTAATGAATGTCGTGGCCACATTTCACATTTCAAAGGGCCATGGACATAGCCTTCGTGGGTGAGAAGGACAAGTTTGTCCTCATTTATCTTGATGACATCACAACTTATTCCAGTAGTCATGAGGAGCATCTAAATCATTTAAAAAGAGTGTTTCTGAAGTGGAGGTAGTTCGGAATCTCATTGAATCCCAAAAATTCCCATTTTTCTCTCAGGAAAGTCAAGCTCTTAGGCCACATTGTCTCAGCAGAAGGCGTGAAAATTGATCCATCTCGGGTGGAAGCAATTCAGAGGCTGTCCTTGCTAAGGTCAAAAAAGGATATTCAATCGATGCTCGGTAAGATTAATTTTGTTAGAAGATTTGTTCCAAATTTTTCTGAGTTAGTAAAACACATAACATGTATGCTGAAAAGGGGGTCTGAGATAAAATGGAAAGACAACGCAAAGAATTCATTTCAGGATATCAAACAGGCTATCATGGAATCCCCTACTCTGATCAGCTTGGATTACAACAATATTTTCTACATTTTCTCCTTTGCTTCTTATGACACAGTGGCAACAGTTCTGCTACAGAAAGATGATGACAATATAGATCCCCCAGTTTCTTTCTTCAGCAAAACACTCAGAGATGCTGAACTAAGGTATGATCCTATTGAAAAACAAGCCTATGCTCTCATAAAATCTTTAAAAGATTTCAGAATTTACATCCTCCACTCAAAAGTCATTGCATATGTTCCTTCATCCTCCGTGAAAGATGTTTTGACTCAGCCTAATATTGATGGAAAGAGAGCTAAATGGACTGCAAAGTTGATCGAGTTCAACATTGAAGTGAAGCCCACCAAATTGGTAAAAGGCCAAGGCCTTGCTAAGATTTTAACCGAGGAAAACCATGAGCTAATGGATATAAATTTCATAGGGGAAAATTCAACAAATTTTCAAACGGAGGTGGCAGAAGAAGGGAAACATAACAATCAATAGGTGGCATAGCATTTGTCTTCTTGTGAATGGTACTCAGGTATTATACATTTTTTACAAAATCTAGAGGTTCCTCCTAAACTCAACATGACTCAAGCTCAATCCCTTAGGCTCAGAGCCATCAAATTTTGCATTTACAATAATCTGTTATATTGGAAAGACCCTGCTGGTTTACTACTCAGATGTTTAGACAAAGAAGAGTCAGTGGATGTTATACATCAGTTTCATTCAAGTGTTTGTGGAGGTCATCATTACTGGAAGACCACAGTTCATAAAATTCTAAGGGCTGGATACTATTGGCCTTTTCTTTTCTCATATGTGTGTGCCTTCGTCAAAGCTTGTGATAAATGTCAAAGATTCAAAGGAAAACAACAGATAAAATCCTTGCCCCTGAGACCTATAGTAGTGAATGGCCCTTTTCAGTAGTGGGGTTTAGATTTTATAAGTGAGATAAATCCTTCATCTAGTGGTCAAAATAAGTGGATCTTAGTAGCCACATATTATTTTACAAAATGGATAGAGGCAATTCCCACCAGGAATGCCACTAACCAGGTTGTCATGAAGTTTCTTTATGAAAATATCTTGAGCAGATTCGACTGTCCCAAAAGGCTGGTAACATATAATGAAACAATGTTCAAAGCAGAGGCATTGATAGACATGTGTGAATCAATGGGTTGGTACATTCGACCCCTTACTCCCCTCAAGGTAATGGCCTGGCTGACTAATCCAATAAGAGCTTAATCAAAATCATCAGAAAATTGTTAGAGGAAAACAAAAAGAAAGTGGGATTCCAAACTGAAATTTTCTCTGTGGGCAGACATAGTAACTATCAAAACGTCCATAGGAACCTCTCCATTCAAATTGGTCTATGGGTCTGATGCCATTTTTCTTGTTCAGTTAATTTTACCAGTGGCTAGATTCTTTCAGAAAGAGCAAACTGAGTCAAATGATATGGTAAGAATAATGCTTGATTTAGTGGAACTGTAGTAGGCCTGTGAATAGTTAGTGGATAGATCAGAGGCTCATCAAAAGAAGATCAAAGATACTTTTGAAAGAAAGGCAAAGGTCGATAATTTTTAGGTTGGTGACTGGGTTCTGAAATGGGACGCTCTCAAACAGGATAAAGGAAAACATAACAAGTTCAATTCTTTGTGGACCGACCCTTTCATGATAACTCAAGTACAACAAAACAACACATTCATTTTGCAGAATCTGGGAGGTGAATAAATGTTCGGTGGCCCGGTCAACGAGCGATTTTTGAAAC
Organism: Picea engelmannii; assembly: GCA_009831015.1. Taxonomy (NCBI): domain Eukaryota; kingdom Viridiplantae; phylum Streptophyta; class Pinopsida; order Pinales; family Pinaceae; genus Picea; species Picea engelmannii. The sequence continues at coordinate 323,840 of ML790873.1, read as the reverse complement.
TCTATTTTGTCTAAGGCTATGAAGCCTGGACATTGTAATTTTAGTTTTAGTCTTTATTTTTACAGAATAACTCCATGCCCAATGGAAACACTAGCAGATAGTTTTTAGTTTTCTTCTTTAGGAAAGGCATTGGTTCTATGGTTCTTAAAGCCTCACAGGGAGGCGTTCATCCCCAATAGGAGCCAGTGTTATCTCCTCAAATAAATTGGTGGATATTTTTTCTTTTGAGGTGATAGATTGTGGTCAAAAATTTATTTCTAAATTTTTGTAGGTAGGTTAGAGAGTCTATTTTCTGTAAATAAACTCAAAAAGAACTTTTGATTTGGTTTGGTCAAGAAAAATACAAAATATCAGGTTTCAGTGGTTTAGACGAGCTTGGAACGCACTCATTAACCACCGAAAGCCTTCGTTCTCAATAGTTAAGAGGGAAAAGCAAAAGCGCAGTTAACTACCAAAAATATTTCAAAGGGAAAAATGAAAATCCCGTGCTTTCGCATTAGCCAGTTGTCAATTGGCGTAATGATGAAAACATAACCACCAAAAGTCCAGGGAGGTGGTAAGGTATGCATGTTCTTGTTGTATCTATCCAAATATTGATACCCTGTTGTCCTTTAAAATGCATTTTTCATTTCAAAATTAAATCTCGGCAAAGACACAGAAAACTCACGCGTGTTTCCCGACTAACAGAAATGATTAGTCATGTATCCCCTCACCATATCCAATCACGAGTACGCAAATCCATTATGGCCCCGATTAATCTCTGATTTGATCTCCATTTATTATCAATTCAAATTCAAGAGTCATTTGAGACAGTCTTGAGCCCATGATTTCATCAAGCAAATGCATATCTGAGATCATAATCCCGTTTTTTGTGGTGATTGCCGAGTGCAGTTAGAGTTCAATAGATCGTTATCAAGCCATTTTTCATACCAATCAAGCCAGGTCAAATTATCAGGTAGTTCAAAGCCCATACTGTTTCAATTCAATTGTATATCTCACCGAAACTCAAAATTTTTGCGTATATTCAGTCAGTCTGTTGCCTCAATTCGGTAGTGATTGAGCTTTGTGATTGGAACTCTGAGTCACCCTGTCCCATTTTTTTTTCCATGAGTCATACTCTCTGTCATCCTAAATCATAGAGTCTTTGTCTCCCTGGCACGATATTTTTCCTTAATCACAGTTACAGTCATCATTTACAAATGCTGAAAGTAGGGCCAGCTCTAAGGGTTAAATTGGATGGAGTTTGGTACCTTGAGGCTCACCCTGAGGTGGCCGAGTTTTTCAAGAAAACTGGAGTATATACTTATTGTGAAAAACTGGCAGATTTTCACCAACAAGTGTCCGAGACCTTTGCTAGCTCGTATGATGGAAGAACAACAATAGTGGGAAAGGAATAGTTTGTGGTTGATGAGGCAGCCATAGCTGAGTTCATTGGTCTTCCTAGAACAGCTGATTGTTGGCTCAAATCAACTGTACCTTCAAACATTGAATTTAGGTCCTACCTACAGCCTCTGGACAAATATATTACATGGAAAAAAGACATACCAATGTCTTATCTGGAACCTAAATGGAAATCACTCTTGAAAGCAATCTTTGTCTATATCACCTGTGAAGGTAGATACAACAGAGTCATGTTCTACTACTTCAAACTTTTAAACCACTTCACAGGGAGATCTCCCATCAATTTACCATTTTACTTGCACAAAGACCTCATGAAAATGGCTAGGCAGGTCAAAGCAAAGCCCACTAAGGTTGCAATTAGATTGTCTCATCAAGGACTCATTACTCTCATTGTCAAAGAGTCATTGAAGAAAAGGCAGGTAGATTGGAACTACTTCCTCTTCTGGAATGAATTCCAGACTGATTAGAAACAACAAGAGAAGGGTAAAAAAGCTACCACTAAGAAGACCATTACTCCTAAAAGCAGTCATAGAAAATGAAAGGGTATCTCACCACCAAGAGATCTGATAGAATCATCCTCTGTTAAAAAGAAAAGAACCAAAATAAATTTACAGTTTGAGGGTGAGCAGTCCAAGGACCCTGCTGAAGGAAGTAACCCTTTAAACCTACCATATAGTGATTCAGAGCCATAACAAGAGTTAGGAGAGACACAAGGTAATGTAAAGGTTGGACAAGTTGTAGACGATTGTCCCAACTTGCCTTCACCAACTCCCCTAGAGGCACACAATCCACCATTGGAAAAATCTTCTTCAAGTAAGCCTAAATCATCTAGGGCACGGAAAATCAATAAACCCCTGCAACAAGTCTATGAAATGGAAGTCTTGGAAAGAGTTATTAAAAAGGAAAATACAAAATTGACTGAAAGAAATGTAGAGATTTTCAAAATAAACCAAAGCCTCAAAGAAAAGCATGATAAGATCAAAGACAGGAACAAGGTGTTGATAAGGGAGAACATGAAGCTGTACAAGCAACTTAGGATTCTAAGGATGAAATTAAAAGATTCTCAATCGCCAACATAGGAGAAAACAGGTTTGGAAGCTCTAGACAACTTAGCTACAACCATGGTAGATTTACCAGAGTGTTACACACAACACGTTTAAGTTCGCATATCTGCATGAACAAGAGCTGCATCGTCCAAAAGACCTTGAACATTCAACAAAGAATCAAGGTAATCATTTTTGCAAATTTTGAAGTTTTCTCAAAGATGAAGTTTCAGTGGTTTAGGAGAACAGGATGACTATTCATTAACCACTGAAATCAGAGTTTTCAGTAGTTAATCCACTCAGGAGTCTTCTAGGTTAACCACCGAAAGCCTGTCACTGCCAGAATGAGTGAATTTTTGTCGAGATCGGGATTTTTTGAGTTGGAATGGTTTGAAACTTCTTCGAATGGACAATTGTTGAATTGTCAAGTTAGATCCAATAGCTATTTTTGATGGATAAGGGAAAGAAGAGGTGTTTCAATCATTTTGGGTACCTTTTACAAAGGTAGAAAATCAAGGTTTTGGCACACCTCAACCAATTCAAATTGTATCTCTTGGAAGAGTCATCACTCAGCCTTGGAAGGCTATTCTACACTGCACCATGATTGTACAATATTTGAAGACCATGAAATGTGGGATTGACCTCATTTTGAGGATCATTCCATATCTTTTGCAAACTGAATTTTGACTTTCTATCTTTAGTATATCTGATCCATGCTTCTAGGATCTCAAAACTACATTGTAAATCTATAAAGCTAAAGGTAGAAGATGAAAGACACTTTCTTTAATATATCAGCTAGCAAGCTTCTTTCATTTGTTACTGTCATACCTTCTTTCATCTTTGTCTATGCTTATGAGTGGAATTAGTTCTTTTGTCTTTGTTTAATGATCCTATGGTAACTGTCATCTTACTTTTGATTGTTAAGCAAGAATCACAAGCATCCTTGACTAGTTTGTTGACCCATCATACATATGGTTTTATGTATATTTTGGTTAATTGATTAGTTTTCTTATTCATCTGTTATACAAACCTATCTGACAATAGCTCTTGAAGGCCTTGTGTTGCATGATTATAGTTAAGACTATCTTGAGAATACAACCTAGAGTTTAAGACATTCATATTGATCCAAAACCTCCACCTATTATTGAGAAAATAGTTTCCAAAAAGATTGAGTTACCAGGCATCTCTGACTTACAGCCTAGGAGAATTTCCTGGAGTGATAACACTTCCTAGAGGAAAGGGCCGATTCATCTGGATTAGCTATACCCACTACCATGGGAGTTTGGGCAAGGCCCATCGAATTCATGCAACGATGAATAAACACCAGGAAAAGCACCAGTCGATTGTGCTCGAGACGTCAGGTATCGTCGCTGACCAAACCCTTAGTATTTTAATAGATCTTGGGGCTACCGAGAGTTTCATTTATGGTGCAACACTAAAAAGGATTAAGGTAAAGGAATATGAACAAAATGAGTTTAGCTTCGTAGAGAGGGATTCATGAGCCAAACAGAAGGTTGGAGGAAGGGTTACAGGTTGTACCCTTAACTTGGGAGAATTTGTCACCAGAGCCAACATGTACGTCACGATCTTAGGATCTTATGATGTCATGATTGGTATGGACTAGTTGGAATCGCATGAGGTGATACTCAATTGTAAGATGAAATGGCTGAGCTTGGTCGATGATGAGGGACAAAGACATGTGATCATAGGTCGAAACTAGGGAGCTTACCTGAGGTTTATCTCTTCCTTGTAGCCACAAAAGAGCATGCGCAAGGGGTGCAAGATTTATGCGATCCTTGCGTTAAATGAGAAGGGAGTAGCGGAAGGTCTAGAACACCTTTCGATGGTGAGAGAGTTTGTATATGTATTTTCGGAGGAGTTACCTTGGATGTCCCTGGAGAGGGAATTAGAGTTTACTATAGACCTAAAATCGGGGACTGAAGCAATAGCTAGAATGCCTTATCGGATGTCGACCCCGGAGTTACAGGAGTTGAGAATGCAACTGAAAGAATTGCTAGACCTGGGACTAATACATCCAAGTGTGTCATCGTGGGGTGCACGTGTTATTTTCATATGAAATAAGGATGGGTCGTGGAGGCTTTGCATTGACTACCATCATTTGAACAAGGTAACGATCAAGAATCAATATCCATTGCCGAAGATTGATGATCTGTTCGATCAATTGAAGGGTGAGACGGTGTTCTCAAAAATCAATTTGCGATCAGGGTATCACCAGTTACGGATCAAGGAGGATGATGTCCCTAAGAATGTCTTTAAGATGATATTTTGACATTACGAGTTTAATTTTTTACCATTTGAACTGACAAACACCCCAAGGGTTTTTATGAGTTTTATGTATGGGGTGTTCATCGAGTACTTGGACAAGTTCGTCCAAGTATTCATTCACGATATTTTGATTTACTCTTGGATGATGGAGGAGCATGAAGAGTACTTGCGCTTAGTACTACAGTGTCTGTGAGATCACAAATTGTAACGGAAGTTGTCCAAATTCTCTTTTTATCAATCGAAGATTCACTACTTAGGGCATGTCATCTCCGATGAAGGTATCATTGTGGATCCACCGAAGGTCGAGGATATTGTGGAGTGGCCTGTGCCGACTAACGTCCTAGAAGTATGTAGCTTCATAGGTTTAACATGATATTATTGACGGTTATTCGAGGGATTTTCGAGGATAGAAAATATGATCATGGAATTGCAGAAGAAGAACAAGAAGTTTGTTTGGACCGAGAAATGCACGGTAGCATTTCGGAGGCTCAAGGAGATGTTGACAAAAAAAATGATACTAAAGATCCCTCATAGGGACACAGACTTCTTGGTATGCATTAATGCATCCAAGGAAAACTTAGGTAGATTCTTGATGCAAGATGGTCGAGTGATTGCTTACATCTCGAGGAAACTAAGAAGGCATGAGGTAAACTATGTGATGCACGATTCAAAGTTGTTAGCCATTGAACAGGCCTTGAAGGTTGGGAGACAATACCTTGTTGGACAAAAAATTGAACTAAAGTAGGACCACTGTGGACTACATCACATATATATGCAAGAAACCTGAACGTGTGATAAAAACATTGGTTAGAATTGCTTAGCGAGTACGACTTCGAGATTACTTGCATAAAAGGAACAATGAATCGAGTGGTAGATGCATTGAGTCGGAGACCACACATATTTTTGGTGTTGCCTCTTCACATGAATTTATGTGATAAGATTCTAACTTTACAGTGTGATGATGACTGGTACAAATAGGTCGAGGGTTTTATCAGACAAAACACAATGATGGTACCAAAATTTGAAGGATTTACGTTTGACGATGGTGGATTATTGAGGTTTAAAAATCAGATTTATGTATCGCCGAACGACAAGTTGAGGATGAGGATCCTAAGCGAGGCTCATAAAGCTGTATACATGGCTCACCCGGGAGTCACGAATATGAGGGAAAACCTTAAACCCTTATTCTTGTGGAAGGGAATGAAGGTAGAGATAGTCAACTATGTGGCCAAATGTTTAGAATGTCAACAGGTAAAGGCTGAACATAGACATCCAACATGATTACTACAACCACACGCTATTCTAGAATCAAAATGGGAGGTTATTTCGATGGACTTTATTTTTTGATTTCCACTGATGGGAAGGAGACATGAATCTATTTTTGTAGTAGGATTCTCACTTTATTCTTGTGTGTACGATGTATCAAGCACCTAACATAGCTAGAGTTTTCGTGAGTGATATTGTGAGGCTGCATGGCGTGCTTAAGAGGATTATATCCGATTGTGGATCGATGTTTACTGGATGGTTTTGGATGAGTTTCCAAGAGGCCTTGGGAACCCAACTTAAATTCAGTACTGCGCACCACCAGAAGAATGATGGGCAGATCGAACGAACGAACCAAACCTTGGAGGAAATGTTGTGCATGTATGTGATGGACCAACAAAAGTGTTGGGAAGAATTCTTTCCACTGGTTGAATTTGATTATAACAACAATTACCAAAGCACCATTATGATGGCACCCTTCGAGTTTCTTTATGAGTGACTGCGTCAGGAAAATTTGAGTTGGGATCGACTTGAGGATAGGGTCTTGGTTGGACCAGAAGGGATCCAAGAAGTGGAAGAGAAAATGAAAACCATAAGACAAATGATTAAGGAAGTGTAGGATCAACAAAAGATTTATGTCGATGTGCGTCGTGTCGACCGTAGTTACGATGTGGCGATCAAGTATTTTTGTGGTGAAAACTGCATAAGAGTTAGATCAAGTTTGAAAAAGGGGCTAAACTATATCCTACAATATTGTGGAAAAGAGAGTCCCGTGACCTTTTAACTATCCTTGTGGATTCCTCAGGCATATGCATGATGTCTTTCACATTTCTATTTGAGACATCGATTAGTTATCCCACACATGTTTTGAATGGAACACCTTGTGGGTGTTGGATGAGGGTGCACTCATGGCCAAGATGATCCACATCCTGGATAATCTCATTTGACAACTATGAAATTGAACAGTAGAGAAGGTCAAGGTCTAGTGGGACAACTATAGTCCACACTCGATGACCTGGGAGGATGCATATGACATGCGCCAACAGTTTTCATTTTTGTTTGATAGATAGACTTATGATACCGTGATACACATTATTCAACACTTATACTGTGAAACTTCGAGACAAAGTTTATACCAAGAGGGGGTGTATGTAACATCCTGCTCTTGCACACTGAGCGAAATTATTCCTTGAGGGCACTTTCTCGCAAGTGATCCAGATTATTATACTATTAAACATTTGATTTTGATTATGAGGCATTATAGGTTGATGACATGTTGTTTTACTGCATTGACATAGATAGGTGCTATTGACTCGGTTTTACTGAGTGTGCAAGATTTTGGACCTTGAGGATGCAGAGGCATCGATGGAATCCCTTGGACTCTGGATCGAGTCGGGGAGTGAACCATTGGGGTTTGATTGTTTTATATGTAATATTAGTGCATTTGATTAGATGATATGATTATGGATATATTGATGACATGATTCGTTGATGATGCAGGTTGACGATAGCTTACCGACCAGAATCACATGTGGAGTAGAGGGGTCACGTACAACTACCAGAGATGTTGAGGGAGAGGTGTGGACAACATCCCTGCCATAGCCTACTGGCACTCCCGTCGTGGCTCGAACTGTAGGTTAACATTTACCTAGTTTGATAGGACTTAGGATGCCGTGAGGGAAGACTGCGACTATCACTCACGATGATTGTAAGGGGCACGCAATAAGTCATGGGACTTATTCCTTAGAGGCCCTTAGTCTCCCACAAGTTCACCTGGCGGAGTATTGAATCCAAGGGTTTTTGATGTCTACCAAGTTAGTCAAGAGGCGAGTGGCACCCTTGGAGCATGTAGTGCGTCCTGAAGGGCATGTCACACAAGAGAAATAGAAAGAGGCGAGTTACACCCTTGGAGAACCTAGTGTGTCCTGAAGGGAAAGTTGAGTTGTTAATGATAACTGAATGAACCTAGATGGCCTTAGGACGAATAACATGACAAGAAATTTTTAAAACAATTTTCTCTAATAAAATGTTGCCTAGCACAAAAATTAAAGTCTAGGTCTAAATTATACTGGTGGCATAAATTTTTCTATCCATTTAATATATATATATATAATAAAAATAAAATAAATAATGATGATGATCCTCATTAATATTGTAACAAGAAGGGATTAAGAAATTTAATTGATTCATAAAAATCTGTTGGGACAAATTTTAAAAAAAAGGGGAATTAATTGTTTTATTTAAAATAATTAGGAAACTAGGAAAAGAGGGAAACATAAAAAGAAAAGGGAAACACAAGGGAAAAAGAAGAAAGTCAAACTTAGTAAGGTATCTAGCATTTAAGAAATTTCTAATTTAAACTGAACTAACAAATTAATAATGGGGAAAGTCATTAAAACCTGTAAGGGAATTTGGGGACACCTAGGAGCGATTCTAGGAGTGACTCTAGGTGGGTGAGGAAAATAAGGGTAATTAATTAATTTAAGAAATTAATTTATGGAGTAATGAAGGGGATGGGTGACACTTGTATGGGGAGGATTTTTAGGAATTAATTTATTAAATATTAAATTAAATGGGATTTTGGAAGGTAAAGGACTTCGAAAATCTATATAATGGAGGGAGGAGAAGGATGATGGATCTCTTCAGTTATGCATAACATCACGCTACATAAATATATACTTGACTGACTTAGCTTGTGGGAGTTGGGATACCCAGCTCGGTGAGGAGTGGTAGCTTGGCCTTGCGAGGCGAGCTCAGAGCTAGCTGAAAATATGGATAGTGTGCATGGCCCCTTTGCGGCTCGGGGAGCTGAGGGGGAAGAAGAGTACCCATAGCGTTGGCTGGGAGGTATCGATGAAGTCTCATTAGTCAGAAAGAAGGAGTTGCACGAAGCGCGTGGGACATCAACTCAGAGCGGGCGATTAGGCAACAATATGCTTTTGTTATTTGCATGGTAAATTGTAGTAGGATTTATGCTTGGGATATAAATGTTTAATTCAATAAGTAAATTGATTGTCTTAGCGTTCTAGTTGATGACATGATTTTTCCATAGCCTATAGCTCGATGATTGATTGAGCCCCATGGCCTTCGATTTCCAGTATGTCTTGACCGCCCTGTGGTGTATTGATTGTGAATATTGTGGTTGTTTTGCCTTTTGTCCCTAGATCATCAATCCTCGCCTGAGCAGTCGACCAGGAGCCTGATCTACAGTCATCACTTCGACGTTAATAGAGATATGGATCTCAACACCCTGCTTTTCCGTGCGAGGATGAAAAGCGAAGAATGTTCCTGTTAGTCATCTACCTCTGATGTTTTTCCTTGGATGATGGTTCACCTTATGCCTTGATGTGATTATCTAACTCTGCAAATTTGATTGTTGGCGAAGTTTTTCTTCCACCTCAGCTTGTTTATATCTCGTTTTTACCCCGTTTTTGTATCTTGATGGATCAAATTTAACCCTACATTTTATTCTTGGATAATTATAACTCTGCGTTTTTACTGAAGGATGAATTCTAACTCTGCAATTTTTTTTTATATTGCTGAAAAATTTAGCTTTGCATTTTTATGTAATGTGACATGAATTTATTTCTGCGTTGTCTTTGGTTGATGACACTTACTCCCATTGAATGGATATTTCCTTCTCTTATTTTTCATTTCAACTATTGGAAGGAGATTGCCATTTTAAGACTGATTTCATGCATTTGAGACTGCAATCTGTTTCTTTAGGGAGGGGACAAATTTTGCCTAACGAATTGTAATTTATAAAATTTCCTTCTTCCTCCATGAATTGTTGGTGCCTCACTAGTTAATAGGGGCATTGAGTGGGTGTTCTATTCACCTATGACTGTGATTTTCCACCACTATTCAAGACGACAATTCGCAATTTCCAGAATACCTTCAATGCTTGAATGAGATTGCAATTCATTTTACTTTTGGGGCATTTTTTTCCCTTGATGAAGACTAAGTTTTGCATTTACAATTTACTGTGATTTGATTCCTATTAATGCCCACGATTTGCAAGTAATTGATGCCATGTTTTTTCCCTTGAAGGTTGACTAAAACACTGATTGAATGCCCACGATTTTGTAGTTAAAATCGCGATTGTGTTTTTCTGTTATTGACCACATTTTTTCCCTTTGAAGGTTGACTGGAATGCTGTTTAAAACGCCCTTGAAATTTATCTAATAGATAGACCGAGTTTTTGTTTAGAAATGCCCATGAATTTGATCTAATCAATTGCCTAAGTTTTCTGTAATTACCAATGAATTGGACTTTAAATGTTGAATGAGTTTGCTGGAAAGGGGCACGACATTGCCTTATTATTTGCAAGAAAAATTGCTATAGTTAAATGCCTGGATCAATTGCAATATTAAATGCTATATTATTTTCCTTATTAATTGCTAGAATAATTGCTACAACACTCGGAATGGTCAACAGATTCCTTCTTATTGATTAAATGTCCACTAGTTGCCTAAATTGCTGATTGCACCTTTTAACCTGTAAATGACTTTAGTCTAGGCAACCAACTAATGCTTCAATGTTTATTCCAGGGTTTTTACCTTTACCTATAAATGACTCTTATTGAAGGCATGTGGCAGTAAATCTAATTAGGTGCATGACCTTGGTCTCTCGTTGATTGTATATGGTGTTACAACATTTACACTTCTTAGCCAATTTCTTTAATGTTGTAGGTAGTTGTCATTTTGGTACAATGAGTAAAGATAGACACATGTGGAATTTGTTGAGTTAATAAGTGCATAGTTGTATCTTTCTACCTTGATGTAGTTAATGTTGTTTTTGTTATATTAATTGTTGGGTTAATTGTCATGTTAGATGATTTGTTATTGTGATGATTTATTGAGTTAATAAATGATTAGTGGTTGCTTTCTGCCTTGATTTAGTAATGTTGTTATTGCTATATTAATTGCTAGGTTAATTGTCATGTTACATGCCTTGTTATTTGCTATATTATTTGTATTAATGGTAGCATTCTACATCAAGATTGTTACTATTGTTATTTAGTTAATGGCTATATGGATGGAGATTTTGGATTAATATAGAATAGAACATTTAGGTTGGTTTAATGATTAAAATTGATTGGTGAGTAAGGACTGGATTGAGAAATTTTAAACTCCCTGAATTGAATTATAATTGAGGTTAGAGGGCATTTATAATTATAGTTTTAGTATTGACTACTTAGATTTGAAAAATTAATTGTATTAATGTTTATTTAGCGGGTGCATTATTGACTTTGTAACTTGATGTGCTCCATTAGAATGGAACCCATGATAAGTTAGAATGTAATCATGGACTGGTTAGATGTAAGTTTTAAACCTGTGAAGTAAAGAAATGCATATAGATTCTTAAGCAAAACAAAATTTAAACAATGGCTCATACACAGAGTACACAGAGATTTTATACAGGAAACCCTCAACCAGGAAAACCTTTCTTATATTCATTATATTGAATTTCACCATTCACTATACAATATATATAATGTTTTAGGTATTCCGTAGATACCAAAACCCTAATCACTAAAACCGAGATTATTTTTAGTAAACCACTAAAAATAGCAAAAAATGCCAAAAAAAAAAAAATTGGGGTGTTGCCCCGAACCTCGTCAGCCCTGGGCTATGCCCGGTGCCAAGTGTTGCACGTAACCATGGGGGGGCATACCTACCCCCCTTGGGACCCCCCTAGGAAAGCACCCGACGCACACAACACAAACAAAGCACTACTACGAGGGATCGTTAGATGCAGTTGTCATATTTGATGAACCCACATACACACATGCAAAGAATATAACACATACCCAACATTCTCCCACTTGTTGTTTTCTTTGCATCGAGGGGTCCAGGGGATTATATAGTCAACAAGCCAGGGCAAAAATGCCCATTGTTACTCTACACCATGAGAACTTTTATGTGCTCACCGACTTTGTCAATGAATTTGCAACATTCTTCAAAGTGTCAACATTTTCTAACAACACCTTCTTTTCCTCAACCATGTCTCTCACAAAGTGATACTGAACATCAATATGCTTTGTCTTATAATTATAAGGTGGGTTCTTTTCCAGGAAGATTTCACTCTGACTGTCACAATCTAATCTCACTGCTTGTTGTACCAACCCAATACCTGAACACAATCTTTGTAACCATACTACTTCTTTGCTTGCATGAGTGGCTGCCGTGTATTCAACTTCTGTACTTGAGAGTGCCACTACAACCTGTCTTTTTCTCATCCAACTAATTGCTCCTCCAAATAGGTTAAGCACATACCCACTTGTAGATTTTCTATGATCCAGATCTCCAACCCAATCTGAATTAACAAAGCCATGTATGTCCACCACTCTATCCAATCCATGTATGTGCCACAAAGATACTTGAAAACCCTCTTTACTATTTTCCAATGCCCTTCCCTGGTTTTGACATATACCTGCTCAAAAATCCTACTGCATGTGCAATGTTTGGTCTAGTACATACCATTGCATACATCAAACTGCCAACTGCACTGGCATACATAACATGGGACATGTCCTCTTCTTCTTCTTGTGTCTTGGGGCACTGATCTGCAGATAACTTTACACCTATAGGAATAGGAACCTTGACCGGTTTACTTCCATGCATATTAAACCTCTGGAATATCGTCTCAACATATTTTCTCTAATTCAACCAGAGTTTCATGTTTGCACGATCTCTTTTAATCTCCATTCCCAGAATGAAGTTAGTAGCACCGAGATCCTTCATGTCAAATTTGGAGGATAGCTGCGATTTCACCTCCTTGATAACATCCATGTTATTTCCTACCAACGACATGTCATTAACATACAAAACTACATAAATGAAGTGATTACCAAGCTGATTGGAATATACATAGTGATCAACCTTTCTTCTTACAAATCCCAATCCAAGGATGTACGTGTCAAACTTTTGGTACCACATCCTAGGTGATTGCTTTAGACCATATAGTGACTACTTTATCTTATAGACCAGCTCTTTCTTTCCCTTCACTACAAAGCCTTCTGGCTGCTTCATGTAGATTTCTTCTTCCAGATCCCCATGTAGGAATGTTGTCTTCACATCCATCTGTTCCACTTCAAGATCAAAAGAAACAACAATAGATAAAAGAAAACTAATAGAAGTTACCTTAGCAACAAGAGAAAAAATCTTACCAAAGTCAATTCCCTCTATCTGGGAATAACCTTTTGCTACTAACCGAGCTTTGTATTTCTCCACTTTACCTTGTGCATTAAACTTTTTCTTGAACAACCATTTTCTACCAACCAATTTTCTTCCAGCTGGCAGATCAGCTATATCCCATGCCTCATTCTTATCCAAGGAATCCATTTCTTCAACCATGGCCTTCTTCCAAATTTTACTATCCTCTGAATTCACTGCTTCCCTGATAGTTATGGGATCACCATCAGTAATACATAAAGAAAAGTTGGAACAAAAATTAGGTGGACTATACCTTTCTGGTTGCCTTCTATCTCTCACTGATCTCCTCAATATTGGGGTATGAGGTTCTTCTTCTTCTTCTTCTTTTGCTTTCTCTTATTCAGATGATTCAAATTTTTCACCATCCAATTCAAGCTCTATTTTCTCAGGTTCATCTTGTGTTGGTAGGAATTCTCTTTTGGACACATCTTTTACCTCTTTGAAAACAACTTCTCGACTGTAAATAGTCTTCTTGGTTTCTGGGTTCCAAAGATTATACCCTTTCACACCATCTTTATAACCAATAAAGATAAACTTTTCATCCTTTTTATCCAACTTACTCCTATTTTCCTTTGGAACATGTACTTGAGCATCACAACCAAACACTCTAAGATGTTGAAGAGAGGGTTTCTTTCTAGGTCATACCTCATGTGGAGTTTTATCATCCAACTTTGATGAGAGTGATCGATCAAATAGGTAACATGATGTACCCACTGCCTTTGCCCAAAATTCTTGTCCTAACACGACACCGCTGAGCATGCTCCTTGCTTTTTCCATCAGTGTCTTGTTCATCCTTTCTATAACTCCATTCTGATGAGGAGTGTATGGAGTAGTCTTCTTCCTTGCTATACCACACTTCTTATAGATTTCTTCGAATTCATTTCCAAAGAATTCTCCACCATTATCTATTCTCAATACCTTTATTTTATTCTCTGTCTGATTTTCTACCAGAGCCTTAAACTCTTTAAATTTATCAAATACATCAGATTTATTTCTAAGAAAATAAATCCATGTGTTCCTTGAAAAATCATCTATGAATGAAACATAATACATAGATTTACCTAGGGATGGAACGAGAATAGGTCCAAACACATCACTGTGTATCAACTCTAAGATCCCATTTTCTCTTGTAGCACCATATGGGAATCTTACTTGATTTTTCTTACCATATATGCAATGTTCACAGAAATCAAAATCCAAAGTGCAATTAGACATACCTCCAACCATGCCTTTACCGTGTAGTGTTCGAAGGCCCTTTTCTCCAATATGCCCCAGTCTTTGATGCCACAACATGGTCTTCTTTTCAAGAATGATATTGGTCTTGTCTTATTTATTTGTCTTCTCAAGGACAACATAACTGTTACACACATTAGTATAACTGCTTCCCAACAAATTTTATAGAGTTCCACACCGAACTCCCCTCATCAACACCATTGCCTCTCATACCATCTTGCAAGTGTTCTTTCCAAATACAATATCCGCTCCTGCATCATCCAACTTGCTTACATATATTAGGATCCTGGAAAGTTTTTGAATGTGCATAACCCCAGGGAGTGTTCTAAGCCTTCCATCTTTTAGCAGCAACTTAACCCTTCCACATCCCAAGATTTTTGTTGTCGAGTCATCTCCCAGGAATACATCATGACCATCATATTTTTCATATTCAGAGAACCACTCCCTGTGAGGAGTCATATGGTATGATGCACCTGAGTATGTCAACCATACATCACGATCTGCATGTGTACTTGTAGATGCCATGTAAACATCACCTCCTTCTTCAATGGAGTTTTTCACCTCTGTGGAAGAGGTACTATCAGATCCCTTTGGTTTTTCAACCTTCTTAGAATTGCAATCTTTCTTATAATGCCCTGTTTTACCACACTTCCAACATTTCCTCAAATATTTTCCTGGAGACTTAGATCTTCCTGTAGATTTAGATCTCCACCCCAAAGGCTTACCAGGGTTCCTGTATTGGGTATGCCCTCTTACAAATAAATCATCTGTGTTGTGACCATCCATGCTTTTTCACCTCATCTCTTCAGATAACAAGGATGAAACTACATCCTCATACTTCAATGTTGATTGAGTGGTACTACCTATTGCTACAACCAGATTATCCCAAGAGTCTGGAAAAAAAATAACAAAGTAATACACTTATCTTCTTCTGCAATCGTAATATTAACAGAGCCAAGTTGACTTACCATAGTATTAAAGGAATTTAGATGTTATGTCACAGAATCTCCATTTTCCATCGTAAGATGATATAGATTATTTCAAAGAAACAACTTGTTTACCAGGGACTTTGATTGATACAAATTCTCCAACTTATATCATAGTTCCTTGGCTGTAGATTCTCTTGAGACATTCAACAACACCAAATCTGCCAAGCAAAGTCGAATAATACTCCTTGCTCTTATGTCCAACTTCTCCCAATCTTCCCTCGACATACCAGTAGGTGGTGTACTGGTAGTTTGTGTATTGGTAGGTTGTGTACGAGTATCTTGTGTGCTAATAGATGGTGTAGAAGTAGGTTGTGTACCACGATCCACAACGATCCATTGTACTTTGTATACAAGAAGGTCCTCCATTTTCAGCTTCCATAGCTCAAAGTTTTTACTGTTGAACTTCTCTATCTCGATTCTAGAAGAACTCTCCATTCCTCTTTCTGTACTCAAATCACCATTGCAAAAGCTCCCACTAAACCCATGTTTATCACAGACCCAAGATAAATTTGATCTATCAAGACCGAGCCAAACCCTCAACAACAAAGGCATCCCTTTGAAGCCAAAAATGAGCTCTAATACCACATGTAAGTTTTAAACCTATGAAGTAAAGAAATGCATATAGATTCTTAGGAAAAATAAAATTTAATCAATGGCTCATACAAAGAGTACACAAAGATTTTATACTAGAAACCCTCAATGGGGAAAACCTTTCTTATATTCATTATATCGAATTTCACCATTCACTATACAATATATACAATGTTTTTAGGTATTTCGTAGATACCAAAACCCTGATCCCTAAAATCGAGGTTATTTTTAGTAAATCGCTAAAAATAGAAAAATCCGCTAAAAATAGCAAAAACCGCATAGACGCAGTTGTCATCTCTGACGCGTGTTGGAATATTGGTTATTGTCATTGATGTCAACCCTAGTCATGGGTTTTGGACTGCAAGGATGGAGAGTTCAACTCTGTCTTGGTATTGGAGGATTGTTTCTTCCTCTTGGAGGTTTATCCCTCCCTTTACACTTGGAAGTTGTAGCTACCTTTGGAAGTCATTACTTCCCTTGAACAATAACTATTGATCATTTCTCATATATTGTTCACGGTGTATTGTGGTGTATTGGTGTAACTCTTATACTATTGTTCATTTCTCATTTGATATAATTGAATGGTTTAAGTATAAGTTGAAAAATGTTTTAAATTGTACTTGATACTGATTCACCCCCCCTCTTAGTATCAACAACTCGTATCAGAGCAGGTTTCCTTCAGAACAGTTTAACCACTGGAAGGAAAATCCTAAGCAGAGATGGATGACCATGAGCACATTTCAAATGGGATTCAAAAATTTGATGGAAGAAATTATGCATACTGGAGTGATAAAGTGAAAACTTACCTAACATATTTGGGAGTAGACATTTGGTACTTAGTTGTAAATGGCTATGTAATCCCAAATAGTGCTCCAACCGATCCAAATGAGAAGAAGCTTATGAGTTGTAATTCAAAAGACATACATGTTATTCTAGCATCATTGGCACCAACCAATGCTAGAAAAGTGATGGGTTGTAGCACTGCTAAGGATGTATGGGACAAACTCAAGAGCATCTATGAAGGTGATCCAAAAGTTAAGCACATCAAGCTTCAACGACATAGAGCAGAATTTGAAAATTTGAAGATGAATGAAAAGGAAGATATTGAAACCTATTTTCTTAGATTTGGTGAAGTTGTTAATGCTATCAGAGGATTAGGTGAAGAGATCGATGAATCCTTGGTTGTACAAAAAGTGTTGAGATCACTTCTCTTGAAGTATGATGCTAAGGTCTCCACCATTGAAGAAACTAGGGACTTGACTAAAATGAAAATGGATGAATTACATGGGTCTCTTATAGCATATGAAATGAGAACAAGTACAGAAAGTGACCAGCCAAACAATGAAGTAGCCTTTAAATCCATAAAGAAGACAAAAGACAAGGATACCGACCTTGCTGAAGAAATAGAAAATTTTGTAAAAAGGTTCCAGAAGGGAAGTGGGAGATACAAAGGTAAGTCTCCTCTCAAATTCTTTAACTGTGGTAGAGTACGACATATTGTTGAAAACTGCTACTATAAAAAGAGAAGTCTCAATAATAAAAAGAGCTTCTACTCCAAGGATGATGAGAAACTGAAAGCAAAATTGGATCACACAAAAGGGGAGCTCCTATTGACAACAGAAAAGTTGAAGAAGTTTGAACAAAGCACTGAAAAATTAGATGAGTTGTAGAAGAGTTTCAATTAATATTATTTAGTTGAATAAATCTCTAGAAGAATGAGTTCTATTATTTGTAAACCTATGTGTATTTATATCTTCCTTGAGAAGCAATGAATGCATCAAGAATTTAGAGCCACAACTCATCTTTTGTTTGGTTTTGTGTATTTCTGCTTGAGTCCATACAATTGTAGTTGTTTTTAATTCTCCCCTTCCTCCTTCAAACTAAACAGTAGAATTAACACACCAATATAGTACCATCCCAACCTCTAGTCCTGCGTGGATCAATTTACACCAACTATGAGGCATATATTTTACTTAATAAGTAACATAGATGGAATAAAGGGAGTTAGGTAGATCTAATTTGTCTTTATAGTAGTAGTGTTGTTCCTCCTATTTCTATCTTCCTCTTGTAGAATAGTTCATTAAAAAACGATCTCATAATTTTTTTTTGGGATATTGCAATAGAGTGGTTGGATCTAGATATAAACATGTGTACTTAAGGAGAAGAAAATGTTTAAAAATGACATATATTTCCACAAATTTATATGGTGTGACTAGAAGCATAGTATCCTAATTTTAGTTTCTACAACAACAAAAAAGAGCGAAAATAAAAATGGTGATGTTATGTCCATTACATTTGTGTTGTTGAGAGACAGACATAGTGCAAGCACTATGGATTTATGGGTAGAAGCAAGTTGTTTTATAACACATTTTTCAACAGGACATTAATGACAACACACATAGGTCGGTAATTCATGGAAATAGATTATGGAATGAAATACATTAATGATGACACATCAAAACCTAATTATAATGAATGAGTCCTCCAAAAAAATATTAAACCTCAACTCAAATCCAAAATAAGTTTCCAAAGCGAGGTTGGTAATTTTAAATTGACTATTATGATAATGGACTGCAATAAATGTTGATCCCTCTCACAATGGAATATATTTAATATGCATATCCCTCCCATAATGGAATACATTTAAGAGGGAGTTAAATGTTGATCAAGTCAAATTTGATACAAAATATTTATATGATAAAACCCATTGTATGATAACCCATTGAATTACAATGGATGTGAGATTTTTTTGGGAAACAATGCAAAAAGTATTTATATGATAAACCCATTGTATGAAAACCCATTGAATTACAATGGATGTGATTTTTTTTTGGGGAAACAATGCAAATTATTTATATGATAAGACCTATTGAATTACAATGGAATGGATTTTTTTTCTAGGGAAACAATATGCGTTTCTTTTTTTACCTTTAATTTTCTTCTTCTTATTATTAAAGTTGTAGTCACAAACCTAAACCCACATCAATTTTCAATCCAATTTTTTGTTTTACTTTTGTACTCTTAAACTAGATCCTAATATTCTCTTTGATGTCAATGTTTCCGGTTTTCACATAAAATATGATTTGATGTATTAAGCATCCAACTTACTTTACCTTTAAATATAATGAGCACGAGAAATAAAAAATAATTGAAAAACAATTTTATGGTTTTTAGTTTAATTTTAATTTTTTTAATTTTGAAAAATAAACATTGTATTAATGACAAGTTTGATTTATATTATATAATAATAATAATAATAATAATAATAATAATAATAATAATAATAATAATAATAATAATAATAATCTATTTTTAAGGTCACAACCAAGCCACACCAAATTATGTTTTGTTAACTTATATTTTACAATTTAATTTTGAAGAAATTGTATAGTTTATTTTGTATAAAATTGGTTTAATTTTAAATTTTATATAAAATTAATAAAATAAGATATTTATTTATCTATTTATGTGAATGACATTAGTTTAAATTTGTTTAAGATAAGTATTTTTTAAGTACTTTAAATTTACATCTTCATGATTAATATTTTTAAATACTTAATAAATTTGAAATTAAAATGGATTTATGTTAGTAAATATTATAATCAAGGACATGTTAGTCTAAATACATTTAATCATTCCAATTAAGGAATATATTATCTCATAAAAAATAAAATCTGAAACATCAATTTATTATTTAGCTAAACTATATTCTTAAATTAAATTATTATTATATTATTGATATAATAAATTATTGTCTAAATATTCCAAAAGTTTTATTGAAAATTAAGCGATGTGATGGGTTAATATGAATACACCAGTGTTGCTATGTTATTAGAGCATAGTGATTTTGTTTAGCAGTGTGTTGTTTCGTTAGAGCACCGGAAACATGGCATCTAATGAGACACCTCACTATGCAAGGTGGTTCATTTTTTTTCTCGGTGTTGTTCTTTTAACAACATTGGTGCATTTAGTTAAAATGGATGTACCGCTAAGCTAAATTTTACAAAATGTAAGCTGTGCATTTAGTTAAAATGGATGTACCGCTGAGCTAAATTTTACAAAATGTAATCTTAGTAGGGAGATTTGTTAAATAGAGGTGTTACTATAGCACTGACATGTTGGTTAAGGGTGTGTTGTCTTTTGTAACGATGAGTAACTAGACATCACAAAAGACACACCGCTAGGTTTATTTTTAAAATTAATTGTGGTGGTTTTATTTGAATGATTCCAGTGCATACGGTTAGAGTATACACATCGGTGTCTATATTTACTGTGCATTAACGCATAGGTCGAAGCACTTTGGGGTGAGCCAAAGCATTCAAGTGCACCACCCAAAATTGGAAAAGAGAATTGAAAAAACAACTGAATCTCAAGCCAATTTCAAATTTGAATCGGATGAAAATGAAAATAGGAAGATCATAAACAATTTACCTAGAATCTTATGTCCCGAGGAGGTGTGGTTCCACCATTGAGAGGAAATGAAAATTCATTGTAATTTCCAAAATTTGGAAATGTGTGGAATCTATCGCAAACAAGGTGTCCTTGTCCTTGGAAGGTGAGTGAGAACTCATGTTTTCTTAAGAGTTTGGAAGTATAGGATAAAGTGTAATAATCAATTTGGTAATTCAGTTTATTTACCCTACCATTGTGTACCTAACAATAGGGGAGACACATCTGGTCATAATGTTCAATGGCATCGAGGTGCTTTATTGAGTGCTTATTTTTTTATTATTGATTGTTTTGGTTTTTTTCCTCGGAAAAAAGCCTAATTATATTCATCCAAAAAGAACCAAATTACATTATGTAGGTTCCTTAAGCGTGACCCAAACTTGGGTAGAAAAATCTCATAGGGACACTAAAGCTGGTTGGTAAACCATAAAGTAAATAAAGAAAGAAGAAACCTGAGATAGTCCAGAAAAAACAGGGTCAAGAGAACCAATGAGAGAAGTAAACCCATAAATGAAATCCCAACAAAACCCTCGTGGATGGACCAGGTCAGAGTGGTATGAAATCCTCATATCATCACTACCGGATAACATAAACATCGATGAATACCTCGACCAACAACAGTAATACCAGAAGTTGCACTCCCTCTCATAGGACCTCAAAGCCCTCACCACACCACAAGCCCAAATGATAGGCCCTCAAATCTTTGGAACAACCTCCTCCATATTGGAGGAAAAATAACATCAACAACTGCTAATAAGAGTCAAATCTAAGCATACATCAAACCATAAAAACTCAAGGAAACCAAAGAAAGGAACAACAAACCAAGAACTGAGAAAAGAGGAAATAACCAAGAACCAAGAACCCACACAAGATCTATGCAACCACAAGGGAAGAACTACCACAAAAAGAGAAAACAACATAGAGAAACCCCAAGAGACCCAGGCCAAGAGTTGGCACATAACATACCTCCAAAAAAAAACCTAAAGACGAACGAACTAGGTCAGAGACGAATCCAATCCTCTCAAGAAAAAGAGAGGGTCCAAAAAACTCCAAACCCTAGCCGAAAAAATCCTGAATCTTGACTTTCAAACTTTGAAACTAGGGACATGAAGCCCATAGAATACATCAAACCTTGACACTACGATACGAGAGAGAGGTCGGATGGAAAAAATGTTAAATATAATGTAACCTCAATAGGCTGACTGTACACTGCCAGCTATCCTGGCCAGTTGTACTTTCTATTCTTGATTTGCTTGAGCCTATTTAGCTCAGCTATTTCCCTTTACATAGGACTTACTTCTTCATGTACTCATTTTGTACTCTTCTTCTTATATTCTAATATACTGTTTTCTGTTCTATTCTTTCTCTCTGCATTTCTTTATTCACAATTTATCATGGTATCAGAGCTACAGTAGTAAGCCTCTTCACACAGGCTGGAGAGAAACATGATCCTCAAACAAGCGTAGAGCTTACACGGATCTTGAGAGCATTCGACACAGACTTTTCATAAGGCTTGGAGAGATGTCCATCATACTCTCGAAAGATCCTTGCAGGAAATTTCCACGAGGAAGTAGATCGTCATATTCTCAAAACATCAGCGTAAGAAGCTCACACGAGGTCGCAGAGCGTACTACACTTGAAAGTTTCAAGGAGCAGAAACACGAGAAGGAAGCACAGACTGAGAAGGAAGAAATAGTAAATATTCTTGTACAATTTTCAAGAATCATCAAAGATTCATGAAGAAGAGCTACAGGGGGAGGGAACTCTTGAAGAATTCAAAGCATTTATTCAAATCTGTGAAAGATAGTTGCAGAAAGAAGAAGTGTTTAAAGCATTTCAGAAATCGCTCAAATCTGTCAAAGATTATAGTAGAGAACAAAGAACTCATGAAATTCTTTCAAATCTTTGAAAGATTCATGAATTTTTCTTCTGCAGAAGAAAATCCTTGCAAAGGCAGTAAATAACATGTCTCAGGTTCAAAGAACAACCTTCGTGGCCATAATATTTGTCCTGCAAACAGATCCGAGGCAGAAATCTAGTTCAGAAGGGATGAAGAGAGCACGGAAAAGGAGAAAGAATTTCAGTTGTTAGATCTTGTGTAGAGGACCGACAACCATTGGATTAGCGAGAAAGTGCACGAGGTTTAGTCCTCTGGAGCACACAAGAGAAATTTTGACTTGTGAAGTCATGAAATCCCGAAATCATTTGGACCGTCCATTAAGAGACACGTGGCGAGATATCGACATTTCGCTGACTCGCAAGGTGCAAAGGTCATAAGACTGCCATGAGAATTCGCGAATCGCGAAATCACGAGTTATTCTAGACTGTTGGATTGAGATAGATCGTGAGTTGTCGATTTGATCCAATCACAAAATTAGGGATCGGGAGCTGGACGAGAGAAGGATACTTCTCTCCAAAACCCCGATACACGAAATCCCTACATCACGTATCGCAAAATCCCTAGAGGATTGTGAGTTGTCCATCTCAGAGGACAAGTGGCAGCAGATCCAAGTGCCATCATTTCAGCATTTTGGAGTTTGGGATATCGTAGGTCTTGTTGACGAAGGTCGCGACACTCCACGGCAAAAGTCCCGAAATCCCGAAAATATCACAGCCATCCATTCATTCGGACACGTGGCAGAGATCGAGGAAACCGTCAGCATCTCGACTACCGGGGTTTCAACTTGACAAAGGATTTGGAGTCGCAAGTCACGAGATCGCAAAACGAAGAGGACCATTTATCTTAAGGGGACACGTAGCAACAATCTAGGCCTTCGGGGAAAGTCCTGAAAAGAAAGGGCCATCGACATTTCGGTAAATCAGAGCTTGGGGAATCAAGGAGTCAGAAGAGCTCGCTAACAGGGTTCGCGAAGTCGCGAAACCCGGAATCCTAAAATCCTGAAAGGATCTGGATCGTCAAGTCACAGGAAGCTCTGGACCATTGAAAATGTCCAAAGGCAAAATTTTGGTATTTCGCATACCAGGAGTCTGAAGGACCCAGGATCGTCGCAGCAAAACCGTCGAAGTCTCGAAACATGAAACCCCGAAAAGGCGTTTGAATAAGTGCCAGGATACTTCGGATTTCGATGATTTGAGGGATAGAGAACCGATAAAAGCATCGCTATTCTCCGATTCATCAAAAGATAGCAGCGCTTTAACCTTTAGGCGTGTGGTTACATTGTTTGAAGACAAAGGGCCAATCTAAGGCCATTAAGCCCTCTTCGACGTTTCGACGATCGGAGGTTGGAGTGATAAGAGATCAGAGGAATCCTATAATGAAGTCTCGAAGAAAAAATTGCGAAGCCAAAAATCGTGAAGTTGAAACTCGCAAAATCTCGAATCGGAGAGTTCTGAAGCCACTACAAATTACACGCAGGAGACAGGTAGGTAAGATTTTTTTTTTTTTTTTCTGTTTTGCTGAATTCTTTAAAAGATGGCGACTTCTAGCAATTTAGGACCAACTCAGGGTCTGATTCTTCTTGGAAAGAACTATGAGTTCTGGTCTCTTCGGATGAGATCCTTCTTGCAAGCACAAGAGTGCTGGGATCCAGTGGATCATGGATATGTGGAACCAGATCTAGCAGACTTTTCCACCATGACTAATCAACCGAAAATTGCTCAGGCAACGCAGAGAAACAGAGAAAATAAAGCTAAATTTTGGATTCAAAATTCTGTGGATGACTCGATTTTCTCAAAAATCACAGGCTCTAGTACTTCAAAATAGGCCTGGGACATCCTTAAATCTTCCTACCAAGGAAATGACAGTGTCAAAACAATTAAACTACAGACCTTGAGAACGCAATTCGAGACTCTAAGGATGACAGAGTCTGAAAATGTGGATCAGTTCTTGACCAGAGTCATGGGCATCGTGAACCAGATCAGACTGACTGGTGAAACCATCACTGATCAACGAATTGTTGAGAAAATTCTCAGAAGTTTACCAAAGAAATTTGAAATGGTTGTAACAACAATCCTTGAATCCAAGGATCTGTCATGTTTTTCAACAGATGAACTAATTGGTTCTTTGGTGACACATGAGACCAGACTGCATCTCACAGATGAGTCAATCGCCAATGCTTTCAAAACAAAATTCTCCTTTAGTAGAGGGAGAGGCAGAGGGCGAGGCATAGATCACGAAGGAAGAGGGAGCAGTCACAAAAATCCTCATTCTAGTGGAGGACATAGACAACAACAACCGAATCAACACTTCCAAGCACACAGACAACAAAATCAGAATTAGAGTTTTCAGCCTCAAAGAGGCAGAGGGAGAAGATCAAATGAGAAATCAAGCATATGATGCTATTACTTCAAAAAGTATGGGCACTATGAATCTAAATGCAGGAAGAAGCAAGCAGATCAGCTCTCAGGCAGAGTACATGTGTCAGATCACACGGGAGAAAACTCAGTAGGTATGTTTCTTTCATGCCACAAGACTGAACAACAACCTAAAGATCTCTGGTTTCTAGACAGTGGATGCAACAATCACATGACAGGTAACAAAGATTTACTTTCATGCATTGATTCTTCAATCTCATCTGATATTACACTTGGAAATGATTACTGAGTCAAAGTTCAAGGAAAAGGAACTTTTCCTATTCTTACTAAACATAATGTAAAGAAAGACATAAACAATGTCTATCATGTTCCAGATATGAAACATAATTTGCTAAGTGTAGGACAACTCATTGAACATGGCTATAAGGTACTTTTTGAGGGATCATCTTGCAAGATATATGACAAAATCCCAAGCAGAAAATTGATTTCTGAAATCCACATGACTTAGAATAGGATGTTTCCCCTTACACTCAGAACTACAAATATGATTCAACCATATGCACAGAGTGCATATACCCTGAATGAAATAATGGTTTGGCATACAAGATTTGGACATCTACCATTTTAGAGTCTAAGTCTTCTTCAGAAGAACTCCATGGTAAAAGGTCTTCTTACCTTTAAAGAGCAAACTCCCCCATGTGAGTCTTGCATACTTGGAAAACATAAGAGAACTATTTTTCCACAGTATTCCAATCAAGCCAAACAACATCTTGAACTTGTTCACACTGACTTATGTGGACCAATGCAGACGTAGTCCATAGGTGGAAGCTTTTATTTTCTAACGTTTATTGATGATTTCAACAGAAAAATATGGATCTATTTTCTCAGACAGAAGTCTGAAACTTTTGCAAAATTCAAAGAATTC
This sequence comes from Picea engelmannii, assembly GCA_009831015.1. NCBI lineage: Eukaryota > Viridiplantae > Streptophyta > Pinopsida > Pinales > Pinaceae > Picea > Picea engelmannii. Next base: position 298,168 of record ML790873.1, on the reverse strand, counting down.
AAGGAAGAAGCTGAAAAATAGAGTGGAAAATATATCAAAACACTCAGGTCAGATGGAGGAGGAGAATACAACTCCAGAGAATTTGCAAATTTCTGCAAATCACAAGGCATTATCATGCAAACAACAACCAAGCATACTCCACAACAGAATGGAGTGGCTGAAAGAAAAAATTAGACAATAATGAATATGGCAAGAACACTTCTCAAAGAGAAAAGTTTGTCAAATAGGTTTTGGGTTGAAGCAGTAGCATTCTTAGTTTATCTTTTGAATAGATCTCCAACCACCAAACTAAAGCTAAAAGTCCCCCAAGAAGCATGTAGTGGGACAAAGCTTAATGTTGCACATATAAGGACATTTGGATGCATAGCATACACTCACATACCTTTCGAATTAAGGAAGAAACTTGATGAAAAAAGTGAGAAATGTATTTTCACTGGATATAGTGAAACATATAAAGCTTATAGGATTTACAATCCAATCACCAAGAAACTAATTCTCAGCAGAGATGTAAAATTTCTGGAAAATCAATTCTGGAATGATTCAGAAAATCAACAAATGGACAGTCAAAATCCATTGCTGCCAAGTTCTGAAAACGCAGAAAATTCAGGACAGTAAGTACCTCAAACTATTCTTCCAAGATTGCAAGTACAAAGACAACCTGAAATTCTCAGGATACCTCAACTTCAAGCAGAGAATCATTCTCTGAACCACACAATTAGAGAACTCAAAGTTTGAGAGAAATCCATCAGCAGTTGGATGACTTTGAAAAACACAACCCTTTTGCTTAAATGTCGTGTCAACCTACATCTTTTAAGGAAGCAGCTAAGGAGCCACATTGGGTTCAAGCCATGAACAAGAAATTGACTCCATTGAGAAGAACAAGACATGGGATATTGTTGATTTTCCAAGTCACAAGAAGAGTATTGGTGTCAAGTGGGTTTACAAAACTAAACTCAATGAAAAAGGGCAGATCGAAAAACACAAGGCAAGACTTGTTGCCAAAGGATTCTCACAACAACCAGGTACTGATTATGGTGAAAATTTTGCTCCAGTAGAAATATTAGAAACTGTAAGGACTCTATTGGCCATAGTAGCCCAACACAAATGACAAGTATACCAGATGGATGTCAAGTCAGCATTCCTGAATGGTTTCTTAGAAGAAGAAGTTTATGTCGATCAACCACCTAGATTTGAAGTCCAAGAGCAACCAACCAAAGTATATCGGTTGAAGAAAGCCTTGTATGGCTTAAAGCAAGCTCCAAGAGCTTGGTACAAGAGAATTGCCACTTACCTGATCAAAAGTAGTTTCAACAGAAGTCAAAATGAGCCAACTCTTTACACCAAAACAGATCATCATGGTAAAATCTTGATTGTATGTTTATATGTTGATGACATGATCTATAATGGAAATATTGAGTTAACAAATTTTAAACATGTCATGCAATGTGAGTTTGAGATGATAGATCTTGGCATCATGAAATATTTTTTAGGGATTGAGGTTGATCAATCAACCAAAGGCATTTTTGTCTGTCAGAAAATGTATGTAGCAGACATCATCAAAAGATTCTGCATGGAAGAATGCAATCCATCAGAAACCCCTATACCCCTAGGCACAAAATTGAGCAAGAAAGATGAAGGCCCTATAGTGGACCCTACTCTGTACAAAAGATTAGTAGGTATTTTTTTGTATCTTACAACAACTAGGCCTGACATTATGTATGCAACCAACCTTGTTTCCAAATTCATGGAATCCCCAAAAGATTCTCATTGGAAAATGGCGAAACAAATTTTGAGATATGATGCAGGAAATCTCAATTTTGGCTTATGGTACACTAAATATGATAGTAATCAACTTTCTGGTTACACAGACAGTGATTTTGCAGGCAACCTATATGACAGGAAAGACACATATGGACATGTTTTTCAACTGGGCACGAACCTGCTCTCATGGGCATCAAAGAAGCAGCCAATTGTTTCAATATCTTTTGCAGAGATAGAGTATGTCACTGCTACCTCAGCTTCCTATCAAGTTGTGTGGCTGAGAAGAATATTGAAAGATATGTCACATATAGAAAATGATCCAACTCCTATTTTCTGTGACAATACTCCAACAATTGCTTTATCTAAAAATCACGTGTTTCACAAGAAAAGCAAACACATTGACACTCATTTTCATTTCATACACGAGCTAGTCAATAATGGTGATATTGTACTACAATTCTGTGGTTCTTGAGATCAACTTGCTGATATATTTACAAAGCCACTAGGAAATTCAGTTTTTGATTTTCAGAGACAACACTTAGGCATAATTAGTGCTGATGCTTGTAACTGTTGAGTTTAAGAGGGAGTGTTAAATATAATGTAACCTCAATAGGCTGACTGTACACTGCCAGTTGTCCTGGCCAGCTATACTTTCTATTCTTGATTTGCTTGAGCCTATTTAGATCAACTATTTCCCTTTGCATAGGACTTGCTTCTTCATCAACTTCTTCATGTACTCATTTTGTACTCTTCTTCTTATATTCTAATATATTGTTTTCTATTCTATTCTTTCTCTCTACATTTCTTGCTTCACAATTTATCAAAAAAAACATACACCTGCAGAATAAAAGGGGAATCCTCTCAGGGAAAAATATAGAGCTGAGAAGGAAAAACACCAAGCGGAACCCTGCAGATGCATCTGACTACAACCCATAACCAATAACGGATCAGCTCCAACAACAGACTCTGTTCACATCACCACTGAAGGGAATGGATCCGCGCATAAGACGTGGTCTGAGAAAAACAAAAGAACTAGAGCCAAGAAGATACAACACCATAAGAGACTACGAACCACGACATCCATCCAAATAAAGCATGATCCGCACACCAGGAACAATCGGTAGGAAAATGAAAAGTCTCCCCGCAGGAAAATCATGAAAGAATGGCACCATAGCAAGCAGATAACGCCATGGTGGAGTAGTCTGCAGGGTGGAGGAGGTCGTTGGAGGAGAACCACACATAGGAGATAGAGGAGAAAGTGAAAGCTAGGGGTTTGTGGCTAGGGAAACCCTAGCCGACATACCCTCCGATTGACCGTTCAATCCTTGTAAAATATTTCTCATTGGAGAATAATTTTTTATATGCACATTGAGGTGTATTTTATGTTCCTTATAGGTGCACCCATAAAATACTTGTGCAAAAACCTTGGATTGCAACCCACCTCTACCATAAATAGAGAAAGGATAAGTTTTTAGAGAAGGTGCCTAAATACCTCCACTACAAGGAGATACAAGACCTTGGACTACATCCCACCTCTGCTATAAATAGAGAAAGGATAAGTTTTTTGAGAAGGTGCCTAAATACCTTCACTGCAAGGAGATACAAGGCACTCTCCTTGTAGTGGATTATTCTAGATTACTCTGGATTTCTTTTTTTTTAAGGAAATGAAAATCAACATTTTTAATCCCCTTCCCAAGCGTGAACTACATGCTAGTACACATAAAACAAATCATATATATTTCACCCAAAGGCATGCATCAACAAGGGTAAGCAATTTCTTCAAGTCAAAAGGATTGAAGTAGCTTTCGTGATAAAGGAGATAAATGAGAGAAGTCACCTTTCCAACAGAGGAGTGGAAGGAGTAAATATTCTTTAGTGATAGAGGAGGGGAACGAGATCTTAATATCCAAAAATTGAGAAAAATTGAGACTTTAACCCGGCTAGCAAAACACATAATACAAACTTTAGTACTAGTATGGATTCATATGGATTCTTTTTCTCTAGGTCATGTAGAGGAAAAATAATGGGTATTAATATTCAACATCCCTTACAAAAGATGATATTTAAAGAGTGCATTACACCTTTATTAGTGAAATTTTAAGAAGGTGAAATTAAATAATCAAAACATTGTAAGAACAATGGAGACCTCCCAAACCACGATGAATACATGGGTACATGATAATCAAGATTTGCTTTTGAACCCTAATCTTGGCCTTCTCAAAATCCCTAAGTAAAACCAATGGTGTAAGAAAATTTGGTTTCATATCATGCCAATCCCAACAACTACCAAATGAAGGTAGTAAAAAAACAATGTAGAATTTAAATTGTCTTAAGTTTTGGCTTTTGATACATATTCATTACATGCCACAATATATAAAAAATTGTCATAAAGAGATGAGAAAGCTTATAATATGTATCTATCCAATGGAAATTTTTAAGAGAGCTCAACTAACATGGGCACTGGTCTTTAGGAGGCATTAATCTACACTTTAAAATCTCTCCTATTGTCCAGGGTTTATTCAATTTGGAAGGGCTATTGTCCTTCAAATGGTTGTTCATATTTGAGGATATCAAATCAAGGACTCTCTTCATTAATAAAATGATGGTTATTATTTATCAGACCTATACAACTTGTTCAGTTGAGTTATGTATGTGAAGGTGGATATTCCAAGTGAGGATTTGCACATTGCAATGAATATCACATAGGCTATCTCTCACAAATCAGATTTAGAGAGATGGATGCCCAACTCCCCAAATGGGCATTGTCAATGTTTTTCCATATTTGAATTGGTGCCCCCAAACCTTTGTATTGAATAACTACATGAGCCATCAAAGAGATGGAACTTTCCTTATATAACCAAATGGTCCTTTGTTTAAAGAACACTTTGAAACTCAAATCGACCTCTCCTTGTGTGTTTCATTTCTTAAAGATAGATCTAAGTGTACCTAATATGGGTATTGGAAAATAGCTATGCCTAAAAACAAATCTAAACAATATGAATGGCCTTTATGTTTAGTTAACCCTAACATAATCTGTACGACTAATTCATCTACCTTAAATTAATTTAATAATAAGATATATTGGCATTGAAATGGTCAACTACACTCCCAACGAAGTGGGACTTGGATTTTTTTGTGGGACTTGGGTTTTTCATAAACTTATACTTGTTAGGAACTTGCTTTCTAAAACTAAATCTAGTCTAGCCTAGAAACACAAACACAATGTCAGCTAGGAATTTAAAAAAACAATATAAAAGGCATTAAATCATAGGACGTGGTATATATATAGAATGTTCTTATTATATGACATCATTATGAGGATGAATCTTGTCTTTTTTTGGATATTTATTGTATTGATAATCTTAGTGGTTCAATCCTTTCAACATTGAGGCTTGATCTAAGTGAAACTATAAAATACACAAATCTTTGGAATTGTTGGGAGTGAAGAAATTGTAGTAGCGGAAGCATTGTTCACTATAGGTTGTGCTATCATATCTAGTGGAAAAACTAAAAGTAATAAAGGGTGTCGTCTTACTTTCCAAATAAAATCCATACATAGATATAGTAGTGCTATGGTGTGCTTAAGTTCAACAAGGAGTTCAATTGCAAAACAAGTTTCTCCATTCCATGATGGGATGAGTTATAATCTAGGATATGAAATTTATATTTATGGAGGTGGCTACAGGGACAAAGAAATGTGTGAAGGTTATTAAGATAAAGAAGGTGGAAAATGATGTTGCTAATAGTTTTTTTTTTCTTTAGGTTTTCAACATATGCTCCTTAATGACTAATATGCTTATGGTTTTAAAGAGAGGCTTCACAATCACATGCATCATTGTTGATTTGAATATGATTTATGTTGTGGATTTTATAGATGACATACTTTTTAGAATACCACTTGAAATGGTTGGTGTTAGAAAAACAGGACCGCGGAGCAATAAAATAAAACAAATGCAGAAACAAAATACAAAAGACACACAATACAAGAGAGACATAGATTTACGTGGTTCACCCAGTGTGGGCTACGTCCACCAGAGAAATTGCCAGGTCCTTCCTTTATTATTATCTAGCAAATGAAGGGATACAACCTACATCAAAACCCGCTGTAACTTCCTCTTCTTTCTCTCACAGTCTCCTCTCTCAGAATACAATATTCACAATCAACGATAGATGTGATACATTTCCCTCATAAAAGAGGGTTGCCTTCTAGGGAAAAAACCCTAACATAATCTATACCGTTAGATATGAAACCTTATAATGAACGGTCGAGATTTACAATGAAATTACAATATACTTTTACAAGGAAATTTTTTCTTCGGGGGCTTCGCCCCCTGAACCCCCATCGGGGGACACTGCCCTCGAACCCCCGTTGGGGGCCCACTTGCCCCCAGACCCCCTAGTCGGGGGGATAGCCCCCCCGGACCCTGCAGAGGGGGTACCCCCCCTCTGTACTCCCTCGCGTGGAAGAGTGTACATAATTATGGGGTGTAAATACTTCATGGGGTATAAACACGGCTGAAAGCAAGGACCTCTAAATCAGGAAGATAATTAGGCTCCACAACCAACAGTTGGAACGATTGTATTTTTATCCAATTCAACATCTAATGGTTCATTGTGTCCTCGCGGCTTGGACATTGTATTTTGTTTAAAATTACTTTAACCACATAGGAAAGTTCTGTTCTCTCTCCTGTCTAGATTTAATTGGAGGAAAATGCAAGTCTTGAATGCACTTTGATCCTCAATTGTTGGTACCATATGGGTGAATAAATCACGAAGATATGAAAGGGATCATTTTCAAACATTGTTTTAATGGATGATAGGTTGAAGGATTAATGTGGAAATTCTAGTTAAATGGTTTAGATACTGCAATTATACCTAGTACACTCTTTGTACATGTGTAAATTAACAATTTTTACAATCAATCACAAATATTTTCACACTCCCTGAACATGTGGAAATTAACAATATTTACAATCAATCACAAATATTTTCTAGCATGAACTTGCACCCTCTAATCTTTATCCATATCAAGTACATATTTTCTAAATAAAATCTTACCTTAGATTTATTTAGTTCAACCATATGTACACTTGAAAAATCAAAGTACCTACATAAACATAATATCTTGATGATGCCAATACTATAAATTTTATAGAAAAAAACAATTATATATAGTAGTTATATATCCTATTGGTAAGGAAAATACTATAAATTCTATAGAGGAAAACAATTTTATATAGTAGTTATATAACAATTAGAATTAGAAACGGGTCTCTCACGTGCTTGATATTATGCCCAATCTTACACTTTCCAAAACAAAGTGCATAAGTGCATAAAAGGAAATAAAAAAATAATATGATTTAAGTACTAGTGGTAGTTGGCTTTTGTCACACCAATATCTTTCAACATAAGAAATTGGCAGATTTCGAGTTAGAAAAATTGAAAGATAAAAAATTTAATCATTTATTATCAAACTCCCACAACAAAATCCTCCCTTCAACATAGATTTTCAACATAAATTTTTCTATAATGATCCAATAAATACATGGAAATTCAAATTAAGCAAATTCGAGTAAACACCCTATATGAAAATCCCTTTAACCATATCGAAGTTAAATGGTTCAGCTTTGAAATCCCATTTATTCAATGCTTCCTTTAACCATATCGAAGTTAAATGGTTCAGCTTTGAAATTCCATACATTCAATGCTCCTTATCTATAGGCATAAATCCTTATGAATTTTCAAAGAAACCTAGATTTAAAGAAAACATCGAATTTAGCATTGAAATCGTGATCAAGGAAGGTTGATTGAATGGAATATGGATAAATTTGACGGATAATACAAGTGTGGTCATGGACTATATATATATATATATATATATATATATATATATATATATATATATAATTTTTAATGAAATAATATATCATATATAACAGAAATTGAGGTAAAACTATTAATATTTAAAAAATAATCATTCAATTTTGAAATAGTTGAAAATTAGTTTATGAATAAAATTTTGCTTTTAAATCAGATACTACAAGTCACACATATTGGTGGTGGTCAATACAAATAAAATGATAAGACAATTAGCTTCCCAAGATATCAATTTAATTGCTAAAAACCTTTCCTATAGCAAGATGAAAATATTTTAATTGTTAAGAAAGAAAATCTCCAATCCAAATATTATTGTATATTATCTTATTATCAGTGAATATTAGTAGAATGTGGAAATTGAAATAGAGTAGGTAGATTCTCTTCCAAATCTACCAACAAATGTCCCTCATAAACTGCATTAGATCAATTCAGATGTATTGAAATACAAAATTCAAATGGACAAATATGATTAGAATGTTGAAATTGAAATAGAGAGTAAGTAACAAATGTCCCTAGATCAATTCCGATGCATTGAAATGCAAAATGAAAATGGAAAAATATGATTAGAATGTTGAAATTGAAAGAGAGTAAGTAGCAAATGTCCCTAATAAACTTCATTAGATCAATTTAGATACATTGAAATACAAAATTCAAATGGAAAAATAAGATTAGAATGTTGAAATTGAAATAGAGATTAAGTAACAAATGTCCCTAGTAAAGTGCATTAGATAAATTCAGATGCATTAAAATACAAAATTCAAATGGAAAAATATGATTAGAATGTTGAAATTGAAATAGAGAGTAAGTAAAATCTCTTCCAAATCTGTCCCTAATAAACTGTATTAGATCAATTCAAATGCATTGAAATACAAAATTCAAAAGGAAAAATATTATTAGGATATTGAAATTGAAATACAAAATTCAAATGGAAAAATATTATTAAGATGTCGAAATTGAAATAGAGTCGGTAAAATATCTTCCAAATATGCCAACAAATGTCCCTAGTGCATTAGATCAATTGAGATGCAGTGAAATACAAAATCAAATGGACAAATATGATTAGAATGTTGAAATTGAAATAGAGATTAAGTAACAAATGTCCCTAATAAAGTGCATTAGATCAATTCACATGCATTGAAATACAAAATTCAAATGGAAAAATATGATTAAAATTTCGAAATTGAAATAGAGAGTAAGTAACAAATGTCCCTAATAAATTGCATTAGATCAATTCAGATGCATTAAAATACAAAATTCAAATGGAAAAATATGATTAGAATGTTGAAATTGAAATAGAGAGTAAGTAACAAATGTCCCTAATAAAGTGCATTACATCAACTCAGATGCATTGAAATACAAAATCCAAATGTAAAAATACGATTAGAATGTTGAAATTGAAATAGAGAGTAAGTAGAATCTCTTCCAAATCTGTCCCTAATAAACTGTATTAGATCAATTCAAATGCATTGAAATAAAAAATTCTAATGGACAAATATTGTTAGGATATTGAAATTGAAATACAAAATTCAAATGGACAAATATTATTAAGATGTTGAAATTGAAATAGAGTAGGTAAAGTCTCTTCCAAATCTACCAACAAATGTCCATAATAAACTGCATTAGATAAATTCAGATGCATTGAAATACAAATTCAAATGGACAAATATGATTAGAATGTTGAAATTGAAATAGAGAGTAAGTAAGAAATATTCCTAATAAAGTGCATTAGATCAATTCAGATGCATTGAAATAAAAAATTCAGATGGACAAATATGATTAGAATGTTGAAATTGATATATAGAGTAAGTAAGAAATGTCCCTAATAAACTGCATTAAATCAATTCAGATGCATTGAAATACAAAATTCAAATGGAAAAATATGATTAGAATGTTGAAATTGAAATAGAGAGTAAGTAACAAATGTCCCTAATAAAGTGCATTACATCAATTCAGATGCATTGAAATACAAAATCCAAATGTAAAAATATGATTAGAATGTTGAAATTGAAATAGAGAGTAAGTAGAATCTCTTCCAAATCTGTCCCTAATAAACTGTATTATATGAATTCAAATGTATTGAAATACAAAATTCAAATAGACAAATATTATTAAGATATTGAAATTAAAATAAAAAATTCAAATGGATAAATATTATTAAGATGTTGAAATTGAAATAAAGTACGTAAAATATATTCCAAATCTACCAACAAATGTTTCTAATAAACTGCATTACATCAATTATGATATACATGACTCATTTTTTATATTTTCTTAAACTGCATTACATCAATTCTGTTATACATAACTCATTTTTAACATTTTCTTAACAAATGTCTCATGGCCATATTGATGACACCAATTGCCTAATACTTAGAAGTCTCTTCAAATACTTAGAAGTCTCTTCAAATATGGACTAGAGAGACTAGCAATGCGAAGCACCGTGTGATAGCTCGCATAGTGACATCAAATTGAAGCACAGACCTTAGCTAACATTGGAAAGGTGGATTGCACATTATTCTCCACCTTTGAAGGGAAATTAGCTTTGTCATATTTGAATGTGTTTGCTCCTCGTGCTGTCATTCTCTATGTAGAGAGGGTAAAGTAAACAACGATGAGATTGTTGTTATAGCACTAGCCTATTGAAAAGCTTAGCACGAGGTCTGTCTTGCCTTGTAATATGCTCACGACTGGAAGCTTTATTTAATCTGCAAAAGGAATTTTTCTGTCATTCTCTATGTAGAGAGGGTAAAGTAAACAACGATGAGATTGTTGTTATAGCACTAGCCTATTGAAAAGCTTAGCACGAGGTCTGTCTTGCCTTGTAATATGCTCACGACTGGAAGCTTTATTTAATCTGCAAAAGGAATTTTTAATATATGTGAGCAATTAAGATCTATGTGAGCAATTAAGAGCAATTAAGATATGTGAGCAATTAAGATATATGTGAGCAATTCCTTAATATATGTGAGCAATTAAGATATATGTGAGCAATTAAGAGCAATTAAGGAATTTTTAATATATGTGAGCAATTTTTGATCTGAAAACCTTACCACATGTTGAATTAGCTCCTTTCAAAATGGAAAGTAGAATCCTTGAAAAGCTTAGCGGGAGGTCTGCCTTGCCTTGTAATATGCTCATGACTGGAAGCTTTATTTAATCTGCAAAAGGAATTTTTAATATATGTGAGCAATTATGATCTGGAAACCTTCACCACATGCTGAATTAGCTCCTTTCAAAATGGAAACTAAAATACTTATGGAATCCTTATACCCTTCAAGTTTATCACTGCAAAATCATTTCAGTACTGCATTAACACACCCATCCCAACCCATAGGAGGTGAGTGCCGCTAGAAACTGCAGTCGTGCTTGGCTCCGTTTACGCCAACTGTGAGGCATATCCTGCACTTAATAAGCAACGCAGATGGCATAAAGGGAGTCAGGAAGATCTACTTTGTCTCTATAGCAGCGGTGCTGTGCCTCCTATTTCCATCTTCTTCCTGCAGAATAGTACAGTAAAAAACGATGACATTAAATAAAGGCACCATTTATTTTAGATCTCAACTAAATGAAGGCGAAGGCATGATAAGGAGAAGAAAATATTTGAAAATGATATATTGTCCACAAATTTATATGCGTGACTAGAAGCATAGTAACCTAATGATCGCTTCTACAACCAAAAAAAACAGAGAGCGTAAGTAAAAATGCTGATGTTATGGCCTTTCCATTTGCATTTGCGTTGCTAGGCAAGGCACGGACTGGTTTTATAACAGATTTTTTGGGCAGGATATTAATGACAAAACACATAGGTAGGTAACTCATAGAAAAAGATTATGGAATGAAATTATAACATGATAACAAATTAAACCTCACTATAACTGCCTAGTTCTCTAAGAAATATTAAACCTCAACTCAAGTCAAATCCAAAGTAAGTCTTCATAATCATGCAATAGGATTACATTATGATAATGGACTGCATTAAATGTTTATCCATCTTTGCATTATGGTAATGGACTGCATTACAAAGTAAGTCTTCATAATTCATAGGAGTCCATTATGATAATGGACAGCATTAAATGTTGACCCATCTTTATATTATGGTAATGGATTGTATTATGGTAATTTTAACTTTGCTATTATGATAATGGAATCTATTAAATGTTGCTCCATCTTGCAATGGGCTATATTTATGATGCATATCAATGGAATCCCTTTACTAGGAATTTAAAGATTGCTCTATCCAAATTATTTATATGATAAAAATCATTAAATTACAATCTATATGAATTTTATTTAATATGCATATTCCTTTTTAATGGAATACATTTAATAGGTAATTAAAAATTGATCCAATCAATTTTGATCCAAATTATTTATATGATAAAACCCATTAAATATAACTCTTTTTTGGAATCAATATGTGCCTCTTGCTTTTCCTTTAATTTTATTTCTTCTTATTAAAGTTCTCTTAAGAAAACCTAAACCCACATCAATTTTCAATCCAATTATTTCTCTTATTTTATCTTGTCAAACTATATTTTAATATTCTCTTTAATGTCAATGTATTTAATTTTCACATATAAGATGATGATTTGATGTATTAAGCATTATTTTTTTTTGTTGTTGTTTATATTGAATTTTATATTGAAGGCTACCAAGCTGAAATTTTGAAAATCGGAGGGCCAATCCTTATCCCTCACATACACAAGCTCTTCAATCACATACACAAGCTCTTCAATTTAGCAGTCAAGCAGGGTTTCTCTAAACCCTGGACGTAAAGCCTCATTGTTCCTATTTTTAAAAATGGGGATAAAAACATTCCCTCTAAGTATAGGACCATTATGATTAGCCGGATTTTAGCCAAGCTTTATGGAATTATTTTGGAAAAGAAGATTAACATTTGGCTAGAAAGTCACTGTAAAAGAGCTAAAGGTCAGGCCTGGTTTAGGAGATATCATTCAACTGTGGACCATGTTGTTACCTTTAGGATCATTGCAGAGGAGACCTTTGGAATAGGTTGGAGGAGTTAAAAGTGCCTCTTGAGTTGAGGGCTACTGCAATAAGGATGTATGAGAATGTTATTGCTAAGTTTAAAAACACTGAGGGCTCGTCAAAAGAGATTAACTGCAATATTGGAGTCAAACAAGGTTGTCCCTTGTCCCCTACCCTTTTTGGCATATACATTGATAAATTAGAAGAATGCTTGGAAAAAGTAGGTTGTGTCGACCCTACTCTCACTGGTATAGTCATCAATCTTCTTCTTTATGCCGATGATATCATTCTTATGGCAGAGATTCCCCATGATCTTGAAAACCAACTAAGAATACTCAAGGATTTTTGCTCCAATATGGGTATGACTGTTAATATTGATAAGACTAAGGTCATGATTATTAAATCCAATAAGATCCCTTATGATACATTTGTATATGAAAACAACAACTTGGAGGAAGTGACTTCATACAAATATCTTGGAATTGATATTCACCACAAGCTTAATTGGAATTATAGCATTGAGAAAAGAATTATTGGAGGATGGAAAGCTTATTATGGGCTTGAAAACAATTGTAAATCAACTGATCTTTGGATTTGGGATAAGAGGAAACTCCTCTTCGAGACTCTTGTTACACCTTTTATTCTTTATGGATGTGAAGTCTCGGGCTGTAGTATCTCTAATCCTGGAGAAAGATAGAGAAAATACAAAAGAATTTATAACCTATAATCTCAAAATTAAAGGAAATACGCCCTATCCCATCCTCCTCATAGAAACAAACCTCTCTCCCATTGAGAGCATGGCTATGACTAGATACCTAATGTATAAGAACAAGTTAAACAACATGGAAGACAAGAGGCTACCTAAAATTGCTTCAAAATCAAGTCATAACCACCATCGACTCAAGTGAGGATGGCATAAAGATGTCTGGTCTTGGCTAAACTATTGGGGAATCATGGAGGAAACCACTTTGCAGAATAAATATACTATTAAAAAAAACGTCAAATCAAAATTTAAGGAAACAATGTGGTGTGATAAAGAGTTAGGGGAAAAAAGAAAATTAAGGTATTATAAAGATGTAATCAACTCTAATCTAGAAGATCAAAATTATTTATTTGTTTTTCCAAGTGTAAAGAAAAAATTAAGCATTGCTAAGATAAGAACAAATTCTCATGAGCTCCATAGTGAAATTGGCGTTGGTCAATTACTGAAACGCCATGGGATGAAAGAGTGTGTCACCTTTGTGACACTAAGAAGGTTGAAGATGAAAAACACTTTCTCTTAGATTGTCCAACCTATACTCATATTAGATCTCATTTTCAAAATATTGATCACACTACTAACCTTCCTAACCTCTTAACTCAACAAAAGTATGGTGATCTTGGAAAGCTTCTCTGAATTCTTTTCGAGCACAAAAACAAAATTCTAAAGAATCACAAGTAATCACTTACCCTCTTAAAGTAGGATAGACCAATTAGGTCTTAGTGGAGGTTAATCATCATCATCATCATCATCATCAATATAATATTAAAGAAATTATATTATTTATTTTGTATAAAGTTATTTAAGTTTTATATAAAATTAATATAATAAGATATTTGTTTATTTTATTATGTAAATTACATTTATTTAAATTAAATATTTTTTAAATACTTTAATATTTGCATTTTTCATCACTAATATTTTTAAATATTTAATAAATTTGAAATTAAAATTGATTTAAGTTAGTAAATATTATAGCCATGAACATGCTAGTCTACACATTTAATTATTCCAATTAAGGAATATTTTATCTTACAAAAGATAAAGTCTTATATATCAATTCATTATTTGACTAAACTATATTGTTAAATTAAATTATTATTTGATTATTAAAATAATAAATTATTGTGTGAGTATGGTTAGAAAGATAGAGTTTAAGATAATAATATATTATTTTTATAGATAGATTATATTATCTATTCTTTTGATTATATATTATTAAAATTGAAAAGGAGCTCTTGTAAATAAAAGTTATTTAATGATGACATTAAAATTGAAATTAAAAGAAAGGGTTGAGTTTTTTGTTATCACACTTAAGTTTAACTTTTTCCTTTTAAATATCTATCTGAACTCTCTTTTCTATTATTATTTTATCTTTATTCATTGTTGATAATGGGTGGGGTGTCCACTCAAATGTTGAACACTTCAAAGTTTTATACATAGTTTTTATCCTAAAAGTTCAAGCAATATTATAACTCACTATGAAAAGCTGATGCATAATTGGCTTCGACCAGCATCGGTCCATTTCACTTAATTAACCACACTGCAAACTTAATGATTTATAAAATTTAATATAGTGGTGCAACCATTTTAACCAAACACATCGGTATTGTTTACAAAACCACACCAGGATATATATATATATATATATATATATATATATATATATATATATATATATATATATATATATATATATATATATATCCTGAAATGGCATAGCGAAGCGTCTCATTGGATGCGTCATTCTTGATGCTCTATCCTTTATAACACAATGTAGGAAAAAATGTTGTTGTTCCACTATCATAGTGGCAACGATGTGTTAATAGTAACACATTGCAATGCTTCAGTTGCGATAGTGTAATTTAACCTAGTGGTGCCCATCTATCCAACAAACGCACTAGTGTTGTAAAAATAGTGACACTGGGGTGAATTTTTAATAATCAATTAGAGCGGTGTGAATTATTAGACGCGTCATTGCAATCCATGGCAGTGTGACAATAATCGTGGTGCATCGATGTGTAAATGATAAATGTATGCACCGTGACATGTTTTGAAAAATAAACACCACAGTGTGTTAGTAATACAATGCACAACTAGACATCATGTCAGTGCTTTGGTAAAACCAGTGCACCAATGCTTTTATTTAAAAAAAGGGCACTGATGATTTTATGCACTGTAAATTTTAGCATTGCAATGAATCTTTGTTAATGAAATGAACCAGTGTAGTTAAAAGCATTAAAATGACATGGTTAAAATCATTGTAGTGGTGCGGAGCATCCTATATGATGCACCACTCCAATATGTAGTGGTGCGACAAGAAAAATGTCATCAATGTGTATTAATAGCAACATCACAGGGTGGTGCTATTTTTTTGATAAAGAGCACCATACGTAGGGCGTATGTGCTATTTTTGGCGCACCTATTACTTAAAAAAAAAAATTCAAAAAAAATTAGTTATAGATTTTTTAAAATACACGTCGTTTATATGTACATATTTTTAATAATTATAATTTATTTTATCTATATACATCCACCTAACAATATTTGTATGTGAATTAGATATGGAGAAGATGAGAGGAGGAGCACTAGTCCTAGTAGAAGGTCAAGACACACACATTTGTGTGTGAGTAGGAGGCCGGGGAGAGGTTGGGGGAGTTGTTCCCTCACCTTATTTCATAGCTGACACAAGAACTTTTGGTTTTTGTTGGCCTCTTGAAGTTTTATCAGGAGGGTACATCCTTTAGGGGGAACTCTTTGTTGTTCATTGGATTCACCTCTTGTTTATGTAGAGCTTTGCTTTCTTTCATATTTTGTGTGTTAAGCTTCTTTGATTTCACCTTTATTATTTTTCTATATTGTAATTTGTAGTCAAATTATACGTGTTAAGAAAAACAATTTGGTACAACCACCACTATTGTTAATCAGTTGAATGGATTGTATGATGTAATTTGTACACCAAATTTGTGTGAATTGAAAATAAATAAAATATAGTTTGTGTCCATTTCTAGAGAGTTCTAGATTATAGGAGTTTTAGTCCATTTCTACCCTATTTTCTATTCCTTCAATATATACATTGTCATACACCTGCAAGTTATATCACAAGTGTAATCATGTTGAATTCATTATGATGCCCAACTCTTGCACTTATTCATTTGTTTATATTCCCAACAAACCATTTTTTCCTCATCTCAATTTTACAATGACTTCCTTACTCATTGTCGAGATCAAGATTAAATGTTCTCCTTTCTTTCACCTATCATTACCTGATCCAAGTGGATGTTGGTGGCCACCCACCTATTCCAACTGGCTCCTTGTGTCTGTTTTTTTGTTCAACATGTTCTTCTGTACTACTTTGTAATTGTGAGTTCTACACTTTTGGGGCTGTCTGAAGCCCCACACATCCTCGAGGTGGATACAGGTGGCCTCTCACCTAATCCAACTATCTTATTTTGTATGTTTTCATGTCAACACATCTTGTTGTACTTCGAGGGCCGTTTTGGGGCCCTAAACGTTGTTTTTTTGGCTCGCCACAGTAAAAACAGAATAAGGGTTTGATGGTGGAATTTGTATCTCTCTCAAATACCTTTACAATGGGATATCATGCACCTAAAATGAAGGTTGTATGCAAAATTTACGACCCTTGGAAGTTGAGGTACCAAATTACACTAACTTACCCATAGGGCCCACATGAATTTTGGTGTTTCACCTTCTAGGGTTAGGTTTTTGGATGTCTAGGGTTTTGGAATTCAAGAGTAATATCAAAAAGGCCTCCAGAACCTCATTGTAATCCATTCTTCTCAGATGGATGCACGTAGTAGCCACATCTCTTCTCAGAGATAGCTACCACCATTCGAGCAAGTGTTTCAGTTTTGCAGTTTTAGAGTTTCATCCTATTTCATTATTTAAAAGATGATATTGTTCACTGGATATTTGTGTTATTCATCATATCTTTGTGTTTATTATATTCAATATTTTAATTAGTTTATTCTGCTCCTAAATCCGGATCAGTGGTATCAGAGCATTTTGCTCTTCATTTATTTTTCTTCATGCATGCCCCTGACAAGATCTGGGTACAAGAAGTTGGGACTCAAACCAATTGATCCATTACAAGATTAGCCATGTCAAGCCCGACAACAACCCATGGGGGACAAAAATAAATATGATGGAGCAAGAGATCCTATTAAAATGTTGCTCCGGGAATCCCTCATGTGACAAAGGAACAAAATGATGGACAACTTCGTGCAGATCCTTCGACGAATTCCCATAGGAGAATCATCTTCATCAATCGGCCATGCAAACCCCTTCAACGCACATGAAATTTTTTATATTCCATTATTTGAAAGACTGATAGATGTGGATTTTGAAGATAAATGGTTGAATTTGCTCGAAGGATATTTTTTGGTCCACAATTTTTCTAATAGGGAAAAGATCAATTTTGCACTCCTCAAGGTCGTTAACCATGTTAAATACTAGTGGAATACTTACTCTGAGAAAAGTTCCATTGAGGAATCTACAATGTTTGTTGTGGCCCCTACATGGGATTCCTTCTGGGACACCATTAAGGAACATTACTACCCTGTTGGAAGCTATAATGACCAATACGAGGTGGAACACCCTACGTCAAGAAAGGGACCATAAAGTACTAGATTTCACCAATATTTTTCATACCCTACGCACCAAATTGGGTATTAAAGACTCTGAGAATCATCTGGTGCTCAAATATCGTAGTTTTTTTCATAGATACATTCAAACAAAAATGGAGTTCCTAGACATTAACTCATTGGGCATGACTTATAGATATGCTATCAAGATCGAGAAGAAATTTAAGAAGAAATGAGGAGAGTTTGGAACTGCAAACCCATCACAGCCGAAGAAAGGAAAAGGTAGCTCCAAACCACACATCAAGGGACCAAGTCGAGGTGGTGTCCCTTAGGAAAACCAGTCCAAGCTGAAACACAATAAGGGCAATGAGAAGACGAAGAAGGAAACAGGAAAATGGTGTGAGTACCATAAAAGTATTTGGCACAACACCAAAGAATGTTTCTCCAAGAAGTCCCTCGTGGACAAGCTGAAGGCTTCTGAGTGAGAGGCCTATTCTGATTCTGAGTCAAATACTAAAGGAGGGAAGGAGATTATCGATGCTAAACCGATTTCCACCGTCACTACCACCAAAGTCCAGCCAAGCAAACCAGAGGAACTAGAGGAAGGGGAACACCTCTTTCACTCGCAGATGTGGTTGAAGGGGGCTCTGATTCATTTCATTGTCGACAGTGGTAGTCAGAAGAACCTGATTTTAGCATAGGTCTTCACATGGTTAGACCTGCCAACGAAACTACACCGACAACCCTACACCATCGACATGCTTTACCAAGGAAGAGATCTTTGTGTCATCCAAAAATGTCATCTGCCCTACAACATCAATCCTTTCAAAGATGAGGTGTTGTGTGATATTGCTCCCCTTAAGTTTATGATGTTCTTTTAGGAAAACCATATTTGTGGAAGCGTCATGATGTGTATGAGTCTAGACCTCATAGTGTTATTATTACTTTGGGTAGACAATTGTACAAGATCCTAGAGGTAGCGCCGCCTATTTCTATTTATTTAATCTTTGCTAATCAATGCAGTAAGGTCATTTCACAGACTTAGAAGTTTGTCTTCTTTGTGATCCATGCTCATAGTAAGCAAAAGGTCATTGCAACATTTGTGGCCTCTACACAATGCGTCTCTTCGCAACATAAGAAAGTGGATAGGATCGTGGAAGAATATAGAGACATCTTCGCCTCACCTACAAGGGTACTGACATTTTTGGGGGGGCGGTGGGGGAAAGAGGATTAGTGAGAAAAAGAGTGTGCTCTCTCGATGGTGATGCTTCCTCTTTAACTAGATGATTTCCATGGATGGAGTGAGGGGGTGACAATGAAGGCTCCGATGCCCCCTGGTTATTATGGTTGGGGCCAAAGGTTCGAGAAGCAATGAAATTAAACAATCCAAAAATTGTAAGCACATTCAAGATCTCCCAAAACTTGGTGAATACATGGGTACATGATAATAATAGAGTTGATTTTGAGACCTAATCTTGATATGCTCAAAATCCCTAAATAAAACCAATGGTGTACGAAAATTTGGTTTCATATCATGCCAATCCCAACAACTACCAAATGAAGGTAGTAAAAAAACAACGTAGAATTTAAAATTTCTTAAGTTTTAGATTTTCATACATATTCATTGCATGCCACAATATATAAAAAATGTCATAAAGAGATGACAAAGATTCTAATATGTATATATCCAATGGAAATTCTTAAGAGAGCTCAACGAACTTGGGCACTAGTCTTTAGGAGACTTTAATATACACTTTAAAATCTCTCCTATTGTCTGGGGTTTATTCAATTTGGAAGGGCTATTTTCCTTCAAATGGTTTCTCATATTTGAGGATATCAATCCAAGGATTCTCTTTATTAATACAATGATGGTTACTATTTATCAAACCTCTTAACCTTGTTTCTACAACTTGTCTGGTTGAGTTATGTATGTGAGGGTGGATATTCCAACTGAGGATTTGCACATTTCAATGAATATCCCATAGGTTGTCTCTCACAAATAATATTTAGAGAGATTGTTGCCCAAATCCCCAAATGGGCACTCTCGATGTTTTTCCATATTTGAATTGGTGCCCCAAAAACCTTTGTATTGGATAACTACATGAGCCATCAAAGAGATGGAGCTTTCCTTATATAACCAAATGTCCTTTTATTTAAAGAACACTTTGAAACTCAAATGGGCCTCTTCTTGTGTGTTTAATTTTTTAAAGATAGTTCTAAGTGTACCTAATATGGGTATTGGGAAATAGTTGTACCTAAAAAAGTCTAAACAAATTGAATGGCCTCTATGCTTAGTAAACTCTAACATAATTTGTACAACTAATTGATCTACCTTAAATTACTTTAATAATAAGATATATTGGCATTGAAATGGTCAACTACAATCCCATCTGAAGTGGGACTTGTATTTTTTGTGGGACTTGGGTTTTTCATAAACTTATACTTGTTAGGAAATTGCTTTCTAAAACTAAATCTAGTCTAGTCTAGAAACACCATGTCCAGTAGAGTTTAAAAAAACAATATATAACACATTAAGTCATAGGACATGACCTATATATATAAAATGTTCTTGTTATATGACCAAATCATTATGAGGATGGCTATTTTTGGAAGATTGTTTGTTGTCATTGATGTCAACCCTAGTCATGGGTTTTGGACCGCAATATTGATAAAGGTATTTGGACATGAAGGACAATGCACATGCATATACAACACCCATGAATGGATAGTATATGTCATGTTGTTTTCGGTGGTATGTGGCATGTCACGTGGATCCTCATGGTTGAGGAGAAATGAATTTTTGAATATGACAAAGTGAATTGAAGAAGGAAGTACATGTAGGTCATGAAGATAATTAAAGAAAATAATTACAAAATAAGAAAGTGTTAGGTCGACCCTAATGTTAAAAGGAAGTGACATAAATGGTATAATAAACATCATTATACATTCATTTGATACAAGTCGAATTTCATAGGAAATAAGAAGAAAAGAAGGCTGGATTTCAAGGGAGGATGAAGTCTTTTGGTGATGTGTTCTAAGGTATGTTATTTTTAGGTCATCTTACCATTTTTGCTATAACTTTTTTTTCTTCGAATGATTCAGATGGTGAAATCGCTATGGTATTGAGAAGACACATCAAGGTACCTATGGTAAAACGTTTAGCTCTTTATTCACTATAATTATGGAGATACACTCTATGGAAGACAGGGTTTGTGACCAGTCCTGAAGCTAGTCAATAAACAGGTGTTCTGGGTAAAAAAATCATAACTTCTTCCTACAAAATCCAACTGAAGTGGGACCACTTCCATTGGAAAGAGTACGGACTTTAGTTTCTTGTGTGTTAGTTTTTAGAATCGGATGTTAAATATTGAGTGCAAGGCATGCTGTACAAGTTGGGTCTTCTGAACAGACCAGAATTGAATAAAGTCTACCATTCTTTCTATAACCTCTTTTTGGGGAGGATTCAAGGAGTGAAAATTGGAGGAGTTTTAGAGAATACATTGAGTAATATTATCTATAGGATCAAATTACTCCAAGAATTGAAGAATTGAAAAAATTGAAGAAGTCTCAGGAAGCATTATCAGGTTCTATGTGATGATTGATTGATGGTGATGATTTAATGTAAATTTTTATTATCTCTCATATATTCTTGGGTGGAAGGAAGGGGAAAGGATGGAGAGTTCAACTCTCTCTTGATATTGGAGGATTCTATCTTCCTCTTGGAGGTTTATCCCTCCTTTTACATTTGGAAGTTGTAGCTACCTTTTGAAGTCATTACTTCCCTTGAACACAAACTATTGATTATTTCTCATATATTGTGCATGGTGTATTGTGGTGTATTGGTGTAACTCTTATACTATTGTTCATTTCTCATTGGATATAATTGAATGGTTTAAGTATAAGTTGAAAA
>ML790873.1:255188-265538 GCA_009831015.1 Picea engelmannii | reverse complement strand
AGGATTTTGGACCTTGAGGATGCAGAGGCATTGATGGCACCCCTTGGACTCCAGATCGATTCAAGGAGTGAACTATTGGGGTTTGATTGTTTTATATGTGATATTAGTGCATCTGATTAGATGATATGATTATGGATATATTTTTGACATGATTCATTGTTGATGCGGGCTGACGATAGCTTGTCGAACAGACTCACATTTGGAGTAGAGGGGTCATGCTCGACTACCAAAGATGTTGAGGGAGAAGTATGGACAAAATCCTTGCCACAACCTACTAGCACTCCCTCCATGGCTCGAACTGTAGGTTAACAATTACCTAGTTCGAGAAGACCCACGATGCCATGAGGGCCGCTTGCGAAAGTCGCTCACGATTATTCTAAGGGGCACAGAATAAGGTAGGGGAATTATTCCTTAGAGGCCCTTAGTCTACCGCAAGATCACCTGACAGAGTATTGACTTCAACGATTTTTTATGTCTACTAAGTCAGTCAAGAGGCGAGTGGCACCCTTGGAGCACATGGTGCATCCTAAAGGGCACGTCAAACAATAAAAAGTGGAAAAAGGCGAGTGACACCCTTGGAGCACATAGAAGGTCCTGAAGGGCACGTTGCACAAGAAAAATTGGAAAGAGGTGAGTGGCACCCCTGGAGAACGTAGTGTGTCCTGAAGGGCACGTCACGTAAGAAAAACAGAAGGAGGCAAGTGGCACCCTTAGAGCACCTACTGCATCCTGAAGGGAATGTCACAATGTTATTTAATAATTGGATAAACCTAGATGGCTTTAGGATGAATAACGTGTTAAGGAAGATTTAAAACTTTTCCCCTAATAAAATGTTGCACAACCTAAGAAAATAAAGTCTAGGTCTAAATTTTACTTGTGATAGTTTTTTTATCTATCTATCTATCTATCTATCTATCTATCTATATATATATATATAATGATAATCTTCATTAATCTTGTGAGAAGAAGGGGGTAAGAAATTAAATTGATTTATAAAAATCTTTTGGGATAAAATTTAAAAATGGGAAATAAGTGTTTTTCTATATGATGCTAATTAAAAATGTATTCATTAAAAAGAAAAAGGGAAAAAGGGTAAGTTTCTACACATGCCTTTTTGAGTTTAAATAAAAAAGGGAAAGAGGGAAATCTAAAATAACTAGGAAACTAGGAAAAAGTGGGAAACATAAAAAGAAAGGGGAAACACCAGGGAAAAGCAGATAGTCTAACTTAGTAAGGTATCTAGCATTTAAGAACTTTCTAATTTAAACTCAACTAGTGAAACTTGTAAGGGGATTTGGGGACACGTAGGAGCGGTTCTAGGAGTTCCTTTAGGTGAGTGAGGGAAATAGGGGTAATTAATTAATTATTGAAATTAATTTGTGGAGGAATGAAGGGGATGGGTGACACTTGTACGGGGAGGATTTTTGTGGATTAAATTATTAAACTTTACATTAAATGGGATTTTGGGAAAGTAAGGGACTTTGAAACTCTATATAATGGAGGGAGAATAAGGATGATGGATCTCTCCTATTATGCATAATGTTACGCTGCATAAATTTATACTTGAATGACTTAGCTTGTGGGAGTTGGGATACCCATCCTGGTGAGGAGTGGTAGCTCGGTGGGAGCTGGGAGCTAGCTCATTCTATGGTTAGTGTGTGTGGCCCCTTTGTGGCTTAGGGGGATAAGGGGGAAGAAGAGTATCCCTAGCATTGGATGGGAGATATTGATGAAGTCTCATCGGTTGGCAAGCGAGAGTTGCATAGAGCACGTGGGACATCAACTCCAAGTGGGCGACTTGGGCTATGGTACGCTTCCTTGTTTTTGCAGGGTAGATTGTTAGTATGATTTATGATTTTATAGTTGTATGTATAATCAGGTAAAGAAATTGATTGTCTTAGCATTCTAGTTGATGACTGAATTTCCCCCATAGCCTTTAGCTCGATGTTGATTGAATTCCATGGCCTTCGATCCCTGCATGTATTGACCATCCTATGGTTTATTGAATTGTGATGATTGCGGTTTATTTTTTCCTTCATCCCTAGCTCATCAGTCCACGCCTGAGAAGTCAGCCAGGAGCCTGATCTACAGTCGTCACTTCAGTGTTAATAGACCTATGGATCTAAATGCCCTATTTTTCTATGCGTGGATAATGGGTGAAGAAGGTTCTTGCCAGTCATCTAGCCCTGTTGGTTGTTCCAGGTAGTGGGTGGTCTGCATCTTGATGCAATTAATTGACGATGTTTTTTTTTTTTAACTCCACGTTTTGTATACTAGCTTATATTTGCTTTTCGTTTTTGTATCTCGAATGCGTTTCGTTGGTGGAAATTTTCTTTACATTTTTATATATTGAATTTTATTTCATTGATGGAGGTATTGTTGCTTGGCAATTTTTCCAATTGTTACCTCGACATATTTTTAACCTTTGATTGACCTGGGATGGACGCTATCCTCAGCTATGTTAATATTCGATTTCATTTCCTTAAGCCTGCATTTTATTTTTCAACATCATTCCCGTTAAGTGTATCCACCCCACCTTTCCTTTGTCGCTACCCCGGTGAGTACTTTAATGATATCACAGCGCCATGGTTGGGACGAGTCGTAGGTACTATGGATACTATGGAGCTATGGTGATTACTAATTAATAGTTAAGGTGTAGCGACATGGTGTAGCCATGTTGTAAACCCGTGAATTTTTTTAATAGTTGATTCCACACAACGGTCTTGCAATTTCTGGATTCCATGAGTATTTATACCCTCCACAGTTTTCACCAAGCCTTAGAATACTTTGCAACAATTCACCTAGCATCACTTGACAACTTTATTCTTGTTCTCTCTGCGCGTACACGTACAGGGGCAATGTTCTAATACAAAACATCCTCAATATAGCATTTTATTATAGCGATTGAAACTTAGAGATTTATCATAGCACTTTTATATATTGGTTAATGCAAATGGGTCAATGATTCCAGACAACCATTCCAATGTTAGCAGTTGAATGATAGAAATCTTAGTTATTGTAATAAATGTTACACAGGGATACCTGTAGAGACAATTATGGTAGCCTGGGTATTGAATGCGTGTCAGACGTTCGCGTGCCAAATTTTAGTCATAGCAAGGTGTTGCACATAGGAATCAATGTAGAAATAAAATATTAGCTTGACTATTTGTTTATACTAGAGATTTATTAAAAGTTCTGAACGATGACTTACTCATATTGATATCGGCGTCTTGACATTTTTAACATGTCGATTGCTTAAATTTTTATTGGTCGCCGTTACAGATGTCTGGATTAAAAGAATAGCTTGGTTAGTATTCACATTGAACAACTGTTGAGAGCTATGTATTCGTGAGGAGTGTATTTATCCCTTATAGTTTCCAGTTGTTTAGTGGATACGTTGGTTAACTAACTCGCACCTTAATCACAACGACTGCATTTCTTTACTATCGTCATTTCCATAGAATGAAATATTATTAGATTGTTTCAGTTCCAACTGTGGTTATACTCTCGAAAAGATTCAATGTGCATGGCTTTATTTGTCCTTTGTCCATCAATAATTCATGTCTCGAAATTTGCACCTTTTGCCTTACTAAAGTATGTGTTGAGATTGCTTATTAGGACTATTCGAAGCCTTTTATTATTTGAATACACAGGTTTCTAATTATCAAATTTGTTGTTGAATGGCATATTTATAATAGTCGAGATTGCACATTAGGAATGCATTTAAACCTTTATTATTTCAATATGTAATTTTTTACACGATTAACTTAGTGGTTGTGTTGTTGATTTTTCTAAAAACAAATTGTATAAGAATTTTATTTCCCATAAACTTTTATATAACATTTTTATTATATTCTTGGCATGTGATTATATGGCAAACGTTATGTTACTTATTACACAGATTATACTTGTTCCGTAGATTATAGTTGTAATTGTTTTTAGTTAGCAATTTATACCCTTAGTTCTTACTTGATTGGACTAAGAAAATTTATCAACAACAATAAGAATGATAAGGTGGGAAGATTTAACTTAGGCTTCCAAGAGTCTTTGTTGAGTTGTTTTTCTTTCTTAATCGTATTGTGGTTGATAGTTATTTGATCTTCTAGCATGTTTAATCTTCTTGGGTTGGGTCTAGTTTGTCATGTTTCCCCTGGGTTACTGTTATGCCTATCGTTGTGTGATGACATGATTCTTGATAAGGGGATCATTGCACGCCTTAATGAATAGAGGCGAGCGATATGGTATCATCTTGCGCTTCCTTCGAATGATGTTATCTTGCGTCTTGTCGATCTACTGTTTGGGCATGGGTGTAGTCTTGTGTCAGCTATTTTGGTCTCCTAGCGTGTGGGTTGGGCAGAGTATTTGGTCCAAATAGAATGTGTTGCGCCAAGGTTATTGATGCATCTATCACTTGGGGATGGCATGATTCCTGATGAAGGGATCATGACGCACCCTATTGGATAGCAGTGAACGATAACTTGGCCGAAGTCGATGTCTTCCGTGTGAGAGTTGTCGAGCGTTGTAAGTTTTCTTTTGGCACATGGGTTGAACACCTTCATGTGCTTGGTTCACGCGCCTTGAGGTTCTATTCTTGTTCGTCAAGGCTTTTGTGTCGGGAGGGGGATGTTGTCCTTTAGCTTGTAGGCGTGGTCCTGTTGTATGGGGCGGGTAGTCGTTTCTCCTTGTTGTTTTCTGCATGGTTCCCTCAGTTGCTCTTGTGCCAGTGTGTGGTGTCAAGTTGTCTATTGCCTAGACTGCGTGCTCATGTTCGTCATCGGTTGTGTGGTTAAATTGTTGTCATCATCAACTTCTTGCCTAAAAACAAAAAAATAAAATTTCTTGTTCTGCTTCGTTGGTAGTCGTAATGAAGGGGTCATTACATATGGTATCAGAGAGGGTTCAACCCTTTGACTATGGATTTCCAGGCTTCCCACTGTAGAAAACCCGTGAGTATTAACCCTCGTGTTAATTAAAAACCTTAATGTGTCCATGTGGAGATCACATTTAGAGGATGCCTCAGAGGTTCGTAACGTGGTGTCGTGGAAGGAGGTGCGATGTCTCCAAAAGTTCCCACACCCTCGAAGTCGAACACCCAAGGGGAAGAACAATTCCTTAGGCTAGATTCACTTGTTTTAAGGGATGGTGATGGTCTGACAAGGCCCTTCTAGGTAATGTCAAGGGCCTTGATCCAGCATTGGTACTGAGATGAGGCCAGGGCACCTATACCCTTGAGGGTCCACGATGTTACCTAACTAGTATTGTTAGCATCTACCAAGGAATCAAGAGAATTGAGTTCTCGAGTCCACGAGTGTCATGGACAGCTGTTCCATCGAGGCACAATTGTAGAGCAAGGCATTGTTCTTCACACTTCGCGATTACGACATCCAACATGAAGGTAAACGACATGACATAAGAAGCTCCTGCTACTTTTGAACATGGCCATCGACGACATGTCATGGGAACTATTCGAGGAATGGTTCCATGAGAGGTATGTTTTTGAGGAATTCGTTGAGCATCAACTCAACGATTTCGATGCCTTACGACAAGAAAGCCACATGGTGCTCGAGTACAAGGCCCATTTTTGGATCTGCTTCGATATGCTCCGCACTCTTACCGAGAAACTTAAGGTCAATGAGTTTGTGCTAGCCTTAGCATTGGAATTTAGCTTCTACTTCATTTACCATAATTACTGGATCGAAGAAAGTAAGTTGGAATGTGGGGAGTCACATTTCTAGCGCGACTTCCCAGTGAAGAGGACTAGAGCATCAGGATCAGTCAGACCTACTACCATGGGAGATTTGGGAAAGTCCTGTCAAATTCATGCAGTAGTGAATAACTTCCAGGAAGAGCATCAGGTGACTATTCTCATGACGTCAGGTACCGTCGTTGTCCAAACACTTAGTATTTTGATTGATCTCAGTGCTACCAAGAGTTTCATTTCTGGTGCAACACTAAAAAGGATTAAGGTAAAGGAAGTTCAAAAGGATGAGTTTGGCTTCGTAGATATGGATTTGGGAGCCAACTAGAAGGTTGGAGGAAAGATTACGAGCTGTACCCTTAACCTAGGAGAGTTTGTCACCATGGACAACCTGTATGTCACAATCTTAGGATCTTATGCTGTTGTGATTGGTATGGACTGGTTGAAATCACATGAGGCGATACTCAACTGTAAGACAAAACAATTGAGCTTGGTCGATGATGAGGGACAAAGAAGTGTGATTATAGGTTGGGACCAAGGATTTTCCCTGAGGTTCATCTCTTCCTTGCAGCTACGGAAGAGCATGTGCAAGGGGTGAAAGATTTATGTGATCCTTGCATTAAATGAGAAGGGAGTAGCAAAAGGTCTAGAATACCTTCTGGTGGTGAGAGAGTTTTCATATGTATTTCCAGACGAGTTATCTGTGACGTCACCGGAGAGGGAATTGGAGTTTACTATAGGCCTAAAATCGGGGACTGAACCAATAGCTATAATGCCTTATCGAATGTCGACCTCAGATTTATAGGAGTTGAGAATGAAATTGAATGAATTGTTGGACCTTGGACTGATACATCCAAGTGTGTCACTGTGGGGTGAGCTTGTTATTTTCATACGAAAAAAGGATGGGTCATGGAGGCTCTGTATTGACTATTGTCAATTAAATAAGGAAACGATCAAGAATCAGTAATAGTTGTCGAGGATTGATGATCTGTTTGATCAAATGAAGGGTGCGACGCTGCTCTCAAAAATTGATTTGCGATCAGGGTATCACTAGGTATGAATCAAGGAGGATGATGTCCCTAATACCGCCTTTTAGAAAAGGTTTGGACATTACGAGTTTACTGTTTTACCATTTGGACTGACAAACACCCCAGGGGTATTTATGAGTTTGATGAATGGGGTGTTCCGCGAGTACTTGGACAAGTTCGTTCAAGTATTCATTGACGGTATTTTGATTTACTCTCAGATGACAGAGGAGCATGACGAGCACTTGCACTTGGTACTATAGTGTCTGCGAGAGCACAAATTGTATGGGAAGTTGTCCAAATGCTCATTTTATCAATAAAGGATTCACTACTCAGGGAACGTCATCTCCAACGAAGGTATCGTCATGGATCCAACAAAGGTCGAGGCTATTATGGAATGGCCTGCGTCGACGAATGTCCCAAAAGTACGTAGCTTTATGGGTTTATCATGATACTATCGACGGTTCATCGAGGGATTTTTGAATATAGAAAATATGATCACAAAATTGCAGAAGAAGATCAAGAAGTTTATTTGGATCGAGAAATGCGCGGCAACATTTCGGAGGCTGAAGGAGTTGTTGACAACAACACCGATACTAAAGGTCCGTGACATGGATGAAAAATTCTTGGTATGTAATGACGCATCCAAGGAAGGCTTAGGCAGAGTCATGATGCAAGACAGTCAAGTGATCGCTTACATCTCGAGGAAGTTGAGAAAGCATGAGGAAACTATGCGATGCACAATTTGGAGTTGTTATCCCTTGTATATGCCTTGAATGTTTGGAGACACTACCTTGTTGGGTGAAAATTTGAACTAAAGATGGAGAAATGTGAACTACAACACATATTTGCGCAAAGTGACCTGAACACGCGACAACAATGTTGGTCAGAATTACTTAGCGAGTATGACTTCGATATTACTTACAGAAAGGGAATAATGAAACAAGTGGCAGATGCATTGAGTCAGATACCACACATCTTTCGATGTTGCCTCTTCAGATGAATCTATGTGAAATGATTCTAACCTTACAACATGACGATGACTGGTACAAAGAGGTCAAGGATTTTATTGGACAAAACACAATGATGGCACCAAGATTTGAAGGATTTATGTTGACGAAGATGTATTATTGAGGTTTAAAAATCGGATTTACGTACCACCAAACGAAGAGTTGAGGAGTTTGATCCTAAAATGAGGCTCACAAGGAAGTGTACAAGGCTCACCCGAGAGTCACGAAGATGAGGGCAGACCTTTAACCCTTAAACTTATAGAAAGGGATGAAGGAAGACATAGTTCACTATGGGGTCAGATGTCTAGAATGTCTAGATGGCCAGATTTATAATCTCTGTTACCTATTGACAATGGGCACAATTAATGATCTTTTAATCTTAAATTCTAATATGATGGCTAAGCATTGAAGATACTCACATATTCTTAGTCGTCCTCCAAAATCAATGTGTCATATTTATTGTTCATAACTTCTTTGCATTTATGAAGGCATCCCTTCACATGTTTACTTTTTTACATTTACCTAATCACATTATAAATTTACTGTAAAAATACATAATTGCCACGTTCAAATGATTAAAGAGGATTAAAATATATGCAAGCCACGTTTATATCATTAAAAAATAATCTGCACACGTTTCATTTTGGTGGCACTCATTCATTGTTGTTTGATGCCATGACCTGCACAGACGTTTAATATTCACCTGGATCGAAAAACACTAAATCCATCAAAATCATTTTTTAATCCCTAATTCTTCCAGATCGTGTCAATATTAATTTAAAAGAGGAGAAATATTCTTTTCTCGGATCTGATGATTAATCTGTTTTAATGGCTGGTGGGATGAAAAGGCGACGATTGCGTTTCCATACAAATAGGTTTTTCAAACATCCGCATATACAATATCAACTGTGGTATTAGTCACAGCATAAGGTATAATTACTGTCTCCATTCTTTGCAGATTTCTAAACTCTGTTACACTACATGAAGATCTATGCTTATTTTTCAATTTATAACTTCAGTATCGGATCGCTGGGAAAGGACGGAGGCAAAACTTGTGTTTCAAATGTGACTGTTCAGGATAGTACCATCCAAAATGCACTGAACAACGTTCGAATCAAAACATGGCAGGTCTGTTAATAGTTCCAACCAAATAGTAAAATACTTAAAGCTGTGATCGGAATTATATAATTAATGTCGCGAAAGTGTAAATCATTGAATGTATACAGGGAGGAGTGGGATCAGTGAAAGGCGTCTCCTTCTCTAATATACAAGTGTCCAATAGTAAGTGTAGCCATAAATATCAACCAATATTACTGTGACAAAGAGATATGTAGCAACCAAACATCCGCGGTGGCCATATCAGATATAACTTACTAGCACAGCCGACTCACGGCTGGAGAACGCCAAAAGGAAAGAAAGAAAGAAAGAAAGAATTTTTAACGTCCACGAGGCTAAAAATAGCCTATGAGACAGATTATTTTTCCATTTGCCTTTTGTATTCGGCCCTTTTCCTGTGAAGTTTTACAATAATCACTCCCATCTTCTCAACAAACTCTTTGCTGAATAGATTATCCCAAGAACTAGCTGCCAGAATACCTGCATAATTTTTCCTGTTGTCTTTGAGGGCCTCACATTCTAAAATGAAATGTTTTTCTGTTTCCACTTTTCTGGATGAGCACAAAATACATACTCTTCCTTCCCACCTTTCTTTTGGTCTTTTCCAGCACCCTGTTTCACAACGGAGTTGATGAGAATTAGTCCTTAATTGAGCAATAAGAATTTTAGATCTCCAAGAAATATTGGCCCCTATGTACGCCTTTTGTTGATGGTTATGAGTGGGGTTAAACTCTTCAATGTAGTACTTCTTCTTTCTCCCTAGCTCTTTCTCCCAAGTATGTTGGTGGAACTTATCCATAACAAAAGTTTTTATCTCTTTACTCTTTGTAGGACACATGCTCAAGCAAATGCCCCATTTACTAAACCATTTTTTATTTTTCCGCATCCAAGTCTTTTGTCTTTTGCACAATCTATCACTAAACACAACCTTAGGCCATCTACCTTCTTCCATTTGCTCAATTTTTTTCAAATACCTTATGAATCGCACCATAGCAATTGCTTCAATAGGGGCAGCCCCTATTTCACTTAACAGGATAGCATAAGGAACTGTACTTTTAATTTTGAATTTGTTTGTAATCAAAAGCTTCTGGATTTTCTCAATTTGTTTCCACTGCATCTCGGTTGTGCTACTAGCCCATAGTTCACAACCGTAGAGAATCACTGGAATCACTAGAAGCCCAAAAAGAGTTAGAGTGGTTTTTCAGTCCCACATCTCTGCCTCTCTACACCTGTTTTGAAAAGAATAAAATGCTTTCCAACCCCCTAGAGTTCTTTTCTTTCTACAACCATCCCAACTTAAATTTCTGTTGAACTCAATTCCGAGGTATTTATAGTCTGCAACTTATTCTAGAATGTTTCCTTCAAAGTAGAACTTATGCTGGTTATGCTTTCTTTTGTTAGAGAAAACCACAACTTTTGTTTTGCTAATATTGACTTGCATCCCCACCCTTCTACAAAAATGCTCAAGGGAACATAAGTGCTCTTGCAAACCAAGAGTTGA
>ML790873.1:220108-233751 GCA_009831015.1 Picea engelmannii | reverse complement strand
CGAGACTCAGTCGTAGTCTAGACTCCAGTATTGTAATTTCACATTCCACCATTAATAGAAAATGATATTTTTTCATGTTTTAAATTTCTTTGTAATGGATGTTGTGTTATGAATGTTGTTTACATGCATTTGAATCATAGAGGAAGGTTAGAAATCATCTGCAGGGGTAGGGATACAGTTTTCTATCTGAGAGTGTGTTAAGTTAAGTCTAGTTCTCTAGGATAACTGCAAGGAGTGCACGACAGAGGGTGTAAACTTTGTAATCCAACACAAGGAGTGTGTGTCTGAACTCAGTGGATTCAGAAGAGAAGATGGCAGGAGGGCATACCAGTTTGATTCACAGACTCAGGGATAAATTTCAAGGTGGTTAAGTGGCTTGGAAGGAAATATTGTGTGAGAGAAAGCATAGCTAAGAGTTACTGAACACTCTGAAATACTATGCCAGGAGGGCATCGAGCTAGTGTGAGCATGCACAAAAGAAACATTGTCGGAAGCGTTGGAGAATGCCATAATTGCTAAAAATTGTGGTGAAGAAAGGCTTTGCAAGAAGTGCGCATTGACAAAGGAAAGGAGATGTCTTAAACCTTTCCATGAGGCTAAGGGAGAAGTCGTCGGAGAAGTCAGCCAAGCACAAGGAGTGCACCTAAGGTGTTGTAAGTTCACCTTACAAGCTCAGGAAACAGAGTGAGAGACAGCTAGGGTGGGAAAAATAAGTCCACTGAAGGATGCAAGGGAACTGGGAACCTTGGAATGTTTTCAAGCCAAGAAAATTTGCAGAAGAGTCTACGTAAATTTCTGCAAGGAGTGTAGAAGAAGTTGGAGAATAGCCTAAGTCTCGAAAGGAGAAATTGAGCTAAGTGTGCAAAGGAGTCGAGGACTCGCTAAAGTCCACAAGACAGAGAAATCATCCATCGTCGAAGAGGATATAGGTGGTCGAAGATCGAGAAGTTCGGGAGTGGGAACCTCAGAAGGTTTGTTGGAAGAAAACAAAGGTCTTCACGAAGTCGGGAAGAGAAATTTCATTATGGACCATTGGATTTGGAAGGAGACATGGCAGAGATGCATGTTGGAGGAATAACCCTTTGGAGAAAATCCAAGAGGAGAACACCTGAAGCATTGGGTAGCGAAGTAATCTTAGTCATGCATCGAGGTAGGACATGTGGCAAAGGATCATCACATCGTTGGTTAAAATCAGAAGGAGAAGTAGAGTCAGGAGAAGAAACGATTCATGAAGTATGAACTCGCGAAGTCGATCAGAGTTGTTGATCACGAGAAGAGTGTGGACTGTAGATGTGATCCCAAAGAATTCGTCGATTCACAAATCGGGAAAAAGGGAGAAAGTAGCTCAAAAAAGTTTCGAAGTATAGGATCATGAAGGGAGCTGGCCCATGGTTGTAAATCATGGTCACGTCAAGGAGGAAGACTAGCATTGGCATTAAGAGTTGAAAAATGTTAAGGAGAGGATCCGCGGGTGCTACATAACTGCGTTAAGGAAGTAAAGGGTCTTTCTAAAGTTAAAACGGTTCCATTGGGATCTCGATGAACCATTCAGTTTGGCGACTTGAACGATCCTAGAGTGGGAGGTCGCACAGCCTTGAAGGAGAAGGGGTGGGGTTTGCATCAATTTCATAATGCTTAGTGCACCAAGCCTTAACCTAAAGTTAGTGAAGATCCTAGTTTTGGATAAAGAATAAACAAAATTAGTTTTGAGGGGACTAAACATGATCATTTTCTTGATGTCCCTATATCATACTTGACATTTGTATTGGTCTGGATTTTATAGACTTGGAAAGATGTTAATTTTTAGAAGGGAATACATTTGTTAACGCTTATTGCACCAAGCCCTAACCTAAAGTTAGTGAAAAGCCTAGTAATGTCTAAAGCATAAACAAAGCTAGTTTTGAGGGGACTAACCCCGATCATTTTCCATATCTAACAAATGTTGGTGCTAAATACACATCTGTTTAACATGCCATTATGGCTCGATTGGAATTCAACCCAGAATTGTAAGTTTTCATTCAACATGTAGAGGTAGGTTTGCATAAATCACTTAGCATTGGGCCCATGCATGCATTTAACACATCAAGTAAGTTTTCATCACTCATTTTCCAAATACCACACATGTGTGAATTCATGGACCAAGATAATCCATGGACGAGATGTTGCACATTTGTCATGCATCGATGACCTATTGAAGCAACACACTGAGCAGTAGTCTAGGTAGACCAAAGATTAGAATCATAAAATTATGGGAAACCATTGAACAACTAGGGAATCAAGGGAAACTATAATGTGGACGAGATCTTGCACATTTGTCATGCATCGATGGCCTATGGAAGCAACACATTGAGCAACAATCTTGGTACACCAAAGATTAGAATCATAAAATTATGGGAAGCCATTAAACAACTATGGCATCAAGGGAAAATATAATGTTCAAACCCTATCACTTTCCTCACATGCTTTTCTCATTGATTACAATCCTTAGAACAACCATTGCCTAATCAATGTAATTTCTATTTATTATTGATAGTTTGGGTGATTGATAAACAACATCAATTATGTTCCCTGTTCCTGTGACAAGTGAATTTCCTATACTTTAATGAAATCCCATGTTGTTATTAATATATTGAAGCTCATCTCAAACTTTTACTTGTTGATTTACATCATATATATATCCACCCTACTAACAAACACGGCTAGCTTAAGCCTTTTTATTTGATTTATTAGTTGAGCATGCACAACCATGAGACCAACTAGAGTTCTATGTCATGGCCTAGTTGATGATGTATTCATTGAGAGTATTCACCATGGATGACATGACTTTATAAATGATGACTAAGGCCACCAGAGGTTGTTAGATTCGAAGGCTGATACAGATACTCGAACTAGTTTTAGAGACCTTCGAAGACCTGGTAATCTCATTTTCCGGACGATCAATTCCCCCTTTCAGTTAAATATGTACACATTTATTTTCCAATCAATTATCATTATCAACGCAATGTTGTTCACTGTCGCTTTGGGAAGTGACTGAAAGAGGCGTTTTGTCAAACCGTTCGAGCGTAGCTCACACCATATTCCATATTTTTGTGCTTCATTCAAGTTCAAGATGCGAACATAATCAAATTTCGGCTGCTCCACTAGCACCACTTGCCCATCGTATTCACGTAAACTTTTAATAAAAATCCTTCTGCGTCCCTCTGGTGGTGGGATTTCTGTCCAAAGTCCGTTAGCAATATTGAAGGCTACGATGGAATTGCTGGGATCGACAGCCGAGTAAAACTTTCCTTTAGAATAAATACCCTCTCCGAATGGTGGGGGACCATCATGGAAACTACAGTCCACGCGTTGGATTCTGAATCATAAATATGTTTTCGTGGCTCTCTTTATTCTTTCACCTTCTTGAAGAAATATGCTTTCGTGGCTCTCTTTATTCTTTCTCCTTTTGGATACTTCATCTCCCTCAGGTTAAAAAAATACAAATCCTCATCCCTTCCAGTTACAAGGCCTTTCTCTGCATACCACAAGAAATGCCACAAGAAACTCTTGGGATGAAATTTGTAGGACAGGCAAACGATGGAGATTCTATTCAGCGAATTATTCAACATGGTTGAATTACTCAGCCTGGTTGAAATCACAAAAAAAAATGCTTATCAATCATAATTCCTTGAGATGTTCAGCATGGTTGAAATCACAAAAAATTCAGAACATAATTTGCAAATAACAAAAAAGTGGCAAGTCCCAAGGGACACACTCGCATATATCAACCTCATAAAAAAATGTCATGCTGCTCCTCATTCGATCCACAAACTTTGCTTTTTAAATAATCTATTAGTTCTTCGTCCTCGCGATGAAATCTAAATCCACCAGGCAAATCCAAAGGCATAGGCGCCATTAAATCTTAATATGTACCAAATTAAATAATCTATTAGTTCTTCGTCCTCGCGATGAAATCTAAATCCACCAGGCAAATCCAAAGGAATGGGCGCAATTAAAGCTTAATATGTACCAAATTATGTTCCTGCAAAAATGTAAAAGAAAATTTTACAAGGTAGAAGCTATGGTTGATTCAGCTAAATCTGGCTGGACTTCGGTGAATTTTCTCTGTGTGACTGCATAAAAATGGAAAGAACAAAATAGTTTCTTCAAAAATACAAAGTAATTTTATGGCGGTAATGGACTGGACGTTGGCGGTGGGGTCTTCAAAAATACAAAGTAATTTTATGGCGGTAATGGACTGGACGTTGGCGGTGGGGTCTAAATGCAACAAAAATACAAAAAACTTTTATTGGGGTTTAAATGTAGCAAATGAGTAAACTAGCACAGCGGACTCGCGGCTGGAGAACGCCCGAACGCCCAAAGGTATCAGCCACTGATAACACTCCCCACACAGTAAAAACTCTCAGCCATTAAGATCACTAATTACTAGGTTGAGAGTTTTTACTGTGCAGTGAGTGTTATCAGTGGCGAATACCTTTTGGCATTCTCCAGCCGTGAGTCGGCTGTGCTAGTAAGTTATATCTGATATGGCCACCGCGGATGTTTGGTTGCTACATATCTCTTTGTCACAGTAATATTGGTCTATATTTATGACTACATTTACTTATTTATGACTACACTTACTGTTGGACACTTGTATATTAGAGAAGGAGACGCCTTTCACCAATCCCACTCCTCCCTGTACACATTCAATGATTTACACTTTCGCGACATTAATTATATAATTCCAATCACAGCTTTAAGTATTTTACTATTTGGTTGGAACTATTAACAGACCTGTCATGTTTTGATTCGAACGTTGTTCAGTGCATTTTGGATGGTACTATCCTGAACAGTAACATTTGAAACACAAGTTTTGCCTCCGTCCTTTCCCAGCGATCCGATACTGAAGTTATAAATTGAAAAATAAGCATAGATCTTCATGTAGTGTAACAGAGATTAGAAATCTGCAAAGAATAGAGACAGTAATTATACCTTATGCTGTAACCAGGACCCAATTGATATTGTACACGTGGATGTTTGAACAGCCTATTTGTATGGAAACGCAATCGTCGCCTTTTCATCCCACCAGCCATTAAAACAGATTAATCATCAGATCCGAGAAAAGAATATTTCTCCTCTTTTAAATTAATATTGACACGATCTGAAAGAATTAGGGATTAAAAAACACTTTTGATGGATTTAGTGTTTTCCGATCAGGTGAATATTAAACGTCCGTGCAGGTCGTGGCATCAAACGACAATGAATGAGTGCCACCAAAATGAAACGTGTGCAGAGTATTTTTTAATAATATAAATGTGGCTTGCATATATTTTAATCCTCTTTAATCATTTGTACGTGGCAATTATGTATTTTTACAGTAAATTTATAATGTGATTAGGTAAATGTAAAAAAGTAAACATGTGAAGGGATGCCTTCATAAATGCAAGGAAGTTATGAACAATAAATCTGACACATTGATTTTGGAGGACGACTAAGAATATGCCAATATCTTCAATGCTTATCCATCATATTAGAATTTAAGATCAAAAGATCATTAATTGTGCCCATTGTCAATAGGTAACAAAGATTAGAAATATGGCCATCTAGACATTCTAGACATCTGACCCCATAGTGAACTATGTCTGCCTTCATCCCTTTCTATAAGTTTAAGGGTTAAAGGTCTGCCCTCATCTTCATGACTCGTGAGCCTTGTACATTGCCTTGTGAGCCTCATTTTAGGATCAAACTCCTCAACTCTTCGTTTGGTGGTATGTAAATCCGATTTTTAAACCTCAATAATACATCTTCGTCAACGTAAATCCTTCAAATCTTGGTGCCATCATTGTGTTTTGTCCAATAAAATCCTTGACCTCTTTGTACCAGTCATTGTCATGTTGTAAGGTTAGAATCCTTTCACATAGATTCATCTGAAGAGGCAACATCGAAAGATGTGTGGTATCCGACTCAATCCATTTGCCACTTGTTTCATTATTCCCTTCCTGTAAGTAATCTCGAAGTCATACTCGCTAAGTAATTCTGACCAACATCATTGTCGCGTGTTCAGGTCGTTTTGCGCAAAGATGTGTTGTAGTCCACATTTCTCCATCTTTAGTTCAAATTTTCATCCAACAAGGTAGTGTCTCCAAACATTCAAGGCATATACAAGGGATAACAACTCCAAATCATGCATCGCATAGTTTCCTCATGCCTTCTCAACTTCCTCGAGATGTAAGCGATCACTCGACTGTCTTGCATCATGACTCTGCCTAAGCCTTCCTTGGATGCGTCATTACATACCAAGAATTTTGTATCCATGTCACGAACCTTTAGTATCGGTGTTGTTGTCAACAACTCCTTCAGCCTCCGAAATGTTGCCGCGCATTTCTCGGTCCAAATAAACTTCTTGATCTTCTTCTGCAATTTCGTGATCATATTTTCTATCTTCGAAAATTCCTCGACGAACCGTCGATAGTATCATGCTAAACCCATAAAGCTACGTACATTTGGGACATTCGTCGACGCAGGCCATTCTATAATAGCCTCGACCTTTGTTGGATCCACGACGATACCTTCGTCGGAGATGACATGCCCTAAGTAGTGAATCCTTGATTGATAAAATGAGTATTTGGACAACTTCCCATACAATTTGTGCTCTCGCAGACACTATAGTACCAAGCGCAAGTGTTCTTCATGCTCCTCTGTCGTCTGAGAGTAAATCAAAATATCGTCAATGAATACTTGAACGAACTTGTCCAAGTACTCGCGGAACACCCCAATCATCAAACTCATAAATACCCCTGGGGT
Source organism: Picea engelmannii (assembly GCA_009831015.1). Taxonomy (NCBI): domain Eukaryota; kingdom Viridiplantae; phylum Streptophyta; class Pinopsida; order Pinales; family Pinaceae; genus Picea; species Picea engelmannii. The sequence goes on along the minus strand of ML790873.1, from coordinate 226,965 downwards.
GTTTGTCAGTCCAAATGGTAAAACAATAAACTCGTAATGTCCAAAACTTTTCTTAAAGGCGGTATTAGGGACGTCTTCCTCCTTGATTCGTAACTAGTGATACCCTGATCGCAATTCAATTTTTGAGAACAACGTCGCACCCTTCATTTGATCAAACAGATCATCAATCCTCGGCAACTATTACTGATTCTTGATCGTTTCCTTGTTGAATTGATGATAGTCAATACAGAGCCTCCACGACCCATCCTTCTTTTTTATGAAAATAACAAGCTCACCCCACAGTGACACACTTGGATGTATTAGTCTGAGGTCCAACAATTCATTCAATTGCATTCTCAACTCCTATAAATCTGAGGTCGACATTCGATAAGGCGTTATAGATATTGGTTCAGTCCCCAATTTTAGGCCTATAGTAAACTCCAATTCCCTCTCTGGTGGCGTCACAGATAACTCCTCTGGAAAGACATCTGCAAACTCTCTCACCACCAGAAGGTGTTCTAGACCTTTTGCTACTCCCTTCTCATTTAACGCAAGGATCGCATAAATCTTGCACCCCTTGCGCATGCTCTTCCGTAGCTGCAAGGAAGAGATGAACCTCAGGGAAAATCCCTGGTCCCGACCTATAATCATGCGTCTTTGTCCCTCATCATCGACCAAGCTCAATTGTTTTGTCTTATAGTTGAGTATTGCCTCATGCGATTCCAACCAGTCCATACCAATCATGACAGCATAAGATCCTAAGATTGTGACGTACAAGTTGGCCATGGTGACAAACTCTCCCAGGTTAGGGTACAGCTCGTAATCTTTCCTCCAACCTTCTGGTTGGCTCCCGAATCCATATCTACGAAGCCAAACTCATCATTTTGAACTTCCTTTACCTTAATCCTTTTTAGTGTTGCACCAGAAATGAAACTCTTGGTAGCACCGAGATCAATCAAAATACTAAGTGTTTGGACAATGACGGTACCTGATGTCATGAGAATAGTCACCTGGTGCTCTTCCTGGCAGTTATTCACTACTGCATGAATCTAACAGGCCTTGCCCAAATCTCCCATGGTAGTAGGTCTGACTAATCTTGATGCTCTAGTCCTCTTCACTGGGTAGTCACGCTAGAAATGTGACTCCCCACATTCCAACTTACTTTCTTCGGTCCAATAATTCTGGTAAACGAAGTAAAAGCTAAATTCCAATGTTAAGGCCAGCACAAACTCGTTGACCTTAAGTTTCTCGGTAAGAGTGCGGAGCATATCGAAGCAGCTCCAAAAATGGGCCTTGTACTCGAGCACCATGTGGCTTTCTTGTCGTAAGGCATTGAAATTGTTGAGTTGACGCTCAACGAATTCCTCAAAAAGATACCTCTCCTGGAACCATTCCTCGAATAGTTCCCATGACACGTCGTTGACAGCCATGTTCAAAAGTGGCAGGAGCTTCTTATGTCATGTTGTTGACCTTCATGTTGGATGTCGTAATCGCGAAGTGTGAAGAACAATACCTTGCTCTACAATTGTGCCTCGATGGCACAGCTGTCCACGACACTCGTGGACTCGAGAACTCAACTCTCTTGATTCCTTGGTAGATGCTAACAATACTAGTTAAGGAATGTCATGGACCCTCAAGGGTATAGGTGCCCTGGCCTCATCTCAGTATCAATGCTGGATCAAGGCCCTTGACATTACCTAGAAGGGCCTTGTCAGACCATCACCATCCCTTAAAACAAGTGAATCTAGCCTAAGGACTTGTTCTTCCCCTTGAGTGTTCGACTCCAAGGGTGCGGGAACTTCTGGAGACGTCGCACCTCCTTCCACGGCACCACGTTACGAACCTCTGAGGCATCCTCTAAATGTGATCGCCACATGGACACATTAAGGTTTTTAATTAACACGAGGGTTAATACTCACGGGTTTTCTGCAGTGGGAAGCCTAGAAATCCACAGTCGAAGGGTTTAACCCTCTCTGATACGATATGTAATGACCCCTTCATTACGACTACCAACGAAGCAGAAGAAGAAATTTTATTTTTTTGTTTTTAGGCAAGAAGGCGATGATGACAACAATTTAACCACACAACTGACGATGAACATGAGCACGTAGTCTAGGCAACAGACAACTTGACACCACACACTGGCACAAGAGAAACTGGGGGAACCATGCGTAAAACAACAAGGAGAAACGACTACCCGCCCCATACAACAGGACCACGCCTACAAGTTAAAGGACAGCATCCCCCTCCCGACACAATAGTCTTGACGAACAAGAATAGAACATCAAGGCGAGTGAACCAAGCACATGAAGGTGTTCAACCCATGCGCCAAAAGCAAACTTACAACGCTCGACAACTCTCACACGGAAGACATCGACTTCAACCAAGTTATCGTTCACTTCTATCCAATAGGGTGCGTCATGATCCCTTCATCAGGAATCATGTCGTCCTCAAGTGATAGATGCATCAATAACCTTGGCGCAACACATCCTATCTAGACCAAATACTCTGCCCAACCCACACGCTAGGAGACCAAAATAGCTGACACGAGACTACACCCATGCCCAAACAGTCGACAAGACACAAGATAACATCGTTCGAAGGAAGCGCAAGATGATACCATATCGCTCGCCTCTATTCATTAAGGCGTGCAATGATCCCCTTATCAAGAATCATGTCATCACACAACGATAGGCATAACAATAACCCAAGGGAAACATGACAAACTAGACCCAACCCAAGAAGATTAAACATGCTAGAAGATCAAATAACTGTCAACCACAATACGATTAAGAAAGAAAAACAACTCAAGAAAGATTCTTGGAAGCCTAAGTTAAATCTTCCCACCTTATCATTCTTATTGTTGTTAATAAATTTTCTCAATCCAATCAAGTAAGAACTAAGGGTATAAATTGCTAAGTAAAAACAATTACAACTATAATCTATGGAACAAGTATAATCTGTGTAATAAGTAACATAACTTTTGCCTCACATGCCAAGAATATAATAAAAATGTTATATAAAAGTTTATGGGAAATAAAATTCTTATACAATTTTTTTTTAGAAAAATCAACAACACAACCACTAAGTTAATCATGTAAAAAATTACATATTGAAATAATAAAGGTTTAAACGCAGTCCTAATGTGCAATCTCGACCATTATAAATATTCCATTCAATAACAAATTTGATAATTAGAAACCTGCGTATTCAAATAATAAAAGGCTTCGAATAGTCCTAATAAGCAATCTCAACACATACTTTAGTAAGGCAAAAGGTGCAAATTTCGAGACATGAACTATTGATGGACAAAGGACAAATAAAGCAACGCACATTGAATCTTTTCGAGAGTCTAACCACAAATTGAACTGAAACAATCTAATACAATTTCATTCTATGGAAATGCCGATAGTAAAGCAATGCAGTCGTTGTGATTAAGGTGTGAGTTAGTTAACCAACGTATCAACTAAACAACTGGCAACTATAAGGGATAAATACGCTCCTCACGAATACATAGCTCTCAACGGTTGTTCAATGTGAATACTAACCAAACTATTCTTTTAATCTAGACATCTGTAACAGCGACCAATAAAAATTTAAGCAGTCGACATGTTAAAACTGTCAAGACGCCGATATCAATATTAGTAAGTCATCGTTCAGAACTTTTAATAAATCTCTAGTATAAACAAATAGTCAAGCTAATATTTTATTTCTACATTGATTCCTGTGTGCAACACCTTGCTATGACTAAAATTTGGCACGCGAACGTCTGACACGCATTCAATACCCAGTCTACCATAATTGTCTCTGCAGGTATCCCTGTGTAACATTTATTACAATAACTAAGATTTCTATCATTCAACTGCTAACATTGGAATGGTTGCCTGGAATCGTTGACCCATTTGCATTAACCGTTATATAAAAGCGCTATGATAAATTTCTAAGTTTCAATCGCTATAATAAAATGTTATATTGAGGATGTTTTGTATTAGAACATTGCGCATGTACGTGTATGCACAGAGAGAACAAGAATAAAGTTGTCAAGTGATGCTAGGTGAATTGCTGCAAAGTATTCTAAGGCTTGGTGAAAACTGTGGAGGATATAAATACTCATGGAAGCCAGAAATTGCAAGACTGTTGTGTGGAATCAACTATTAAAAAAATTCATGGGTTTACAACATGGCTACACCATGTCGCTACACCTTAACTATTAATTAGTAATCACCATAGCTCCATAGTATCCATAGTACCTACGGCTCGTCCCAACCGTGGCGCTGTGATCTCATTAAAGTACTCATCGGGGTAGCCACAAAAGAAAGTGGGGGTGGATACACTTAATGAGAATGATGTTGAAAAATAAAACGCAGGCTTAAGGAAATGAAATCGGATATTAACACAGCCGAGGATAGCGTCCATCCCAGGTCAATCAAAGGTTAAAAATATGCCGAGGTAACAATTGGCAAAATCGCCAAGCAACAATACCTCCATTAATGAAATAAAATTCAATATATAAAAATGTAAAGAAAATTTCCACCAACGAAATGCATTCTAGATACAAAAACGCAAAGCAAATATAAGCTAGTATACAAAACGCAGAGTTAAAAAAAAAAAAAATCGTCGTCAATCAATAAAATGCAGGGTTAATTAATCGCATCAAGATGCAGACCACCCACTACCTGGAACAACCAACAGGGCTAGATGACTAGCAAGAATCTTCTTCGCCCATTATCCACACATAGAAAAATAGGGCATTTAGATCCATAGGTCTATTAACATTAAAGTGACGACCGTAGATCAGGCTCCTGGATGACTTCTCAGGCGTGGACTGATGAGCTAGGGATGAAGGAAAAAATAAACCGCAATCATCACAATTCAATAAACCATAGGACGGTCAATACATGCAGGGATCGAAGGCCATGGAATTCAATCAACATCAAGCTAAAGGCTATGGGGGAAATTCAATCATCAACTAGAATGCTAAGACAATCAATTTCTTTACGTGATTATACATATAACTCTAAAATCATAAATCATACTAACAATCTACCCTGCAGAAACAAGGAAGCGTACCATAGGCCACGTCGCCCGCTCGAATTTGATGTCCCACGTGCTCTATGCAACTCCCTCTTGCCGATCGATGAGACTTCATCGGTACCTCCCATCCAATGCTAGGGATACTCTTCTTCCTCCTTATCCCCCTAAGCCACAAAGGGGCCACACACACTAACCATAGAATGAGCTAGCTCCCAGCTCCCACCGAGCTACCACTCCTCACCGAGATGGGTATCCCAACTCCCACAAGCTAAGTCATTCAAGTATAAATTTATGCAGCATAATATTATGCATAATAGGAGAGATCCATCATCCTTATTCTCCCTCCATTATATAGAGTTTTGAAGTCCCTTACTTTCCCAAAATCCCATTTAATGTAAAGTTTAATAATTTAATCCACAAAAATCCTCCCCGTACAAGTGTCACCCATCCCCTTCATTCATCCACAAATTAATTTCAGTAATTAATTAATTACCCCTATTTCCCTCACTCACCTAAAGGCACTCCTAGAACCGCTCCTACATGTCCCCAAATCCCCTTACAAGTTTCACTAGTTGAGTTTAAATTAGAAAGTTTGTAAATGCTAGATACCTTACTAAGTTAGACTATTTGCTTTTTCTTGATGTTTCCCCTTTCTTTTTATGTTTCCCACTTTTTCCTAGTTTCCTAGTTATTTTAGATTTCCCTCTTTCCCTTTTTTATTTAAACTCAAAAAGGCATGTGTAGAAACTTACCCTTTTTCCCTTTTTCTTTTTAATGAATACATTTTTAATTAGCATCATATAGAAAAACACTTATTTCCCATTTTTAAATTTTATCCCAAAAGATTTTTATAAATCAATTTAATTTCTTACCCCCTTCTTCTCACAAGATTAATGAAGATTATCATTATATATATATATATAGATAGATAGATAGATAGATAGATAGATAGATAAAAAAACTATCACAAGTAAAATTTAGACCTAGACTTTATTTTCTTAGGTTGTGCAACATTTTATTAGGGGAAAAGTTTTAAATCTTCCTTAACACGTTATTCATCCTAAAGCCATCTAGGTTTATCCAATTATTAAATAACATTGTGACATTCCCTTCAGGATGCAGTAGGTGCTCTAAGGGTGCCACTTGCCTCCTTCTGTTTTTCTTACGTGACGTGCCCTTCAGGACACACTACGTTCTCCAGGGGTGCCACTCACCTCTTTCCAATTTTTCTTGTGCAACGTGCCCTTCAGGACCTTCTATGTGCTCCAAGGGTGTCACTCGCCTTTTTCCACTTTTTATTGTTTGACGTGCCCTTTAGGATGCACCATGTGCTCCAAGGGTGCCACTCGCCTCTTGACTGACTTAGTAGACATAAAAAATCGTTGAAGTCAATACTCTGTCAGGTGATCTTGCGGTAGACTAAGGGCCTCTAAGGAATAATTCCCCTACCTTATTCTGTGCCCCTTAGAATAATCGTGAGCGACTTTCGCAAGCGGCCCTCATGGCATCGTGGGTCTTCTCGAACTAGGTAATTGTTAACCTACAGTTCGAGCCATGGAGGGAGTGCTAGTAGGTTGTGGCAAGGATTTTGTCCATACTTCTCCCTCAACATCTTTGGTAGTCGAGCATGACCCCTCTACTCCAAATGTGAGTCTGTTCGACAAGCTATCGTCAGCCCGCATCAACAATGAATCATGTCAAAAATATATCCATAATCATATCATCTAATCAGATGCACTAATATCACATATAAAACAATCAAACCCCAATAGTTCACTCCTTGAATCGATCTGGAGTCCAAGGGGTGCCATCAATGCCTCTGCATCCTCAAGGTCCAAAATCCT
>ML790873.1:182143-202374 GCA_009831015.1 Picea engelmannii | reverse complement strand
CTCTTGTCTTCCATGTTGTTTAACTTGTTCTTATACATTAGGTATCTAGTCATAGCCATGCTCTCAATGGGAGAGAGGCTTGTTTCTACGAGGAGGATGGGATAGGGTGTATTTCCTTTAATTTTGAGATTATAGGTTATAAATTCTTTTGTATTTGCTCTATCTTTCTCCAGGATTAGAGATACTACAGCCCCAGACTTCACATCCATAAAGAATAAAAGGTGTAACAAGAGTCTCGAAGAGGAGTTTCTTCTTATCCCAAATCCAAAGATCAGCTGATTTACAATTGTTTTCAAGCCCATAATAAGCTTTCCATCCTCCAATAATTCTTTTCTCAATGCTATAATTCCAATTAAGCTTGTGGTGAATATCAATTCCAAGATATTTGTATGAAGTCACTTCCTCCAAGTTGTTGTTGTCATATACAAATGTATCATAAGGGATCTTATTGGATTTAATAATCATGACCTTAGTCTTATCAGTATTAACAGTCATACCCATATTGGAGAAAAAATCCTTGAGTATTCTTAGTTGGTTTTGAAGATCATAGGGAATCCTTGCCATAAGAATGATATCATTGGCATAAAGAAGAAGATTGATGACTATACCAGTGAGAGTAGGGTCGACACAACCTGCTTTTTCCAAGCATTCTTTTAATTTATCAATGTATATGCCAAAAAGGGTAGGGGACAAGGGACAACCTTGTTTGTCTCCGATATTGCAGTTAATCTCTTTTGATGAGCCCTCAGTGTTTTTAAACTTAGCAATAACATTCTCATACATCCTTATTGCAGTAGCCCTCAACTCGAGAGGCACTTTTAACTCTTCCAACCTATTCCAAAGGTCTCCTCTGCAATGATCCTAAAGGTAACAACATGGTCCACAGTTGAATGATATCTCCTAAACCGGGCTTGACCTTTAGCTCTTTTACAGTGACTTTCTAGCCAAATGCTAATCTTCTTTTCCAAAATAATTTCATAAAGCTTGGCTAAAATCTGGCTAATCATAATGGTCCTATACTTAGAGGGAATGTTTTTATCCCCAATTTTAAAAATACAAACAATGATGCTTTGCGTCCAGGGTTTAGAGAAGTCATGCTTGACTGCTAAATTGAAGAGCTTGTGTATGTGATTGAAGAGCTTGTGTATGTGAGGGATAAGGATTGGCCCTCTGATTTTAAAAATTTCAGCTTGGTAGCCTTCAATATAAAATTCAATTTAAACAACAACAAAAAAAATTAATGCTTAATACATCAAATCATCATCTTATATGTGAAAACTAAATACATTGACATTAAAGAGAATATTAAAATATAGTTTGACAAGATAAAATAAGAGAAATAATTAGATTGAAAATTGATGTGGGTTTAGGTTTTCTTAAGAGAACTTTAATAAGAAAAAATAAAATTAAAGGCAAAGCAAGAGGCACATATTGATTCCAAAAAAAAGTTATATTTAATGGGTTTTATCATATAAATAATTTGGATCAAAATTGATTGGATCAATTTTTAATTACCTATTAATTGTATTCCATTAAAAAGGAATATGCATATTAAATAAAATCCATATAGATTGTAATTTAATGATTTTTATCATATAAATAATTTGGATAGAGCAATCTCTAAATTCCTAGTAAAGGTATTCCATTGATATGCAACATAAATATAGCCCATTGCAAGATGGAGCAACATTTAATAGAGTCCATTATCATAATAGCAAAGTTAAAATTACCATAATACAAAGATGGGTCAACATTTAATGCAGTCCATTATCATAATGGACTCCTATTACATGATTATGAATTATGAAGACTTACTTTGTAATGCAGTCCATTACCATAATGCAAATATGGATAAACATTTAATGCAATCCATTATCATAATGTAGTCCTATTGCATGATTATGAAGACTTACTTTGGATTTGACTTGAGTTGAGGTTTAATATTTCTTGCAAATATGGATAAACATTTAATGCAGTCCATTATCATAATGTAGTCCTATTACATGATTATGAAGACTTACTTTGGATTTGACTTGAGTTGAGGTTTAATATTTCTTAGAGGACTAGGTATTTATAGCGAGGTTTAATTTGTTATCATGTTATAATTTCATTCCATAATTTTTTCTATGAGTTACCTACCTATGTGTTTTGTCATTAATATCCTGCCCAAAAAATCTGTTATAAAACCAGTCCGTGTCTAGCAACGCAAATGCAAATGGAAAGGCCATAACATCAGCATTTTTCTTAGGCTCTCTGTTTTTTTTGGTTGTAGAAGCGATCATTAGGTTACTATGCTTCTAGTCACGCATATAAATTTGTGGACAATATATCATTTTCAAATATTTTCTTCTCCTTATCATGCCTTCGCCTTCATTTAGTTGAGATCTAAAACAATCTCATCGTTGTTTACTTTACCCTCTCTACATAGAAAATGACAGCACGAGGAGCAAACACATTCAAATATGGCAAAGCTAATTTCCCTTCAAAGGTGGAGAATAATGTGCAATCCACCTTTCCAATGTTAGCTAAGGTCTGTGCTTCAATTTGATGTCACTATGCGAGCTATCACACGGTGCTTCGCATTGCTAGTATCTCTAGTCCATATTTGAAGAGACTTCTAAGTATTAGGCAATTGGTGTCATCCTAATTTTGGTCTGAATACAAATCATGGCCATGAGACATTTGTTAAGAAAATGTTAAAAATGAGTTATGTATAACAGAATTGATGTATTGCAGTTTAAGAAAATATAAAAAATGAGTCATGTATATTATAATTGATGTAATGCAGTTTATTAGAAACATTTGTTGGTAGATTTGGAATAGATTTTACCTACTCTATTTCAATTTCAACATCTTAATAATATTTATCCATTTGAATTTTGTATTTTAATTTCAATATCCTAATAATATTTGTCTATTTAAATTTTGTATTTCAATACATTTGAATTCATATAATACAGTTTATTAGAGACAGATTTGGAAGAGATTCTACTTACTCTCTATTTCAATTTCAATTTTAACATTCTAATCATATTTGTTCATTTGAATTTTGTATTTCAATGAATCTGAATTGATCTAATGCAGTTTATTAGAGACATTTGTTACTTACTCTCTATTTCAATTTCAACATTCTAATCATATTTTTCCATTTGAATTTTGTATTTCAATGCATCTGAATTGATCTAATGCAGTTTATTAGGGACATTTCTTACTTACTCTATACATCAATTTCAACATTCTAATCATATTTGTCCATCTGAATTTTTTATTTCAATGCATCTGAATGGATCTAATGCACTTTATTAGGAATATTTCTTACTTACTCTCTATTTCAATTTCAACATTCTAATCATATTTGTCCATTTGAATTTTGTATTTCAATGCATCTGAATTTATCTAATGCAGTTTATTATGGACATTTGTTGGTAGATTTGGAAGAGACTTTACCTACTCTATTTCAATTTCAACATCTTAATAATATTTGTCCATTTGAATTTTGTATTTCAATTTCAATATCCTAACAATATTTGTCCATTAGAATTTTTTATTTCAATGCATTTGAATTGATCTAATACAGTTTATTAGGGACAGATTTGGAAGAGATTCTACTTACTCTCTATTTCAATTTCAACATTCTAATCATATTTTTACATTTGGATTTTGTATTTCAATGCATTTGAATTGATGTAATGCACTTTATTAGGGACATTTGTTACTTACTCTCTATTTCAATTTCAGCATTCTGATCATATTTTTCCATTTGAATTTTGTATTTTAATGCATCTGAATTGATCTAATGCAATTTATTAGGGACATTTGTTACTTACTCTCTATTTCAATTTCAAAATTTTAATCATATTTTTCCATTTGAATTTTGTATTTCAATGCATGTGAATTGATCTAATGCAGTTTATTAGGGACATTTGTTACTTAATCTCTATTTCAATTTCAACATTCTAATCATATTTGTCCATTTGATTTTGTATTTCACTGCATCTCAATTGATCTAATGCACTTTATTAGGGACATTTGTTGGCATATTTGGAAGATATATAAAGTGGATTTAGTCCATAACCACACTTGTATTATCCCTCAAATTTATCCATATTCCATTCAATCAACCTTCCTTAATCACGATTTCAATGCTAAATTCGATGTTTTCTTTAAATCTAGGTTTCTTTGAAAATTCATAAGGATTTATGCCTATAGATAAGGAGCATTGAATATATGGAATTTCAAAGCTGAACCATTTAACTTCGATATGGTTAAAGGGAGCATTGAATAAATGGGATTTCAAAGCTGAACCATTTAACTTCGATATGGTTAAAGGGATTTTCATATAGGGTGTTTACTCGAATTTGCTTAATTTGAATTTCCATGTATTTATTGGATCATTATAGAAAAATTTATGTTGAAGGGAGGATTTTGTTGTGGGAGTTTGATAATAAATGATTAAATTTTTTATCTTTCAATTTTTCTAACTCAAAATCTGCCAATTTCAATTTCTTATGTTGAAAGATATTGGTGTGACAAAAACCAACTACCACTAGTACTTAAATCATATTATTTTTTTATTTCCTTTTATGCACTTTGTTTTGGAAAGTGTAAGATTAGGCATAATATCAAGCACGTGAGAGACCCGTTTCTAATTCTAATTGTATCTATTGTTTTCCTTACCAACAAGATATATAACTACTATATAAAATTGTTTTTCTCTATAAAATTTATAGTATTTTCCTTACCAATAGGATATATAACTACTATATATAATTGTTTTTTTCTATAAAATTTATAGTATTGGCATCATCAAGATATTATGTTTATGTAGGTACTTTGATTTTTCAAGTGTACATATGGTTGAACTAAATAAATCTAAGGTAAGATTTTATTTAGAAAATATATACTTGAAATGGATAAAGATGAGAGGGTGCAAGTTCATGCTAGAAAATATTTGTGATTGATTGTAAATATTGTTAATTTCCACATGTTCAAGGAGTGTGAAAATATTTGTGATTGATTGTAAAAATTGTTAATTTACACATGTACAAAGAGTGTACTAGGTATAATTGCAGTATATAAACCATTTAACTAGAATTTCCACATTAATCCTTCAACCTATCATCCATTAAAACAATGTTTGAAAATGATCCCTTTCAGATCTTCGTGATTTCTTCACCCATATGGTACCAACAATTGAGGATCAAAGTGCATTCAAGACTTGCATTTTCCTCCAATTAAATCTAGACAGGAGACAGAACAGAACTTTCCTATGTGGTTAAAGTAATTTTAAACAAAATATAATGTCCAAGCCGTGAGGACACAATGAACCATTAGATGTTGAATTGGATAAAAATACAATTGTTCCAACTATTGGTTGTGGAGCCTGATTATCTTCCTGATTTATAGGTCCTTGCTTTCAGCCGTGTTTATACCCCATGAAGTATTTACACCCCATAAGTATGTACACTCTTCCACGCGGGGGAGTGCAGAGGAGGGGTACCCCCTCTGCGAGGTCCGGGGGGGCTATCCCCCCGGCTGGGGGGTCTAGGGGCAAGTGAGCCCCAAACGGGGGTTCGGGGGCAGCGTCCCTCAATGGGGGTTCGAGGGGTGAAGCCCCCGAAGCAAAAATTGCCTTGTAAAAGTATATTGTAATTTCATTGTAAATCTGGACCGTTCATTATAAGGTTGCAGATCTAACGGTAGAGATTATGTTAGGGTTTTTTTCCATAGAAGGCAACCCTCTTTTATGAGGGAAATGTATCGTGGCTATGGTTGATTGTGAATATTGTATTCTGAAAGAGGAGACTGTGAGAGAAAGAAGAAGAAGTTACAGCGGGTTTTTTTGTAGGTTGTATCCCTTCATTTGCTAGATAATAATAAAGGAAGGACCTGGCAATTTCTCTGGTGGACGTAGCCCACACTGGGTGAACCACGTAAATCTATATCTCTCTTGTATTGTGTGTCTTCTGTGTTTTGTTTCTGCATTTGTTTTATTTTATTGCTCCGCGGTCCTGTTTTTCTAACACCAACCATTTAAAGTGGTATTCTAAAAAGTATGTCATCTATGAAATCCACAACATAAATCATATTCAAATCAACAACGATGCATGTGATTGTGAAGCCTCTCTTTAAAACCATAAGCATATTAGTCATTAAGGAGCATATGTTGAAAACCTAAAGAAAAACAAACTATTAGCAACATCATTTTCCACCTAATTTATCTTAATAACCTTCACACATTTCTTTGTCCCTGTAGCCACCTCCATAAATATAAATTTCATATCCTAGATTATAACTCATCCCATCATGGAATGGAGAAACTTGTTTTGCAATTGAACTCCTTGTTGAACTTAAGCACACCATAGCACTACTATATCTATGTATGGATTTTATTTGGAAAGTAAGACGACACCCTTTATTACTTTTAGTTTTTCCACTAGATATGATAGCACAACCTATAGTGAACAATGCTTCCGCTACTACAATTTCTTCACTCCCAACAATTCCAAAGATTTGTGTATTTTATAGTTTCACTTAGATCAAGCCTCAATGTTGAAAGGATTGAACCACTAAGATTATCAATACAATAAATATCCAAAAAAAGACAAGATTCATCCTCATAATGATGTCATATAATAAGAACATTCTATATATATACCACGTCCTATGATTTAATGCCTTTTATATTGTTTTTTTAAATTCCTAGCTGACATTGTGTTTGTGTTTCTAGGCTAGACTAGATTTAGTTTTAGAAAGCAAGTTCCTAACAAGTATAAGTTTATGAAAAACCCAAGTCCCACAAAAAAATCCAAGTCCCACTTCGTTGGGAGTGTAGTTGACCATTTCAATGCCAATATATCTTATTATTAAATTAATTTAAGGTAGATGAATTAGTCGTACAGATTATGTTAGGGTTAACTAAACATAAAGGCCATTCATATTGTTTAGATTTGTTTTTAGGCATAGCTATTTTCCAATACCCATATTAGGTACACTTAGATCTATCTTTAAGAAATGAAACACACAAGGAGAGGTCGATTTGAGTTTCAAAGTGTTCTTTAAACAAAGGACCATTTGGTTATATAAGGAAAGTTCCATCTCTTTGATGGCTCATGTAGTTATTCAATACAAAGGTTTGGGGGCACCAATTCAAATATGGAAAAACATTGACAATGCCCATTTGGGGAGTTGGGCATCCATCTCTCTAAATCTGATTTGTGAGAGATAGCCTATGTGATATTCATTGCAATGTGCAAATCCTCACTTGGAATATCCACCTTCACATACATAACTCAACTGAACAAGTTGTATAGGTCTGATAAATAATAACCATCATTTTATTAATGAAGAGAGTCCTTGATTTGATATCCTCAAATATGAACAACCATTTGAAGGACAATAGCCCTTCCAAATTGAATAAACCCTGGACAATAGGAGAGATTTTAAAGTGTAGATTAATGCCTCCTAAAGACCAGTGCCCATGTTAGTTGAGCTCTCTTAAAAATTTCCATTGGATAGATACATATTATAAGCTTTCTCATCTCTTTATGACAATTTTTTATATATTGTGGCATGTAATGAATATGTATCAAAAGCCAAAACTTAAGACAATTTAAATTCTACATTGTTTTTTTACTACCTTCATTTGGTAGTTGTTGGGATTGGCATGATATGAAACCAAATTTTCTTACACCATTGGTTTTACTTAGGGATTTTGAGAAGGCCAAGCTTAGGGCTCAAAAGTAACTCTTGATTATCATGTACCCATGTATTCACCGTGGTTTGGGAGGTCTCCATTGTTCTTACAATGTTTTGATTGTTTAATTTCACCTTCTTAAAATTTCACTCATAACGGTGTAATGAACTCTTTAAATATCGTCTTTTGTAAGGGATGTTGAATATTAATACCCATTATTTTTCCTCTACATGACCTGGAGAAAAAGAATCCATATGAATCCATACTAGTACTGAAGTTTGTATTATGTGTTTTGCTAGCCGTGTTAAAGAATATTTAATCCTTCCACTCCTCTATTGGGAAGGTGACTTCTCTCATTTAGCTCCTTTATCACGAAAGCTACTTCAATCCTTTTGACTTGAAGAAATTTCTTACCCTTGTTGATGCATGTCTTTGGGTGCAATATATATTATTTTTTTTATGTGTACTAGCATGTAGTTCACGCTTGGGAAGGGGATTAAAAATGTTGATTGTCATTTCCTTAAAAAAAAAAAAAAATCCAGAGTAATCTAAAAAAAAAAATCTAGAATAATTCACTACAAGGAGAGTGCCTTGTATCTCCTTGCAGTGAAGGTATTTAGGCACCTTCTCGAAAAACTTATCCTTTCTCTATTTATAGCAGAGGTGGGATGTAGTCCAAGGTCTTGTATCTCCTTGTAGTGGAGGTATTTAGGCACCTTCTCGAAAAACATATCCTTTCTCTATTTATAGTAGAGGTGGGTTGCAGTCCAAGGTTTTTGCACAAGTATTTTATGGGTGCACCTATAAGGAACATAAAATACACCTCAATGTGCATATAAAAAATTATTCCCCAATGAGAAATATTTTACAAGGATTGAACGGTCAATCGGAGGGTATGTTGGCTAGGGTTTCCCTAGCCACAAACCCCTAGCTTTCACTTTCTCCTCTATCTCCTATTCCCAGTTCTCCTCCAACGACCTCCTCCACCCTACAGACTACTCCACCACGGCGTTATCTCCTTGCTATGGTGCCATTCTTTTATGGTTTTCCTGCGGGGAGACTTTTTATTTTCCTGTCAATTGTTCCTGGTGTGCGGATCATGCTTTCTCTGGATAGAGGTCGTGGTTCGTAGTCTCTTATGGTGTTCTATCTTCTTGGCTCTAGTTCTTTTGTTTTTCTCAGACCACGTCTTATGCCCGAATCCGTTCCCTTCAGTGGTGATGCAAACAGAGTCTGTTGTTGGAGTTGATCTGTTATTGGTTATGGGTTGTAGTCAGATGCATCTGTGGGGTTCCGCCTGGTGTTTTTCCTTCTCAGCTCTATATTTTTCCCCGAGAGGATTCCCCTTTTATTCTGTAGGTGTATGTTGTTTTTGATAAATTGTGAAGCAAGAAATGCAGAGAGAAAGAATAGAACAAAAAACAATATATTAGAATATAAGAAGAAGAGTACAAAATGAGTACATGAAGAAGTTCATGAAGAAGTAAGTCCTATGCAAAGGGAAATAGTTGATCTAAATAGGCTCAAGCAAATCAAGAATAGAAAGTATAGCTGGCTTGGAAAACTGGCAGTGTACAGTTAGCCTGTTGAGGTTAAATTATATTTAACACTCCCTCATAAACTCAACAGTTACAAGCATCAGCACTAATTATGCCTAAGTGTTGTCTCTGAAAATCAAAAACTGACTTTCCTAGTGGCTTTGTAAAGATATCAGCAAGCTGATCTCGGGAACCACAGAATTGTAGTACAATATCACCATTATTGACTAGCTCGTGTATGAAATGAAAATGAGTGTCAATGTGTTTGCTTTTCTTGTGAAACACATGATTTTTAGATAAAGCAATTGTTGGAGTATTGTCACAGAAAATAGGAGTTGGATCCTTTTCTATATGTGACATATCTTTCAATATTCTTCTCAGCCACACAACCTAACAGGAAGCTAAGGTAGCAGCGACATACTCTGTCTCTACAAAAGATATTGAAACAATTGGTTGCTTCTTTGATGCCCATGAGATCAGGTTCGTGCCCAGTTGAAAAACATGTCCATATGTGCTTTTCATGTCATCTAGGTTGCCTGTAAAATCATTGTCTGTGTAACCAGAAAGTTGATTACTATCAAATTTAGTGTACCATAAGCCAAAATTGAGAGTTCCTGCATCATATCTCAAAATTCGTTTCGCCATTTTCCAATGAGAATCTTTTGGGGATTCCATGAATCTGGAAACAAGGCTGGCTGCATACATAATGTCAGGCCTAGTTGCTGTAAGATACAACAAACTGCCTACTAATCTTTTGTACATAGTAGGGTCCACTATAGGGCCTTCATCTTTCTTGCTCAATTTTGTGCCTAGGGGTATAGGGGTTTCTGCTGGATTGCATTCTTCCATGCAGAATCTTTTGATGATGTCTGCTGCATACTTTTTCTGACAGACAAAAATTCCTTTGGTTGATTGATCAACCTCAATCCCTAAAAAATATTTCATGATGCCAAGATCTGTCATCTCAAACTCACATTGCATGGCATGTTTAAAATTTGTTAACTCGAGATTTCCAGTATAGATCATGTCATCAACATATAAACATACAATCAAGATTTTACCATGCTGATCTGTTTTGGTGTAAAGAGTTGGCTCATTTTGACTTCTGCTAAAACTACTTTTGATCAGGTAAGTGGCAATTCTCATGTACCAAGCTCTTGGAGCTTGCTTTAAGCCATACAAGGCTTTCTTCAACCGATATACTTTGGTTGGCTGCTCTTGGACTTCCAATCTAGGTGGTTGATCGACATAAACTTCTTCTTCTAAGAAACCATTAAGGAATGTTGACTTGACATCCATCTGGTATACTTGTCATTTGTGTTGGGCTGCTATGGCCAATAGACTCCTTACAGTGTCTAATCTTGCTACTGGAGCAAAATTTTCACCATAATCAGTACCTGGTTGTTGTGAGAATCCTTTGGCAACAAGTCTTGCCTTGTATTTTTCGATCTGCCCTTTTTCATTGAGTTTAGTTTTGTAAACCCACTTGACACCAATACTCTTCTTGTGACTTGGAAAATCAACAAGATCCCATGTCTTGTTCTTCTCAATGGAGTCAATTTCTTGGTTCATGGCTTGAACCTAATGTGGCTCCTTAGCTGCTTCCTTAAAAGATGTAGGTTGACATGACATTAAAGCAAAAAGGTTGTGTTTTTCAAAGTCATCCAACTGCTGATGGATTTATCTCAAACTTTGAGTTCTCTGATTGTGTGGTTCAGAGAATGATTCTCTGCTTGAATTTGAGGTATCCTGAGAATTTGCAGGTTGTCTTTGTACTTGCAATATTGGAAGAATAGTTTGAGGTACTTGCTGTCTTGAATTTTCTGCGTTTTCAGAACTTGGCAGCAATGGATTTTTGATTGTCCATTTGCTGATTTTCTGAATCATTCCAGAATTAATTTTCTAGAAATTTTACATCTCTGCTGAGAATTAGTTTCTTGGTGATTGGATTGTAAAGCATGTAAGATTTAGATGTTTCACTATATCCAGTGAAAATACATTTCTCATTTTTTTCATAAATTTTCTTCCTTAATTCGAAAGGTATGTGAGCGTATGCTATGCATCCAAATGTGCTTAGATGCGCAACATTGAGCTTTGTCCCACTCCATGCTTCTTGGGGGACTTTTAGCTTTAGTTTGGTGGTTGGAGATCTATTCAAAAGATAAACTGAGCATGCTACTGCTTCAACCCAAAACCTATTTGACAAACTTTTCTCTTTGAGAAGTGTTCTTGCCATATTCATTATTGTCTATTTTTTTCTTTCAGCCACTCCATTCTGTTGTGGAGTATACCTGGTTGTTGTTTGCATGATAATGCCTTGTGATTTGCAGAAATTTGCAAATTCTCTGGAGTTGTATTCTCCTCCTCCATCTGACCTGAGTGTTTTGATATATTTTCCACTCTATTTTTCATCTTCTGCCTTGAATTCTTTGAATTTTGCAAAAGTTTCAGACTTCTGTCTGAGAAAATAGATCCATATTTTTCTGCTGAAATCATCAATAAACATTAGAAAATAAAATCTTCCACCTATGGACTCTATTTGCATTGGTCCACATAGGTCAGTGTGAACAAGTTCAAGATGTTTTTTGGCTTGATTGGAAGACTGTGGAAAAACAGTTCTCTTATGTTTTCCAAGTATGCAAGACTCACATGGGGGAGTTTGCTCTTTAAAGGTAGGAAGACCTTTTACCATGGAGTTCTTCTAAAGAAGACTTAGACTCTGAAATGGTAGATGTCCAAATATTGTATGCCAAACCATTGTTTCATTCAGGGTAGATGCACTCTGTGCATATGGTTGAATCAGATTTGTAGTTCTGAGTGTAAGGGGAAACATCCTATTCTAAGTCATGTGGATTTCAGAAATCAATTTTTTGCTTGGGATTTTGTCATATATCTTGCAAGATGCTCCCTCAAAAAGTACCTTATAGCCATGTTCAATGAGTTGTCCTACACTTAGCAAATTATGTTTCATATCTAGAACATGATAGACATTGTTTATGTCTTTCTTTACATTATGTTTAGTAAGAATAGGAACAGTTCCTTTTCCTTGAACTTTGACTAAGTAATCATTTCCAAGTGTAATATCAGATGAGATTGAAGAATCAATGCATGAAAGTAAATCTTTGTTACCTGTCATGTGATTGCTGCATCCACTTTCCAGCAACCAAAGATCTTTAGGTTGTTGTTCAGTCTTGTGGCATGAAAGAAACATACCTACTGAGTTTTCTCCCGTGTGATTTGACACATGTGCTCTACCTGAGAGCTGATATGCTTGTTTCTTCCTACATTCAGATTCATAGTTCCCATACTTTTTGAAGTAATAGCATTGTATGCGTGATTTCTCATTTGATCTTCTCCCTCTGCCTCTTTGAGGCTGAAAACTCTGATTCTGATTTTGTTGTCTTTGTGCTTGGAAGTGTTGATTAAATTGTTGTTGTCTGTGTCCTCCACTAGAATGAGGATTTATGTGACTACTCTGTCTTCCTTCGTGATCTCTGCCTCGCCCTCTGCCTCTCCCTCTGCTAAAGGAGAATTGTGTTTTGAAAGAATTGGTGATTGACTCATCTATGAGATGCAGTCTGGTCTCATGTGTCACCAGAGAACCAATTAGTTCATCTGTTGAAAAACATGACAGATCCTTGGATTCAAGGATTGTTGTTACAACGATTTCGAATTTCTTTGGTAAACTTCTGAGAATTTTCTCAACAATTCGTTGATCAGTGATGGTTTCACCAGTCAATCTGATCTGGTTCACGATGCCCATGACTTTGGTCATGAACTGATCGACATTTTCGGACTCTGTCATCCTTAGAGTCTCGAATTGCGTTCTCGAGGTCTGTAGTTTAATTGTTTTGACCCTTTCATTTCCTTGGTAGGAAGATTTAAGGATGTGCCAAGCCTATTTTGAAGTACCAGCGCCTGTGATTTTTGAGAAAATCGAGTCATCCATAGAATTTTGAATCCAAAATTTAGCTTTATTTTCTCTGTTTCTCTGCGTTGCCTAAGCAATTTTCTGTTGATTAGTCATGGTGTACAGGTCTACTAGATCTGGTTCCACATATCCATGATCCACTGGATCCCAGCACTCTTGTGCTTGCAAGAAGGATCTCATCCGAAGAGACCAGAACTCATAGTTCTTTCCAAGAAGAATAGGACCCTGAGTTGGTCCTAAATTGCTAGACGTTGCCATATTTTAAAGAATTCAGCAAAACAGAAAAAAAAATCTTACTTACCTGTCTCATGCGTGTAATTTGCAGTGGCTTCGAAACTCTGCGATTCGAGATTTTGAGAGTTTTGACTTCGTGATTTTTGTCTTCGCGATTCTGTCTTCGGGACTTCGTTATAGGAGTCCTCTGATCTCTTGTCACTCCAACCTCCGATCATCGAAACGCCGAAGAGGGATTAATGGCCTTAGATTGGCCCTTTGTCTCCAAACAATGTAACCACATGCCTAAAGGTTAAAGCGCTGCTGGATTTTCATGAATCGGAGAATAGCGATGCTTTTTTCGGTTCTCTATCCCTCAAATAGTCGAAATCTAAAGTATCCTAGTGCTTATTCAAACGCCTTTTCGGGGTTTCTCATTTCGAGACTTCGACGGTTTTTCTACGACGATCCTGGGTTCTTCAAACTCCCGGTATGCGAAATGCCAAAGTTTCACCTTTGGACAATTTCAACGGTCCAGATCTTCCTATGACCTGATGGTCCAGATCCTTTCGGGATTTTAGGATTCTGGGTTTCGCGACTTCACGAACCCTGTTAGCGATCTCTTCTGACTCCTTGATTCCCCAAGCTCTGATTTACCGAAATGTCGATGGCCCTTTCTTTTCGGGACTTTCCCCGAAGGCCTAGATTGTTGCCATGTGTCCCCTTAAGATAGATGGTCCTCTTCATTTCGTGATCTCACGACTTGCGACTCCAAATCCTTTGTCAAGTTGAAACCCTGGTAGCCGAGATGTCGATGGTTTCCTCAATCTCTGCCACGTGTCCGAATGAATGGATGGCTGTGATCTTTTCGGGATTTCGGGACTTTCGCCGTGGAGTGTCGTGACCTTCGTCAACAAGACCTCTGATATCCCGAACTCCAAAATGTTGAAATGATGGCACTTGGATCTGCTGCCACTTGTCCTCTAAGATGGATGGCTCACAATCCTCTCAAGATTTCACGATACGTGATGTAGGGATTTTGTGTATCGGGGTTTTGGAGAGAAGTCTCCTTTGCTTGTCCAGCTCCCGATCCCCAATTTTTCGATTGGATCATATCAACATCTCACGACCTATCTCAATCCAACGGTCCAGAATAACTCGTGATTTCTCGATTCGCGAATTCTCACGGTAGTCTTCTGACCTTTCACCTTGCAAGTCAGTGAAATGTTGAGATCTCGCCACATGTCTCTTTATGGACGGTCCAGATAATTTCAGGATTTTGCGACTTCACAAGTCAAAATTTATCATGTGCGCTCCAGAGGACTAAACCTTGTGCACTTTCTCGCTGATCCAACTGTTGTCGGTCCTCTACACAAGATCTAATGACTGAAATTCTTTAACCTTTTTCGTGCTCTCTTCATCCCTTCTGAACCGGATTTCTGCCTCTGATCTATTCGCAGGACAAATCTTACGGCCACGACGGTTGTTCTTTGAACCTGAGACGCATTCTTTACTTCCTTTGCAAGGATTTTCTTCTACGGAAGAAAAATTCATGAATCTTTCAAAGATTTGAAAGAATTTCATGAGTTCTTTGTTCTCTACTACAATCTTTGACAGATTTGAGCGATTTTTGAAATGCTTTAAAAACTTCTTCTTTCTGCAACTATCTTTCACAGATTTGAATAAATGCTTTGAATTCTTCAAGAGTTCTTGCCTCCTGCAGCTCTTCTTCATGAATCTTTGATGATTCTTGAAAATTGTACAAGAATCTTTACTATTTCTTCCTTCTCAGTCTCTGCTTCCTTCTCTAGTTTCTGCTCCTTGAAACTTTTGAGTGTAGTACGCTCTGTGACCTCGCGTGAGCTTCTTATGCTGATCTTTTGAGCGTATGGCAGTCTGCTTCCTCGTGGAAATTTCCTACAAGGATATTTCGATAGTATGATGGACATCTCTCCAAGCCTTATGAAAATTCTGTGTCGAATGATCTCAAGATCTTTGTAAGATCTACGCTTGTTTGAGGATCGTGTTTATCTCCAGCCTGTGTGAAGAGGCTTACTACTATAGCTCTGATACCATGATAAATTGTGAAGAAAGAAATGCAGAGAGAAAGAATAGAATAGAAAACAGTATATTAGAATATAAGAAGAAGAGTACAAAATGAGTACATTAAGAAGTTCATGAAGAAGTAAGTCCTATGCAAAGGGAAATAGCTGAGCTAAATAGGCTCAAGCAAATCAAGAATAGAAAGTACAACTAGCCAGGACAGCTGGCAGTGTACAGTCAGCCTGTTGAGGTTACATTATATTTAACAGTTTTTCCATCCGACCTCTCTCTCATATCATAGTGTCAGGGTTTGATGTATTCTATCGGCTTCATGTCCCCAGTTTCAAAGTTTGAAAGTCAAGATTCAGGATTTTTCCGGCTAGGGTTTGGAGTTTTTTGGACCCTCTCTTTTTCTTGAGAGGATTGGATTCGTCTCTGACCTGGTTCGTTCGGCTTTAGGTTTTTTTTGGAGGTATGCTATGTGCCAGCTCTCGACCTGGGTCTCTTGGGGTTTCTCTATGTTGTTTTCTCTTCTTGTGGCAGTTATTCCCTTGTGGTTTCACAGATCTGGTGTGGGTTCTTGGTTCTCGGTTATTTCCTATTTTCTTAGTTCTTGGTTTGTTGTTCCTTTCTTTGGTTTCCTTGAGTGTTTATGGTTTGATGTATGCTTAGATTTGACTCTTATTAGCAGTTGTTGATGTTATTTTTCCTCCAATCTGGAGGAGGTTGTTCCAAAGCTTTGAGGGCCTATCATTTGGGCGAGCGGTGTGGTGAGGGCTTTGAGGTCCTATGAGAGGGAGTGCAACTTATGGTATTACTGTTTTTGGTCGAGGTCTTCATCGATGTTTATATTATCTGGTAGTGATGATATGAGGATTGCATACCACTCTGACCTGGTCCATCCACGAGGGTTTTGTTGGGATTGCATTTATGGTTTTACTTCTCTCATTGGTTCTCTTGACCCTGTTTTTTCTGGACTATCTCAGGTTTCTTCTTTCTTTATTTACTTTATGGTTTACCAACCATCTTTAGTGTCCCTATGAGATTTTTCTACCCAAGTTTGGGTCACGCTTAAGGAACCTACATAATGTAATTTGGTTCTTTTTGGATGAATATAATTAGGCTTTTTTCCAAGGAAAAAAACCAAAACAATCAATAATAATAAAATAAGCACTCAATAAAGCACCTTGGTGCCATTGAACATTATGACGAGATGTGTCTCCCCTATTGTTAGGTACACAATGGTAGGGTAAATAAACTGAATTACCAAATCGATTTTTATTATTACACTTTATCCTATACTTCCAAACTCTTAAGAAAACACGAGTTCTCACTCACCTTCCAAGGACAAGGACACCTTGTTTGCGGTAGATTCCACACATTTCCAAATTTTGGAAATTACAATGAATTTTCATTTCTTCTCAATGGTGGAACCACACCTCCTCGGGACATAAGAGTCTAGGTAAATTGTTTATGATCTTCCTATTTTCATTTTCATCCAATTCAAATTTGAAATTGGCTTGAGATTCAGTTGTTTTTTCAATTCTCTTTTCCAATTTTGGGTGGTGCACTTGAATTCTTTGGCTCACCCCAAAGTGCTTCGACCTATGCGTTAATGCACAGTAAATATAGACACCGATGTGTATACTCTAACCGTATGCACTGGAATCATTCAAATAAAACCACCACAATTAATTTTAAAAATAAACATAGCGGTGTGTCTTTTGTGATGTCTAGTTACTCATCATTACAAAAGACAACACACCCTTAACCAACATGTTGGTTCTCTAGTAACACCTCCATTTAACAAATCTCCCTACTAAGATTACATTTTGTAAAATTTAGCTCAGCGGTACATTCCTTTTAACTAAATGCACAGCTTACATTTTGTAAAATTTAGCTTAGCGATACATCCATTTTAACTAAATGCACCAATGTTGTTAAAAGAACAACACCGAGAAAAAAAATGAACCACCTTGCATAGTGAGGTGTCTCATTAGATGCCATGTTTCCGGTGCTCTAATGAAACAACATACTGCTAAACAAAATCGCTATGCTCTAATAACATAGCAACACTGGTGTATTCATATTAACCCATCACATCGCTTAATTTTCAATAAAACTTTTGGAATATTTAGACAATAATTTATTATATCAATAATATAATAAAAATTTAATTTAAGAATATAGTTTAGCTAAATAATAAATTGATGTATCAGATTTTATTTTTTATGAGATAATATATTCCTTAATTGGAATGATTAAATGTATTTAGACTAACATGTCCTTGATTATAATATTTACTAACATAAATCCATTTTAATTTCAAATTTATTAAGTATTTAAAAATATTAATCATGAAGATGTAAATTTAAAGTACTTAAAAAATACTTATCTTAAACAAATTTAAACTAATGTCATTCACATAAATAGATAAATAAATATCTTATTTTATTAATTTTATATAAAATTTAAAATTAAACCAATTTTATACAAAATAAACTATACAATTTCTTCAAAATTAAATTGTAAAATATAAGTTAACAAAACATAATTTGGTGTGGCTTGGTTGTGACCTTAAAAATAGATTATTATTATTATTATTATTATTATTATTATTATTATTATTATTATTATTATTATTATTATTATATAATATAAATCAAACTTGTCATTAATACAATGTTTATTTTTCAAAATTAAAAAAATTAAAATTAAACTAAAAACCATAAAATTGTTTTTCAATTATTTTTTATTTCTCGTGCTCATTATATTTAAAGGTAAAGTAAGTTGGATGCTTAATACATCAAATCATATTTTATGTGAAAACCGGAAACATTGACATCAAAGAGAATATTAGGATCTAGTTTAAGAGTACAAAAGTAAAACAAAAAATTGGATTGAAAATTGATGTGGGTTTAGGTTTGTGACTACAACTTTAATAATAAGAAGAAGAAAATTAAAGGTAAAAAAAGAAACGCATATTGTTTCCCTAGAAAAAAAATCCATTCCATTGTAATTCAATAGGTCTTATCATATAAATAATTTGCATTGTTTCCCCAAAAAAAAATCACATCCATTGTAATTCAATGGGTTTTCATACAATGGGTTTATCATATAAATACTTTTTGCATTGTTTCCCAAAAAAATCTCACATCCATTGTAATTCAATGGGTTATCATACAATGGGTTTTATCATATAAATATTTTGTATCAAATTTGACTTGATCAACATTTAACTCCCTCTTAAATGTATTCCATTATGGGAGGGATATGCATATTAAATATATTCCATTGTGAGAGGGATCAACATTTATTGCAGTCCATTATCATAATAGTCAATTTAAAATTACCAACCTCGCTTTGGAAACTTATTTTGGATTTGAGTTGAGGTTTAATATTTTTTTGGAGGACTCATTCATTATAATTAGGTTTTGATGTGTCATCATTAATGTATTTCATTCCATAATCTATTTCCATGAATTACCGACCTATGTGTGTTGTCATTAATGTCCTGTTGAAAAATGTGTTATAAAACAACTTGCTTCTACCCATAAATCCATAGTGCTTGCACTATGTCTGTCTCTCAACAACACAAATGTAATGGACATAACATCACCATTTTTATTTTCGCTCTTTTTTGTTGTTGTAGAAACTAAAATTAGGATACTATGCTTCTAGTCACACCATATAAATTTGTGGAAATATATGTCATTTTTAAACATTTTCTTCTCCTTAAGTACACATGTTTATATCTAGATCCAACCACTCTATTGCAATATCCCAAAAAAAAATTATGAGATCGTTTTTTAATGAACTATTCTACAAGAGGAAGATAGAAATAGGAGGAACAACACTACTACTATAAAGACAAATTAGATCTACCTAACTCCCTTTATTCCATCTATGTTACTTATTAAGTAAAATATATGCCTCATAGTTGGTGTAAATTGATCCACGCAGGACTAGAGGTTGGGATGGTACTATATTGGTGTGTTAATTCTACTGTTTAGTTTGAAGGAGGAAGGGGAGAATTAAAAACAACTACAATTGTATGGACTCAAGCAGAAATACACAAAACCAAACAAAAGATGAGTTGTGGCTCTAAATTCTTGATGCATTCATTGCTTCTCAAGGAAGATATAAATACACATAGGTTTACAAATAATAGAACTCATTCTTCTAGAGATTTATTCAACTAAATAATATTAATTGAAACTCTTCTACAACTCATCTAATTTTTCAGTGCTTTGTTCAAACTTCTTCAACTTTTCTGTTGTCAATAGGAGCTCCCCTTTTGTGTGATCCAATTTTGCTTTCAGTTTCTCATCATCCTTGGAGTAGAAGCTCTTTTTATTATTGAGACTTCTCTTTTTATAGTAGCAGTTTTCAACAATATGTCGTACTCTACCACAGTTAAAGAATTTGAGAGGAGACTTACCTTTGTATCTCCCACTTCCCTTCTGGAACCTTTTTACAAAATTTTCTATTTCTTCAGCAAGGTCGGTATCCTTGTCTTTTGTCTTCTTTATGGATTTAAAGGCTACTTCATTGTTTGGCTGGTCACTTTCTGTACTTGTTCTCATTTCATATGCTATAAGAGACCCATGTAATTCATCCATTTTCATTTTAGTCAAGTCCCTAGTTTCTTCAATGGTGGAGACCTTAGCATCATACTTCAAGAGAAGTGATCTCAACACTTTTTGTACAACCAAGGATTCATCGATCTCTTCACCTAATCCTCTGATAGCATTAACAACTTCACCAAATCTAAGAAAATAGGTTTCAATATCTTCCTTTTCATTCATCT
>ML790873.1:165475-182093 GCA_009831015.1 Picea engelmannii | reverse complement strand
TAAAACATTTTTCAACTTATACTTAAACCATTCAATTATATCCAATGAGAAATGAACAATAGTATAAGAGTTACACCAATACACCACAATACACCATGAACAATATATGAGAAATAATCAATAGTTATTGTTCAAGGGAAGTAACGACTTCCAAAGGTAGCTACATCTTCCAAGTGTAAAGGGAGGGATAAACCTCCAAGAGGAAGATACAATCCTCCAATATCAAGAGAGAGTTGAACTCTCCATCCTTGCAGTCCAAAACCCATGACTAGGGTTGACATCAATGACAACAACCAATATTCCAACATGCGTCAGAGATGACAACTGCGTCTGTGCGGTTTTTTCTATTTTTAGCGGATTTTTCTATTTTTAGCGGTTTACTAAAAATAATCTTGGTTTTAGGGATTAGGGTTTTGGTATCTACGGAATACCTAAAAACATTGTATATATTGTATAGTGAATGGTGAAATTCGATATAATGAATATAAGAAAGGTTTTCCTCGTTGAGGGTTTCTAGTATAAAATCTTTGTGTACTCTTTGTATGAGCCATTGATTAAATTTTATTTTTCCTAAGAATCTATATGCATTTCTTTACTTCATAGGTTTAAAACTTACATGTGGTATCAGAGCTCATTTTTGGCTTCAAAGGGATGCCGTTGTTGTTGAGGGTTTGGCTCGGTATTGATAGATCAAGTTTATCTTGGGTTTGTGATAAACCTGGGTTTAGTGGGATCTTTTGCAGTGGTGATTTGAGTGCAGAAAGAGGAATGGCGAGTTCTTCTAGAATCGAGATAGAGAAGTTCAACAGTAAAAACTTTGAGCTATGGAAGTTGGAAATGGAGGACCTTCTTGTATACAAAGTACAATGGATCGTTGTGGATCCTGGTACACAACCTACGTCTACACCATCTATTAGCACACAAGCTACTCGTACACAACCTACCAATACACAAACTACCAGTACACCACCTACTAGTATGTCGAGGGAAGATTGGGAGAAGTTGGACAGAAGAGCAAGGAGTATTATTCGACTTTGCTTGGCAGATTCGGTGTTGTTGAATGTCTCAGGAGAATCTACAGCCAAGGAACTATGATATAAGTTGGGGAATTTGTATCAATCAAAGTCCCTGGTAAACAAGTTGTTTCTTCGAAAGAATCTGTATCATCTTAGGATGGAAAATGGAGATTCTGTGAGATAACATCTAAATTCCTTTAATACTATGGTAAGTCAACTTGGCTCTGTTAATATTACGATTGCAGAAGAAGATAAGTGTATTAATTTGTTATGTTTTTTTCCAGACTCTTGGGATAATCTGGTTGTAGCAATAGGTAGTACCACTCAATCAACATTGAAGTATGAGGATGTAGTTTCATCCTTTTTATCTGAAGAGATGAGGTGAAAAAGCATGGATGGTCACAACATATATGCTTTATTTGTAAGAGGGCATACCCAATAAAGGAACCCTGGTAAGCCTTCGGGGTGGAGATCTAAATCTACAGGAAGATCTAAGTCTCCAGGAAAATCTTTGAGGAAATGTTGGAAGTGTGGTAAAACAGGGCATTATAAGAAAGATTGCAATTCTAAGAAGGTTGAAAAACCAAAGGGATCTGATAGTACCTCTTCCACAGAGGTGAAAACCTCCACTGAAGAAGGAGGTGATGTGACATAGACACCACCCGGCGCACGTCCGCTACCGCCAGGACCTTCCTTTTCCCAGGCCCGAAGAGTTAAATTACTCTTCAAATCCCTTATTGGGACTTTTCTGCACCCACAGGATGCTCTTCGTGACGATCTCCTTTTATCTATCAGAGAGTCAGACCTCACAAGATTGCGAGTCCTGCACTCGGGTCTCAAAATCCCCGAAACCCGATGAAATATCCACCTCACGCAGTCGTGAGTCACTGCCCTCACGGATCGCCGATTCCCAAACTCCGATGCCACCTGTCCTCTGTGTTGTTGCCTGGACCCCACGCTTTTCCCGATGAATCGGGAAATCGCGTTTCGGAAATTCGCAATTTCTGTTGCACCGATCCACAGGACCTTCCAAGTCTCGAATCCCGATATGTGATGCCACCTGTCTGCCCACGATGAAACTCAATCCCTGACACCTATACTCCACTCAGCGATGTGACCGCCCAGTTATCGCGTTTCGGAGTTTCGCGATTACTCCGACAGCGATTCTTACAACAACGAAAATCCCGAAAAGTCGATCCCCGATGCACGTGAGGACTAACCTTCCACGTCACCACTTCTCCCCATGCTATCGGGTATCGCGGGATCGTGATTCTAGTTGTAGAAATTTATTTGCATCGGAAAATCCCGAATGTCGAACCCCCGACTCTCTGGATTAATGACACATGTCCAGTCCGGGATCTACGGCTATGGTTCCTTTGAAAAATCGTGAGTTGCGATTCCTCCCTATGAGAATTCTATGACCCTGGAGACTACGATTCTCCGATGAGTCGAGTCCCGATGATCTCTGACTCCTTCCCTACGCGCTAAGGCTAAAAATCCTACGCAACTTCTCCAAGATCTGACAGCTGTCGGGACTTCGCTAATCTTCCCTGCGAATCCTGACCATTAACTTCTCCTCCTCGAGGATTTCTCCCAATGGTCAAGTGTTCACTTCCCGAACTCTACCCTTCCGAGCCTTTCACTTGAAACTCGTTCTCGATCCGTCCATACACAACTTCCAGTGCTTTACCTTGACGACACCATGAAGATGCTATACCTCTCTGAGCTTCTCCACTCTGACTCCTTCAGAGGGACTTTGCACACACTCCTCGCGCTTGACCTTCAACAACTTCCCCGAGTGTTGAGTCTTTCAGACTCTGCGCACCTCTGCAGCAGTAGTCTCCAATCTCCCTTGCTCAGATTATCAACTGAGACTTCTTCTTTGTTTCAGCCTGCACACTCTTCGCACGGCTTCAACAACCCCTATAAATTCTGGGTGAATGAGAATAAGCGTTTAACTTTCGAGCCTTCATCAACGCACTCTTTGCGGATGAATTCGACTGCACTCTATGCAGGAATCTTCTGGCTCAAATAGAGAAACAATTGAAACTTATTCTCTTCTCTCTCAGACTTCTGTTAAAAACCTGAAATCACATGCACAGAATATTCAAAGAAAATGCATACAAAGAACAAAACATTCATGAGCACAACATCAACATACATAGAGAAACAACACCAGCCATGAATTTGAATCAGAATTTCATTCTATTAATTCAACATCTGTACCTGGGTGTTCTTCACAGATTTCTCTACATGCTCTTCCCTTCTGAATGCTTCTGAATAATGTTACAATGATACAATGAGGGTGTCTAT
Source organism: Picea engelmannii (assembly GCA_009831015.1). Taxonomy (NCBI): domain Eukaryota; kingdom Viridiplantae; phylum Streptophyta; class Pinopsida; order Pinales; family Pinaceae; genus Picea; species Picea engelmannii. The sequence continues at coordinate 178,764 of ML790873.1, read as the reverse complement.
ATCCATTTTCCCTCTCGAATTCTAAAACTGTCTAATCTGGAAATAAAATCCTATCTACCTGCATTAAATCTAATAAATGCCTCCTACCTATTTCAGAAAAGAGCGTATGGCTCGAGGTCTGATACAATCATACAAAAGGCGCTTCCCATAAATGGTGCATTTATACATTGGCGCATCATCTTGAATGAAATTCAAAAAGTTTCGGCTGGACTTGTCCAGCTGTTCATCGTCTTCTATGTTGGCTCGCTTGCTGAGTTGGCGATGCTCCTGCATCATACTCCTCGGCTTGAAAAATTTCATGGGATCCTATCCATGAGCTCCCGCACGGTCTATCCATGATTTTGAATGACTGCTTCTGTCTCCCAACTGGCATCTTCCACTGGGCGATTCTTCCATTTCACCAGATACTCGAAGTATTGCTTCTGTCTGGTTCTTTTGCTGACTTTCTTGTCAAGTATATGCTTCATCTGTGGCCTTTCTGCAATCAGCATCTGCTTCTGTCACTGGACCTCTGGCTGTTCATCAGTTCTAGTTCCTGTTTTCTCAGCCTTATATGGATATAAGTCTGAAACATTGAATGTCGGAGATATTCCTATCTCATCCGGCAACTCAATCTCATAAGCATTTTCTCCCAACTTCTTTAGGACTCTGCATGGCCCAATTTTCTTCATCTTCAACTTGTTGTATGTTCCCCTTGGGAACCTTTCTTTCCTCAGATGCGCCAGAACTAGATCACCAACCTCGACCTGAATTTGTCTTCTATGCTAATCCACTCTGCGTTTATATTCTTAGTTTGACTCCAGCAATCGCTGCTTCACCCTGCTGTGAACTTCTTCCATCGCCTCTGTGAAATTTTCAGCGCTTGCACTCTTTGTCATTATCTGCTCTGAATCCCTCAGTTTAGATACTCCTCTTGGCTATCTGCCATATACAATTTCAAATGGACTTTTACCTGTTCTTCTATTCACTGAATTGTTGTAAGCAAACTCTACATGTGGCAACACATTATCCCAACTGTTGTGGTGCTCTGTCACCAGGTTTCTGAGTAAATATCCCAAACTTCTATTTACCACCTCTGTTTTCCCATCTGTCTGAGGATGATAGGCTGAACTAAACATCAAATTAGTTCCCATCTTCTTCCAGAGTGTCCTCCAGAAATGTCCAATGAACTTCATATCCCAGTCCGATACTATGCTTCCGGGTAAACCATGAAGTCTGACAATCTCCTTAAAGAAAAAGTTTGCGATATGAGTTGCATCGCTGGTCTTCTGGCATGGTATAAAATGTGCCATTTTGGAAAACCTTTCGACCACTACAAATATCGAGTCATGTCCTCTTTGTGTCCTCGGTAATCCCAATACGAAATCCATGTTGATTTCATCCCACGGCCTCTCAGGTATGGGTAACGATTGATAGAATCCCGCATTCTGCTTTCTTCCCTTTGAATGCTGACAAATTCTACACCTATCAACAAAATTCTTGACATCTGTTCACATCTTCGGCCAGAAGTATGCTTCGCTCAGCTTTGCGAACGTCTTTTCATGACCAAAATGCCCTGCTAATCCGCCACTGTGCTTCTCCTTTAGCAGGTTCTCCCTCATGGAGCAATTTGGAATGCATAACTGATTTCCTCTGAACAATAGTCCATTCTAGATCATGTAATCCATCCACGGGCTTCTGTCTCTGAGAACTGGATTCTCAGCTGCCTCGTATGCCTCTGCAAAATCAGCATCACCTGCATACATGTCCTTAAAGTTTTCAAAACCCAATGTCTTGACTCTTAACTCCTGCAGCAACAAACACTTCCTGCTCAAAGCATCAGCCACTTTGTTAGCAGTCCCTAAAATGTGTTTAATTACAAATGTAAAGTTTTGCATATACTCTACCCATTTAGCATGTTTCTGATTTAGCTTCTCCTACTGAGTCACAAACTGTATTGCATGATTATCACTATACAGAACGAATTCTTTCGGCATCAAATAATGCCTCCACTTCTTCAGCGCCTGTATGACAGCATAAAATTCCTTATCATATGTTGAATACTTCACCTTGGCCTCATCCAGCTTCTCGCTGAAATATGCAATTGGTCTATCCTCCTGGCTCAAGACCGCTCCTATGGCAAAGCCACTTGCATCACATTTCACTTGGAATACTTTTTCAAAATCTGGCAACACCAAAACCGGTTGTTCTGTGATCTTTCGCTTCAACAGATTGAATCTTTTCTCTGCCTCTTCAGTCCAATGAAAATATTTATGTCTTTTATTGACTGTGTCCATCATCGCTGCGCTAATTCCACTAAATTTCCTAATGAATTTCCTGTAGAAACTTGCCAATCTGTGGAAACTTCTCACCTCGAAAACATTTCTTGGTGATGGCCAATTTTTTATCACCTCCACTTTACTTGGATCCATCTTCAATTCATTTGCCGATATGACAAACCCCAAGTAAATGAGTTTTTTCTTCATAAATGAAGATTTCCTCATGTTGACCAACAGCTTCTCTTGCTGTAGTTTCCTCATTACTGCAGCTAAATGCTTCATATGTTCTTCCTTCGTTTTGCTGAAAATCAATATGTCATCTAAATAAACAATGACAAACTTACCAATGAATTCCTTCAGCACTTCATTCATCAGCCTCATGAATGTACTCGGTGCATTCGTCAAACCAAATGGCATGACTAGCCATTCATACAACCCTTCATTGGTTTTGAAGGTTGTCTTCCACTCATTGCCTTCCCTCATGCGAATCTGGTGATATCCGCTTTTCAAATCCACCTTTGAAAAAAGTTCTTCTCCACTTAAGCAGTCCATCAAGTCATCCATCCGTGGAAATGGAAACCTGTACCTAATGGTTATCTTGTTAATGGATTTGGAATCAGTGCACATTCTCCAACCTCCATCCTTCTTTGGACTAAGTACCGTTGGAACGACACACGGACTTAAACTTTCTCTTATCAATCCTTTATCCAGCAGTTCCTATACCTGCTTTTTAACTTCCTCATTCTCCTGCGGCGTCAACCTGTACGCTGCTTTGTTCGGTAAACTAGCTCCTGGTATGAGGTCTATATGATGACTCACGCTCCTCATCGGTGGCAATGAATGAGGTAATTCATCTACCACAATATCAACGAACTCTTCCAACAGTTCCTGAATTTCCTCTGGCAGATTATCCACTCTTGTGTTGGTCAAAATAACTTTTGGTTTCCTGACCACAAAGAATTGTGGATCTCCCTTCTTCTTAAATTCTGCCAGAAGTTCCTTCCCACTCATGAGAAGTATCCTGTTGTTCACTTTCAATTTCACCTCCTGTTCTTTTATCATAAGTAACATGTGTGTTCTCCCATTCTTCTCTAAAGTGTACGTATTCATCCTTCCATCATGAATTACGTTTCTGTCATATTACCATGGTCTGCCTAGAAATAAATGACAGACATCCATAGGAATAACATCACAGAGAATTTTATCATTATATCCTCCTATCTTGATGTCTACTAAGCACTGTTTAGTGACACTCACCTGATGTCCCTTCTGTATCCATGAGACTTTATATGGACTCAGGTGATTTGTCATTTCCAGCTCTAGTTTCTCCACCATCTCGGTTGAAACGAGATTGTCGGTGCTTCCACTGTCCACAATAACCTTACATTTCCAGTCCTTGGTCTTGCATGCGGTTCTGAATAGTCTGCTTCTCTGAGCTGTGTCCTCCACCTCCTTCTCGGGTGTTAAGAGAACTTTTCGAATCACCAAAGACCTTCCGTCTTCTGCGTCCTCTGCTTCAGCAGCTCACCTTTGTGCCTCAGCGATGTGAGCTTCTCCTTTATCTGTCTTCCTATCTGGACAATCAACTACCTTATGTCCATTTTTCCCACATGTGTAACATGTGATGATTCCTCCTCTGCCTCTTCCTCTACCTCTAGTACGAGGAAAAGTATTAACATCAGCGTATCCTCCACTCTGTTCTTCCTGCTGCATTCATTGTTCAGCGTGGCGGCCTCACTGAGAACTTCCACCTCTTTCCATTCGGGTCTGAGGCTTCTTCCAGTCATCTTTCGATTTCTGAAACCTGTCTTGGGAAACTAATTTTCCTCTCGACTGGCTCTTACCTCGGCCCCGCTATGCTGGCTTATGGCTTAGCTTCTCTTCAGCCTTCAGCGCCATCTGATACGCATCCTCAACCGTCCTGACGGTTGTCATACTCATATCATCTTGGATATCGTATCTTAAGCCATTCATATACCTGGCAACTTTTTCATCATCGCTCTCTTGATGACCTGCTCTGATATTGAGCTTGTAAAATTCTTCGGTGTATTCCTTCACCGTCATCAACTTCTGTCTCAGGTTCTGCATTCGCCTGAACAGTGTGATCTGATAATCCCTTAGGATGAACTTTTCCTTCATTTTTGCAATCATTCGATCCCAGCTTTTAATTTTCTGTTTGCCTTTGGAACGTCTATCTACCTGAAGCTCGTCCCACCATAATGTTGCATGTCCTTTCAATTTGGTGACAGCATGCCTTACCTTTTTATCCTCTTCGATGTCTTCATAATCGAAGTAGGTGTCAAGAGCTCTAATCCAATCCAACAGCTCTTCTACATCCAAACTTCCTTCATAGACTGGAATGTCCATTTTTTTCTTTGAACTCATCCGAGCGATAGCCTTAATTAACCTCTCATTGGCTGCATCTTCAGCTGCAACTTCTCCCTATTGTTCAGCTTCAGCTTCGCCCTCAAAGTCTCTTAAGTCTCCAACATTGGTTGTGCATCTCTACGCTGCTTCCATGTCTTCCAATCTCGCTCTGAGATCGCGTATCTGTCTCTCCATATCTGGATTCCCTGCTGTCCTACCTCTTCTTTGCACATCCCTGTCCTCTGGATCAGGCGATTGCCTTTCTCTTCTGGGTGGCATGGTGAAATTTTTCTTTCTCCTCTGCTACAGAAAATAGAGAGAATTCCTTGCTCTGATACCACTTGACGCAGACGCCACCCGGTGCACGTCCGCTACCACCAGGACCTTCCTTTTCCCAGGCCCGAAGAGTTAAATTACTCTTCAAATCCTTTATCAGGACTTTTCCGCACCCATAGGATGCTCTTCGTGACAATCTCCTTTTATCTATCGGAGAGTCGGACCTCGCAAGATTGCGAGTCCTGCACTCGGGTCTCAAAATCCCCGAAACTCGATGAAATATCCACCTCATGCCTTCCTCATCTCCTATCAGGAATTACCCTATCAGGAAATCGGTACTCACGTGGTCATGAGTCACTACCCTCACGGATCGTCGATTCCCGAACTCCGATGCCACCTGTCCTCTGTGTTGTCGCCTGGACCCCACGCTTTTCCCGATGAATCAGGAAATCGCATTTCAGAAATTCACAATTTCTGTTGCACCGATCCACGGGACCTTCCAAGTCTCAAACCCCGATATGTGATGCCACCTGTCTGCCCACGACGAGACTCAATCCCCGACACCTGTACTCCACTCAGCGATGTGACCACCCGGTTATCGTGTTTCGGAGTTTCGTGATTCCTCCGACAGCGATTCTTACAACAACGAAAATCCCGAAAATCCGATCCCCGATGCACGTGAGGACTAACCTTCCACGTCACCACTTCTCCTCATCCTATCGAGTATCGCGGGATTGCGATTCCAGTTGTAGCAATTTCTTTTCATGGGAAAATCCTGAATGCCGAACCCCCGACTCTCCAGATTACTGACACATGTCCAGTCCGGGATCTACGGATATGGTTCCTTCAGAAAATCGTGAGTCGCGATTCCTCCCTATGAGAATTCTATGACCCTGGAGACTCTGATTCTCCGATGATTCGAGTCCCGATGAGCTCTGACTCCTTCCCTGCGCGCTAAGGCTAAAAATCCTGCGCAACTTCTCCAAGATCTGACGACTGTTGGGACTTCGCTAATCTTCCCTACGAATCCTGACCGTTAACTTCTCCTCCTCGAGGATTTCTCCCAATGGTCAAGTGTTCACTTCCCGAACTCTACCCTTCCGAGCCTTTCACTTGAAACTCGTTCTTGAGCCGTCCATGCACAACTTCTGGCGCTTTACCTTGACGACACCACGAAGATGCTATACCTCTCTGAGCTTCTCCACTCTGACTCCTTCAGAGGGACTTTTCACACACTCCTCGTGCTCGACCTTCAACAACTTCCCCGAGTGTTGAGTCTTTCAGACTCTGCGCACCTCTGCAGCAGCAGTCTCCAATCTCCCTTGCTCAGATTATCAACTGAGACTTCTTCTCTGTTTTAGCCTGCACACTCTTCGCACGGCTTCAACAACCCCTATAACTTCTGGGTGAATGTGAATAAGCGTTTAACTTTCGAGCCTTCATCAATGCACTCTTTGCGGATGAATTAGACTGCACTCTATGCAGGAATCTCCTGGCTCAGATAGAGAAACAATTGAAACTTATTCTCTTCTCTCTTAGACTTCTGTTAAAAACCTGAAATCACATGCACAGCATATTCAAAGCAAATGCATACAAAGAACAAAACATTCATGAGCACAACATCAACATACATAGAGAAACAACACCAGCCATGAATTTGAATTAGAATTTCATTCTATTAATTCAACATCTGTACCTGGGTGTTCTTCATAGATTTCTCTGCATGCTCTTCCCTTCTGAATGCTTCTGAATAATGTTACAATGATACAATGGGGGTGTCTATATCCGTTTTCCCTCTCAAATTCTAAAATTGTCTAATCTGGAAATAAAATCCTATCTACCTGCATTAAATCTAATAAATGCCTCCTACCTATTTCAGACAAGAGCGTATGGCTCAAGGTCTGATACAATCATACAAAAGGTGCTTCCCATAAATGGTGCATTTATACATTGGCGCATCATCTTGAATGAAATTCAAAAAGTTTCGGCTGGACTTGTCCAACTGTTCATCGTCTTCTATGTTGGCTCGCTTGTTGAGTTGGTGATGCTCCTGCATCATGATGTTTACCTAGCATCTACAAGTACACATGCAGACCATGATGTATGGTTGACCGACTCAGGTGCATCATACCATATGACTCCTCACAGGGAGTGGTTCTCTGAATATGAAAAATATGATGGTCATGATGTATTCCTAGGAGATGACTCGACAACAAAAATCTTGGGATGTGGAAGGGTTAAGTTGCTGCTAAAATATGGAAGGATTAGAACACTCCCTGGGGTTATGCACATTCCAAAACTTTCCACGAGCCTAATATATGTAATCAAGTTGGAAGATGCAAGAGTGGATATTGTATTTCGAAAGAACACTTGCAAGATGGTATGAGAGGCAATGGTGTTGATGAGGGGAGTTCGGTGTGGAACTCTATACAATTTGTTGGGAAGCAGTTATACTAATGGGTGTAACAGTTATGTTGTCCTTTTTGAAGACAAATAAATATGACAATACCAATATCGTTCTTGAAAAGAAGACCATGTTGTGGCATCAAAGACTGGGGCATATTGGAGAAAAGGGCCTTCGAACACTACACGGTAAAGGCATGGTTGGAGGTATGTCTAATTGCACTCTGGATTTTGATTTTTGTGAACATTTCATATATGGTAAAAAAAATCGAGTAAGATTCCCATATGGTGCTACAAGAGCAAATGGGATCTTAGAGTTGATACACAGTGATGTGTTTGTACCTATTCCCATTCCATCCCTAGGTAAATCTATGTATTATGTTTCATTCATAGATGATTTTTCAAGGAACACATGGATTTATTTTCTTAGAAAGAAATTTGATGTATTTAATAAATTTAAAGAGTTTAAGGCTCTGGTAGAAAATCAGACAGAGAATAAAATAAAGGTATTGAGAATAGATAATGGTGGATAATTCTTTGGAAATGAATTCGAACAAATCTATAAGAAGTTTGGTATAGCAAGGAAGAAGACTACTCCATACACTCCTCAGCAGAATGGAGTTGCAGAAAGGATGAACATGACACTGATGGAAAAATCAAGGAGCATGCTTAGCGGTGTCGTGTTAGGACAAGAATTATGGGCAAAGGAAGTGGGTACATCATGTTACCTGTTCGATCGATCACTGTCATCACCGTTGGATGATAAAACTCCACACGAGGTATGATCTGGAAAGAAACCCTCTCTTCAACATCTTAGAGTGTTTGGTTGTGATGCTTAAGTACATGTTCCAAAGGAAAATAGGAGTAAGTTGGATAAAAAGGATGAAAAGTGTATCTTTATTGGTTATAAAGATGGTGTGAAAGGGTATAATCTTTGGAACCCAGAAACCAAGAAGACTATTTACAATCGAGATGTTGTTTTCAGAGAGGTAAAAGATGTGTCCAAGCAAGAATTCCTACCAACACAAGATGAACCTGAGAAAATAGAGCTTGAATTGGATGATGAAAATTTTGAATCATCTGAAGAAGAGAAAGCAAAAGAAGAAGAAGAAGAAGAAGAGCCTCATACCCCAATATTGAGGAGATTAGTGAGAGATAGAAGGAAACCAGAAAGGTATAGTCCACCTGATTTTTGTTCCAATTTTTCTATATCTATTACTGATGGTGATCCCATAACTGTCAGGGAAGCAGTGAATTCAGAGGATAGTAAAATTTGGAAGAAGGCCATGGTTGAAGAAATGGATTCCTTGGATAAGAATGAGGCATGGGATATAGTTGAGTTGCTAGCTGGAAGAAAATCGATTGGTAGAAAATGGTTTTTCAAGAAAAATTTTAATGCACAAGGTAAAGTGGAGAAATATAAAGCTCGGTTAGTAGAAAAAGGTTATTCCCAGGTAGAGGGAATTGACTTTGGTAAGATTTTTTCTCTTGTTGCTAAGGTAACTTCTATTAGTTTTCTTTTATCTATTGTTGTTTCTTTTGATCTTGAAGTGGAACAGATGGACGTGAAGACAACATTCCTACATGGGGATCTGGAAGAAGAAATCTACATGAAGCAGCCAGAAGGATTTGTAGTGAAGGGAAAGAAAGAGTTGGTCTATAAGCTAAAGTAGTCACTATATGGTCTGAAGCAATCACCTAGGATGTGGTACCAAAAGTTTGACACATACATCCTTGGATTGGGATTTGTAAGAAGCAAGGATGATCACTATGTATATTCCAATTAGGTTGGCAATCACTTCATTTATGTAGTTTTGTATGTTAATGACATGTCGTTGGTAGGAAATAACATGGATGTTATCAAGGAGGTGAAATCGCAGCTATCCTCCAAATTTGACATGAAGGATCTCGATGCTACTAACTTCATTCTGGGAATGGAGATTAAAAGAGATCGTGCAAACATGAAACTCTGGTTGAATTAGAGAAAATATGTTGAGACGATATTACAGAGGTTTAATATGCATGGAAGTAAACTGGTCAAGGTTCCTATTCCTATAGGTGTAAAGTTATCTGCAAATCAGTGTCCCAAGACACAAGAAGAAGAAGAGAACATGTCCCATGTTCTGTATGCCAGTGCAGTTGGAAGTTTGATGTATGAAATGGTATGTACTAGACCAGACATTGCACATGCAGTAGGATTTTTGAGCAGGTATATGTCAAAACCAGGGAAGGGCATTGGACAACAATAAAGAGGGTTTTCAAGTATCTTTGTGGCACATACATGGATTGGATAGAGTGGTGGACATACATGGCTTTGTTAATTCAGACTGGGTTGGAGATCTGGATCATAGAAAATCTACAAGTGGGTATGTGCTTAACCTATTTGGAGGAGAAATCAGTTGGATGAGAAAAAGACAGGTTGTAGTGGCACTCTCAAGTATAGAAGTTGAATACATGGCAGCCACTCATGCAAGCAAGGAAGCAGTATGGTTACAAATATTGTGTTCAGGTATTGGGTTGGTACAACAAGCAGTGAGATTAGATTGTGACAGTCAGAGTGAAATCTTCCTGGCAAAGAACCCACCTTATAATTATAATACAAAGAATATTGATGTTCAATATCACTTTGTGAGAGACATGGTTGAGGAAAAGAAGGTGTTGTTAGAAAAGGTTGACACTTTGAAGAATGTTGCAAATTCATTGACATAGTCTATGAGAACATAAAAGTTCTCATGGTGTAGAGTAACAATGGGCATTGTTTCCCTGGATTGTTGACTATATAATCCCCTGGACCCCTCGATGCAAAGAAAACAACAAGTGGGAGAATGTTGGGTATGTGTTATATTCTTTGCATGTGTGTGTGTGGGTGCATCAAATGTGACAACTGCGTCTAACGATCCCTCGTAGTAGTGCTTTGTTTGTGTTGTGTGCACCGGTCACTTTCCTAGGGGGGTCCCAAGGGGGGTAGGTATGCCCCCCCATGGTTATGCGCAGCACTTGGCACCGGGCATAGCTCGGGGCCGACGAGGTTCAGGGCAGCACCCCAAATTTTTTTTTTGGGCAGTTTTTGCTATTTTTAGCGGTTTACTAAAAATAATCCCAGTTTTAGGGATTAGGGTTTTGGTATCTACGGAATACCTAAAACATTGTATATATTGTATAGTGAATGGTGAAATTCAATATAATGAATATAAGAAAGGTTTTCCCGGTTGAGGGTTTCCTGCATAAAATCTATGTGTACTCTGTGTATGAGCCATTGATTAAATTTTGTTTTGCTTAAGAATCTATATGCATTTCTTTACTTCACAGGTTTAAAACTTACATCTAACCAGTCCATGATTACATTCTAACTTATCATGGGTTCCATTCTAATGGGGCACGTCAAGTTACAAAGTCAATAATGTGCCCGCTAAATAAACATTAATACAATTAATTTTGCAAATCTAAGTAGTCAATACTAAAACTATAATTATAAATGCCCTCTAACCTCAATTATAATTCAATTCAACGAGTTTAAAATTTCTCAATCCATTCCTTACTCACCAATCAATTTTAATCATTAAACCAACATTAACTACATCAAGGCAGAAAGCTACAACTATGCACTTATTAACTCAACAAATTCCACATGTATCTATCTTTACTCATTGTACCAAAATGACAACTGCCTACAACATTAAAGAAATTGGCTAAGAATTGCAAATGTTGTAACACCATATACAATCAACGAGAGACCAAGATCATGCACCTAATTAGATTTACTTCCACATGCCTTCAATAAGTCACTGCCAGGTAAAGGTAAAAACCATGGAATAAACGCTGAAGCATTAGTTGGTTGCCTAGATTGAAGTCATTTACAAGTTAAAAGTGCAATCAGCAATTTAGGCAACTAGTGGACATTTAATCAATAAGAACGAATCTGTTGACCATTCCGAGTGTTGTAGCAATTATTCTGGCAATTAATAAGGAAAATAATATAGAATTTAATATTGCAATCGATCCAGGCATTTAACTATAGCAATTTTTCTTGCAAATAATAAGGCAATGTCGTGCCCCTTTCCAGCAAACTCATTCAACATTTAAAGTCCAATTCATTGGCAATTACAAAAAACTTAGGCAATTGATTAGAGCAAATTCGTGGGCATTTCTAAACAAAAACTTATTCTATCTATTAGATAAATTTCAAGGGCGTTTTAAACAACATTCCAGTCAACCTTCAAAGGGAAAAAATGTGGTCAATAACAAAAAAACACAGTCACGATTTTAACTGCAAAATCGTGGGCATTCATTCAGTGTTTTAGTCAACCTTCAAGGGAAAAAACATGGCATCAATTGCTTGCAAATCATGGGAATTAAAAGGAATCAAATCACAGTAAATTGTAAATGCAAAACTTAGTCTTCATCAAGGGAAAAAAATGCCCCAAAAGTAAAATGAATTGCAGACTCATTCAAGCATCGAAGGTATTCTGAAAATTGCGAATTGTCGTCTTGAATAGTGGTGGAAAATCACAGTCATAGGTGAATAGAACGCCCACTCAATGCCCCTATTAACTAGTGAGGCACCAACAATTCATGGAGGAAGAAGGAAGTTTTATAAATTACAATTCGTCGGGCAAAATTTGTCCCCTCCCTAAAGAAACAGATTGCAGTCTCAAATGCATGAAATCAGTCTTAAAATGGCAATCTCCTTCCAATAGTTGAAATGAAAAATAAGAGAAGGAAGTCTCCATTCAACGGGAGTAAGTGTCGTCAACCAAAGACAACGCAGAAATAAATTCATCTCACATTACATAAAAATGCAAAGCTAAATTTTTTAGCAATATAAAAAAAAATTGCATAGTTAGAATTCATCCTTCAGTAAAAACGCAGAGTTATAATTATCCAAGAATAAAACGCAGGGTTAAATTTGATCCATCAAGATACAAAAACGAGGTTAAAATGAGATATAAACAAGCCGAGGTGGAAGAAAAACTTCGCCAACAATCAAATTTGCAGAGTTAGATAATCACATAAGGGCACAAGGTGAACCATCATCCAAGGACAAACATCAGAGGTAGACGACTAACAGGAACATTCTTCGCTCGTCATCCTCGCATAGAAAAGTAGGGTGTTGAGATCCATAGCTCTATTAATGTCGAAGTGATGACCGTAGATCAGGCTCCTGGCCGACTACTCAGGTGAGGATTGATGATCTAGGGACAAAAGGAAAAACAACCACAATCTTCACAATCAATACACCACAGGGCAGTCAAGACATGCCAGAAATCAAAGGCCATGGGGGTCAATCAATCATCAAGCTATAGGCTATGGAAAAATTATGTCATCAAATAGAATGCTAAGACAATCAATTTACTTACTAAATTAAACATTTATATCCCAAGCATAAATCCTATTACAATTTACCATGCAAATAACAAAAGCATATTGTTGCCTAATCGCCTGCTCTGAGTTGATGTCCCGTGTGCTTCATGCAACTCCTTCTTTTCGACTGATGAGACTTCATCGATACCTCCCAGCCAACGCTATGGGTACTCTTCTTCCCCCTTAGCTCCCTGAGCCACAAAGGGGCCATGCACACTATCCATATTTTCAGCTAGCTCTGAGCTCGCCTCGCAAGGCCAAGCTACCACTCCTCACCGAGCTGGGTATCCCAACTCCCACAAGCTAAGTCAGTCAAGTATATATTTCTATAGCGTGATGTTATGCATAACTGAAGAGATCCATCATCCTTCTCCTCCCTCCATTATATAGAGTTTCGAAGTCCTTTACCTTCCAAAATCCCATTTAATTTAATCTTTAATAAATTAATTCCTAAAAACCCTCCCCATACAAGTGTCACCCGTCCCCTTCATTACTCCATAAATTAATTTCTTAAATTAATTAATTACCCTTATTTTCCTCACCCACCTAGAGTCACTCCTAGAATCGCTCCTAGGTGTCCCCAAATTCCCTTACAGGTTTTAATGACTTTCCCCATTATTAATT
>ML790873.1:142466-165065 GCA_009831015.1 Picea engelmannii | reverse complement strand
ATAATTTAGACCTAGACTTTAATTTTTGTGCTAGGTGACATTTTATTAGAGAAAATTGTTTTAAAAATTTCTTATCACGTTATTCGTCCTAAGGCCATCTAGGTTCATTCAGTTATCATTAACAACGCAACTTGTCCTTGAGGACACACTAGGTTCTCCAAGGGTGTAACTCGCCTCTTTCTATTTCTCTTGTGTGACATGCCCTTCAGGACGCACTACATGCTCCAAGGGTGCCACTCGCCTCTTGACTAACCTGGTAGACATCAAAAACCCTTGGAGTCAATACTCCGCTAGGTGAACTTGTGGGAGACTAAGGGCCTCTAAGGAATAAGTCCCCTGCCTTATTGCGTGCCCCTTACAATCATCATGAGTGACAGTCGCAGTCTTCCCTCACGGCATCGTGAGTCCTATCAAACTAGGTAAACGTTAACCTACAGTTCGAGCTACGACGGGAGTGCCAGTAGGCTATGGCAGGGATGTTGTCCACACCTCTCCCTCAACATCTCTGGTAGTTGTACGTGACCCCTCTACTCCACATATGATTATGGTCAGCAAGCTATCATTAACCTGCATCATCAACGAATCATGTCAGCAATATATCCATAATCATATCATCTAATCAGATGCACTAATATCACATATAAAACAATCAAACCCCAATGGTTCACTCCCCGACTCAATCCAGAGTCCAAGGGATTCCATCGATGCCTCTGCATCCTCAAGGTCCAAAATCCTGCACACTCAGTAAAACCGAGTCAATAGCACCTATCTATGTCAATGCAGTAAAGCAACATGTCATCAACCCATAACACCTCATAATCAAAATCAAATGTTTAATAGTATAATAATCTGGATCACTTGTGAGCAAGTGTCCTTAAGGAATAATTTCGCTCAGTGTGCAAGAGCAAGATGTTACATACACCCCCTCTTGGTATAAACTTTGTCTCGAAGTTTCAAAGTATAAGTGTCGAATAATGTGTATCACAGTATCATAAGTCTATCTATCAAACAAAAATGAAAATTGTTGGCGCATGTCATATGCGTCCTCCCAAGTCATTGAGTGTGGACTATAGTTGTCCCACTGGACCTTGACCTGCTCTACTTCCCGACATCATAGTTGTCAAATGAGATGATCCAGGATGTGGATCAGCTTAGCCATGAGTGCACCCTCATCCAACACCCACAAGGTGCTCCAGTCAAAACATGTGTGGGATAACTAATCGATGTCTCAAATAGAAATGTGAAAGACATCATGCATACGCCTGAGGAATCCGCAAGGATAGTCAAAAGGTCATGGGCCTCTCTTTTCCACAATATCGTAGGATATAGTTTATCCACTTTTTCGAACTTGATCTAACTCTTATGCGGTTTTCTCCACAAAAATACTTGATCGCCACATCGTAACTATGGTCGACACGACGCACATCGACATAAATCTTTTGTTGATCCTACACTTCATTAATCATTTGTCTTATGGTTTTCATTTTCTCTTCCACTTCTTGGATCTCTTCTGGTCCAACCAGGACCCTATCCTCAAGCCGATCCCAACTCAAAGGTGTCTGACGTAGTCGCTCGTAAAGAAACTCAAAGGGAGCCATCATAATGGTGCTTTTGTTATTGTTGTTATAATCAAATTCCACCAGTGGAAAGAATTCTTCCCAATGCTTTTGTTGGTCCATCACATACATGCACAACATGTCCTCCAAGGTTTGGTTCGTTCATTCGATATGCCCGTCATTCTCCTGGTGGTGTGCAGTACTGAAGTTAAGTTGGGTTCCCAAGGCCTCTTGGAAACTCATCCAAAACCATCCAGTAAACATCGATCCACAATCAGATATAATCCTCTTAGGCATGCCATGCAACCTCACAATATCACTCATGAAAACTCTAGTTATGTCAAGTGCTTGATACATCGTACGCACAGGAATAAAGTGAGAATCCTACTACAAAAATCGATTCATGTCTCCTTCCCATCAGTGGAAATCCAATAATAAAGTCCATAGAAAGAACCTGCCATTTCGATTCCGGAATAGCGTGTGGCTGTAGTAATCCTGTTGGATGTCTATGTTCAGCCTTTACCTGTTGACATTCTAGAAATTTGGCCACATAGTTGACTATCTCTACCTTCATTCCCTTCCACAAGAATAAGGGTTTAAGGTTTTCCCTCATCTTTGTGACTCCCGGGTGAGCCATGTATATAGCTTTATGAGCCTCGCTTAGGATCCGCATCCTCAACTCGTCGTTCAGCGGTACGTAAATCTGATTTTTAAACCTCAATAATCCATCATCATCAAACGTAAATCCTTCAAATTTTGGTACCATCATTGTGTTTTGTCTGATAAAACCCTCGACCTATTTGTACCAGTCATAATCACGCTGTAAAGTTAGAATCTTATCACGTAGATTCATGTGAAGAGGCAACACCAAAAATATGTGTGGTCTCTGACTCAATGCATCTGCCACTCGATTCATTGTTCCTTTTATGTAAGTAATCTCGAAGTCGTACTCGCTAAGCAATTCTAACCAACGTTTTTATCTCACGTTCAGGTTGCTTGCGTACAGATGTGATGTATTCCACAGTGGTCCTACTTTAGTTCAAATTTTTGTCCAATAAGGTATTGTCTCCCAACCTTCAAGGCCTGTTCAATGGCTAACAACTTCGAATCATGCATCACATAGTTTGCCTCATGCCTTCTTAGTTTCCTCGAGATGTAAGCAATCACTCGACCATCTTGCATCAAGACTCTGCCTAAGCCTTCCTTGGATGTGCTAATGCATACCAAGAAGTCTGTGTCCCTATGAGGAATCTTTAGTATCATTTTTGTTGTCAACAGCTTCTTGAGCCTCCAAAATGCTACCGTGCATTTCTCGGTCCAAACAAACTTCTTGTTCTTCTTCTGCAATTCCATGATCATATTTGCTATCCTCAAAAATCCCTCGAATAACCGTCGATAATATCTTGTTAAACCTATGAAGATACATACTTCTAGGATGTTAGTCGGCATAGGCCACTCCACAATATCCTCGACCTTCGATGGATCCACAATGATACCTTCATCGGAGATGACATGCCCTAAGTAGTGAATCTTTGATTGATAAAAAGAGAATTTGGACAACTTCCATTACAATTTGTGCTCTCACAGACACTGTAGTACTAAGTGCAAGTGCTCTTCATGCTCCTCCATCATCTAAGAGTAAATCAAAATATCATGAATGAATACTTGGACGAACTTGTCCAAGTACTCGATGAACACCCCATACATAAAACTCATAAAAACCCTTGGGGTGTTTGTCAGTTCAAATGGTAAAAAAGTAAACTCGTAATGTCAAAATCTCATCTTAAAGACGGTCTTAGGGACATCATCCTCCTTGATCCGTAACTAGTGATACCTTGATTGTAAATTGACTTTTTAGAACATTGTCTCACCCTTCAATTGATCAAACAGATCATCAATCTTCGGTAATGGATATTGATTCTTGATTGTTACCTTGTTCAAATGATGGTAGTCAATGCAAAGCCTCCATGACCCATCCTTCTTTCATATGAAAATAACACGTGCACCCCATGATGACACACTTGGATGTATCAGTCCCAGGTCTAGCAATTCTTTCAGTTGCATTCTCAACTCCTGTAACTCCGGGGTCGACATCCGATAAGGCATTCTAGCTATTTCTTCAGTCCTCGGTTTTAGGTCTATAGTAAACTACAATTCCCTCTCTAGGGGCATCCAAGGTAACTCCTCCGAAAGGACATCTTCAAACTCTCTCACCATCGAAAGGTGTTCTAGACCTTCCGCTACTCCCTTCTCATTTAATGCAAGGATCGCATAAAGCTTGCACCCCTTGCGCATGCTCTTTCGTAGCTGCAAGGAAGAGATAAACCTCAGGTAAGATCCCTAGTTTCGACCTATGATCACATGTCTTTTTCCCTCATCATCGACCAAGCTCGGCCATTTCATCTTACAATTGAGTATCACCTCATGCGATTCCAACCAGTCCATACCAATCATGACATCATAAGATCCTAAGATCGTGACGTACAGGTTGGCTCTGGTAACAAACTCTCCCAAGTTAAGGGTACAGCCCATAACCCTTCCTCCAACCTTCTGTTTGTCTCATGAATCCCTCTCTATGAAACTAAACTCATAATATTCGTCTGCCTTTACCTCTTTTTAGTGCTGCACCAGAAATGAAGCTCTCGGTAGCCCCAGGATCTATCAAAATACTAAGGGTTTGGTCAGCAACGATACCTGATGTCTCGAGCACAATCAACTGGTGCTTTGCCTGGCGGTTAGTCATCGTTGCATGAATTCAATGGGCCTTGCCCAAACTCCCATGGTAGTGGGTATAGCTAATCCAGATGAGTCATCCCTTTCCTCTAGGAAGTGTTATCACTCCAGGAAACTCTCCTAGGCTGTAAGTCAAAGATGCCTGGTAACTCAATCTTTTTGGAAACTATTTTCTCAATAATAGGTGGGGGTTTTGGATCAATATGAATGTCTTAAACTCTAGGTTGTATTCTCAAGACAGTCTTAACTATAATCATGCAACACAAGGCCTTCAAGAGCTATTGTCAAATAGGTTTGTATAACAGATGAATAAGAAAACTAATCAATTAACCAAAACATACATAAAACCATATATATGATGGGTCAACAAACTAGCCAAGGATTCTTGTGATTCTTTCTTAACAATCAAAAGTTAGATGACAGCTACCAAAGGATCATTAAGCATAGACAAAGATGAAAGAAGGTCTGACAGTAACAAATGAAAGAAGATTGCTAGCTGATATATTAAAGAAAGTTTCTTTCATACAAAATAGTAGCATATAGAACTCAAAATCGAACCCTTTTGTTCATCTTCTACCTTTAGCTTTATAGATTTACAATGTAGTTTTGAGATCCTAGAATCATGGATCAGATATACTAAAGATAGAAAGTCAAAATTCAGTTTGCAAAAGATATGGAATAATCCTCAAAATGAGGTCAATCCCACATTTAATGGTCTTCATATCTTGTACAATCATGGTGCAGTGCAGAATATCCTTCCAAGGTTGCGTGATGACTCTTCCAAGAGATACAATTCGAATTGGTTGAGGTGTGCAAAAACCCTGATTTCTGCCTTTGTAAAAGGTACCCAAAATGATTGAAACACCTCTTCTTTCCCTTATCCATCAAAAATAGGTATTGTATCTAACTTGACAATTCAACAATTGTCCATTAGAAGAAGTTTCAAACCATTCCAACTCAAAAAATCCCGATCTCGACAAAAATTCGGTCATTCTGGCAGTGACAGGATTTCGATAGTTAACCTAGAAGACTCCTGAGTGGATTAACTACTGAAAGATCTACTTTCAGTGGTTAATGAATAGTCATCCTATTCGCCTAAACCACCAAAAATTCATCTTTGAGAAAACTTCAAAATTTGCAAAAATGATTACCTTGATTCTTTGTTGAATGTTCAAGGTCTTTTGGACGATGCAGCTCTTGTTCATGCAGATCTGCGAAATTAAACTTGTTGTGTGTAAGACTCTAGTAAATCTACCATGGTTGTAGCTAAGTTGGCTAGAGCTTCCAAACATGTTTGCTCCTGTGTTGGTGATTGAGAATCTTTTAATTTCTGCCTCAGAATCCTAAGCTGCCTGTACAGCTTCATGTTCTCCCTTATCAACACCTTGTTCCTATCTTTGATCTTATCATGCTTTTCTTTGAGGATTTGGTTTATTTTGAAAATATCTACATTTCTTTCAGTCAAGTTTGTATTTTCCTTTTTAATAACTCTTTCCAAGAATTCCATTGCATAGACTTGTTGCAGGGATTTATTGATTTTTCGTGCCCTAGATGATTTAGGCTTACTTGAAGAAGCTTTTTCCAATGGTGGACTGTGTGCCTCTGGGGGAGTTGGTGAAGGAAAGTTGGGACAATCGTCTGCAACTTGTATAGCCTGTACATTACCTTGTGTCTCTGCTAACTCCTGTTATGGCTCCGAATCACTATATGGTAGGTTTAAAGGGTTACTTCCTTCAGCAGGGTCCTTGGACTGCTCACCCTCAAACTGTAAATTTATTTTGGTTCTTTTCTTTTTAACAGAGGATGATTCTATCGGATCTCTTGGTGGTGAGATACCCTTTCGTTTTCTATGACTGCTTTTAGGAGTAATGGTCTTCTTAGTGGTATATTTTTTACCCTTGTCTTGTTGTTTCCAATCAGTCTAGAATTCATTCCAGAAGAGGAAGTAGTTCCAATCTACCTCCCTTTTCTTCAATGAATCTTTGACAATGAGAGTAATGATTCCTTGATGAGACAATCCACTTGCAACCTTAGTGGGCTTGGCTTTGACCTGCCTAGCCATTTTCATGAGGGCTTTGTGCAAGTAAAATGGTAAATTGATGGGAGATCTCCCTGTGAAGTGGTTTAAAAGTTTGAAGTGGTAGAACATGACTCTATTGTATCTACCTTCACAGGTGATATAGACAAATATTGCTTTCAAGAGTGATTTCCATTTAGGTTCCAGATAAGACATTGGTATGTCTTTTTTCCATGTAATATCTTTGTCCAGAGGTTGTAGGTAGGACCTAAATTCAATGTTTGAAGGTACAGTTGATTTGAGCCAACAATCGCATGTTCTAGGAAGACCAATGAACTCAGATATGGCTACCTCATCAACCACAAACTGTTCCTTTCCCACTGTTGTGATTCTTCCATCATACGAGCTAGCAAAGGTCTCGGACACTTGTTCGTGAAAATCTATCAGCTTTTCACAATAAGTATATACTCCAGTTTTCTTGAAAAACTCAGCCACCTCAGGGTGAGCCTCAAGGTACCAAACTCCATCCAATTCAACCCTTAGAACTGGCCCTTCTTTCAGCATTTGTAAATGCTGACTGTACCTGCGATTAAGGAAAAATATTGTGCCAGGGAGACAAAGACTCTATGATTTAGGATGACAGAGAGTATGACTCATGGAAAAACAAACGGGACAGGGTGACTCAGAGTTCTGATCACAAAGCTCAATCACTACCAAATTGAGGCAACAGACTGACTGAATATACGCAAAAATTTTGAGTTTTGGTGAGATATACAATTGAATTGAAACGGTATGGGATTTGAACTACCTGATAATTCGACCTAGCTTGATTGGTATGACAATTGGCTTGATAACGATCTGCTGAACTCTAACTGCGCTCAGCAATCACCACAAAAAACGAGATTATGATCTCAGATATGCATTTGCTTGATGAAATCACGGGCTCAAGACTGTCTTAATGACTCTTGAATTTGAATTGATAATAAATGGAGATCAAATCAGAGATTAATCGAGGTCATAATGGATTTTCGTACTCGTGATTGGAGATGGTGAGGGGATATGTGACTAATCATTTATGTTAGTCAGGAAACACGCATGAGTTTTCTGTGTCTTTTCCGAGATTTAATTTTGAAATGACAAATGCAATTTAAAGGACACCAGGGTATCAATCTTCGGATAGATACAACAAGAAAATGCATACCTTACCACCTCCCTAGACTTTCGGTGCTTATGTTTTCATCATTACGCCAATTGACAACTGGCTCATGTGAAATCACGAGCTTTTCATTTTTCCCGTTGAAATATTTTTGGTAGTTAACCGCGCTTTTTCTTTTCCCTCTTAACTACCGAGAACGAAGGCTTTCGGTGGTTAATGAGCGTGTTCCAAGCTCGCCTAAACCACCGAAACCTAAGATTTTGTCTTTTTCTTGACCAAACCAAATCAAAAGTTCTTTTTGAGTTTATTTACAGAAAATAGACTCTCTAACCTACCTACAAAAATTTAGAAATAAATTTTTGACCACAATCTATCACCTCAAAAGCAAAAATCTCCACCAATTTATTTGAGGAGATAACACTGGCTCCTATTGGGGATGAACGCCTCCCTATGAGGCTTCAAGAACCATAGAACCAATGCATTTCCTAAAGAAGAAAACTAAAAACTATCTGCTAGTGTTTCCATTGGGCATGGAGTTATTTTGTAAAAATAAAGACTAAAACTAAAATTACAATGTTCAGGCTTCACAGCCTTAGACAAAATAGAGTTTCAAAAATCGCCCGTTGACCGGGCCACCGAACATTTCTTCACCTCCCAGATTCTGCAGAATGAATGTGTTGTTGTGTTGTACTTGAGTTATCATGAAAGGGTTGGTCCACAAAGAATCGAACTTGTTATGTTTTCCTTTATCCTGTCTGAGAGTGTCCCATTTCAGAACCCAGTCACCAACCTGAAAATTATCAACCTTTGCCTTTCTGTCAAAAGTATCTTTGATCTTCTTTTAATGAGCCTCTGATCTATCCACTAACTGTTCATGGGCCTGCTGCAGTTCCACCAAATCAGGCATTCTTCTTACCATATCATTTGACTCAGTTTTCTCTTCCTGAAAGAATCTAGCCACTGGTAAAATTAATTGAACAAGAAAAATGGCATCAGACCCATAGACCAATTTGAATGGAGAGGTTCCTATGGACTTTTTGATAGTTACTTTGTCTGCCCACAGAGAAAATTTCAGTTTGGAATCCCAATTCTTTTTGTTTTCCTCTAACAGTTTTCTGATGATTTTGATTAAGCTCTTATTGGATGATTCGGCCAGGCCATTACCTTGAGGGTAGTAAGGGGTCGAATGTACCAACCCATTGATTTACATATGTCTACCAATGCCTCTGCTTTGAACGTTGTTGCATTATCTGTTACCATCCTTTTGGGACAGCCGAATCTGCTCAAGATATTTTCATAAAGAAACTTCATGACAACCTGGTTAGTGGCATTCCTGGTGGGAATTGCCTCTTTCCATTTTGTAAAATAATCTGTGGCTACTGAGATCCACTTATGTTTACCACTAGACGAAGGATTTAAGTCACCTATAAAATCTAAACCCCACTACTGAAAAGGTCCATTCACTACTATAGGTCTCAGGGGCAAGGATTTTAGCTGTTGTTTTCCTGTGAATCTTTGACATTTATCACAAGCTTTGACGAAGGCACACACATCTGAGAAAAGAAAAGGCCAATAGTATCCAGCCCTTAGAATTTTATGAATTGTGATCTTCCAGTAATGATGACCTCCACAAACACTTGAATGAAACTGATGTATAACATCCATTGACTCTTCTTTGTCTAAACATCTGAGTAGTAAACCAGCAGGATCTTTCCAATATAACAGATTATTGTAAATGCAAAATTTGATGGCTCTGAGCTTAAGGGCTCGAGCTTGAGTCATGCTGAGTTTAGGAGGAACCTCTAGATTTTTTAAAAAATATATAATACCTGAGTACCATTCACAAGAAGAGAAATTCTCTTCCACCTGTTGATTGTTATGTTTCCCTTCTTCTACCACCTCCGTTTGCAAATTCGCTGAATTTTCCCCTATGAAATTTATATCTAGTAGCTCATGGTTTTCCTCCATTAAAAGCTTAGCAAGGCCTTGGCCTTTTACCAATTTGGTGGGCTTCACTTCAATGTTGAACTCGATCAACTTTGTTGTCCATTTAGCTCTCTTTCCATCAATATCAGGCTGAGTCAAAACATCTTTCACGGAGGATGAAGGAACATATGCAATGACTTTTGAGTGGAGGATGTAAATTCTGAAAGCTTTTAAAGATTTTATGAGAGCATAGGCTTGCTTTTCAATAGGATCATACCTTAGTTCAGCATCTCTGAGTGTTTTGCTGAAGAAAGCAACTGGGGGATCCATATTGTCATCATCTTTCTGTAGCAGAATTGCTTCCACTGTGTCATAAGAAGCAAAGGAGAAAATGTAGAAAATATTGTTGTAATCTGGGCTGATCAGAGTAGGGGATTCCATGATAGCCTGTTTGATATCCTGAAATGAATTCCTTGTGTTGTCTGTCCATTTTATCTCAGACCCCTTTTTCAGCATACATGTTATGTGTTTTACTAACTCGGTAAAATTTGGAACAAATCTTCTAACAAAATTAATCTTACCGAGCAGCGATTGAATATCCTTTTTTGACCTTGGCAAGGACAACCTCTGAATTGCTTCCACCTGAGATGGATCAATTTTCACGCCTTCTGCTAAGACAATGTGGCCTAAGAGCTTGCCTTTCCTGAGAGAAAAATGGGAATTTTTTGGATTCAATGAGATTCCGAACTACCTGCACTTCAGAAACACTCTTTTTAAATGCTTTAGATGCTCCTCATGACTGCTGGAATAAGTTGTGATGTCATCAATGTACATGAGGACAAACTTGTCCTTCTCACCCATGAAGGCTATGTCCATGGCCCTTTGAAATGTGAAATGTGGCCACGACATTCATTAATCCGAATGGCATTTTGGCATACATAAAGGTACCCCAAGGAGTAGTAAACGCAGTCTTCTCTTGGTCATCAGGAAGGACATAAATCTGGTTATAGCTGGAAAAACCATCTAGGATGACATAACAGTAGCCCCTGAAATTCTTTGCAGCAAATGTTCCATTTTAGGTAGGGGATAGTTGTCTTTCTTAGAGCATATGTTTAGGTTTCTAAATTCCACACATAACCTGACCTCGCCATTTTTATTTCTCACTATTACAAGATTTGCAATCCATTTAGAGTATCTCAAAGGCATTATGATCTTAGCATCAAGAAGCTTTTTGATTTCTCTTTCAATCACAGGCAAAAGAAGAGGACTGGTAGGTCTAAGCTTTTGTTTGAAAGGGATGGTGTCCTTTTCAAGGGGTATCTTATGTTGAATGATATTAGGGTAATAATTCTTTATATCACTATATTTCCAAGCAAAAACATCAGAAAATTCTTTCAAAATGCTGCAATATTCGGACTTCTGATCAATAGTCAATTCAGAGGACAGATTTATGAATTTAGGTTGGCTTTCGCTCCGTATATTGTGCTCATGAACAGCAGGATCTTTCTCTTTTTTATCTATCTTGTAGGGGACATCGTTGTGATCAAATAGCTTTTTGAGAGGTACCAAACCCCGAGGTATATAATTGTTAGGTAGTTGAACAATATCATGCTGACCCAATTTTTGTTTTAGCTTAGGCTTCTGGGATTCCTCTACATTTAGATTCTGCTGGTCAACGTGCATATCAGAAAATTCATCTACCACCTGAAGAAATCTATTAGGTTCATTATCATCTTCAAAAAATTTCCAGTATTTAATATTTTCGAGCAAGGAGGCCTATATTTGACTTGGATTTCATAATTGAGCCTGGGGGGCATGGGAGGAATAAACATGTTGGCTGAAATAGTAAGAGAATCAGCAAGATGATTCATATCTATGGGTATATAAGAAATCTCAAAAATGGAAAAATAATCTAAAATGGTCCATACCTCATCCATGTAGGCTTTCAATCTGACATGCTTTTCTTGGAAGGTAATGTTTACTTGTTGTATGATGAAATCTGCATCTCCGAACAACTTCAACCCTTTTATCCCCATCTCCTTAGCTGAATTCAATCCCAGCAGAAAGGCCCCATACTCTGTTACGTTGTTAGTAGTTTTGAAATTGAGCTTAAAAGACAAATGTATAGTCTCCTTCGAAGGAGAAATCCAAAATACCCCTGCACCTGTTGAATCTTTGGTACTGGCCCCATCAAAATACATGGTCCAAACTGGAACACCCCTATCATCAGTTTGCTATTCAGTGGGCTTCACAAGCTGTATAGGATTTGATTTAGAATCATCTACTTGAAGAATGCACAAGCCAAAGTCTGTATCCATAGCATAAATAGGATGATTTACAGAACTTTTTGCATCGCTGATGATGTAGGCAAGTTGACTCTCTCTGTAAAGTATTTTTAGCTCTCCTCCAAACACTGGGATCATAGCATACGAAAGATCCATCTGCAAGGTATCTCCTAACCTTTTTCTCCATGGACGAGACAATAGGAGTCCGAACTTGGGTGGGATATCAGCAACCACCACATCCATCACCATGCTTCTCATTGGCAGTTGGGAAAGGTTTATAGCAAGGTCTTTTATGAGGCCAAGGAATCTGACTTTCTTGGAGTCAAAAGAGAAGAGATCATGATATGGTTTGGTGATCTCAAGCCCAAGCTCATTCATCACTGCTTTGGGCATAATATTATGTGATGCTCCCGAATCAAGCAAGAAGTTATGAAGGATCTTATCATGAATATTTAGAGATATATAGAATGGTGGACAAGAATCATCTCGATCTTCTATCATAGGCCCTATAGTTACTGTTGGCTTATCATCTTGTAGGTTTACAAAATAAGCAGATGAAGAGGTCTTCGGCTCAAGGGACTTCAGGATGGCAGACTTGAAAATATCATTCTTCATGAGTTCAGTCAATGCCATAGGTATCTTTACTTTCTGAATTTCTGATTCAAAATTAAAAGAAAATGTTGATTTATCATAAGCTTTTACCTCGTTGGAAGGAGCTTTGATAATGACTTGCTCCTTGGATAGGGGCTATGATTGCTTCTGCTGCTATTTTGCAAGAGTGGAGGTCTCTTTTAGAGGAGCACTAGGCTGCTTGGCAGCAACTTCTTTATTCTTCACAGGAGCAGCGAGCAATGGTTTAGGGGCAACATTTTTGGATCTTAAATTATAACCTTTCTAATCATTCGTCATGTTGACAGATTCTTCAACTCTTGCCTAATGAATTTGCTGGTCCATCAGGGCTTCTTCATAATCTCCTTGTGTAAAAAAGGAGGAATCATTTTCGTCACCAAAACAATTTATCTCATCTTCTTCTTCAACTTCGTCATGAGATATTTGTTGTTCTTCTTCTAACATTGCATTTTGGAAAGGGGTTCTGATTCTCTGATCATCAGCTGCATTCTTGTCTCTCTGAAGGATCTGGACTTGTTGATTGTTCCTTCTGTAAGGGAAAGAATTTGGATTTCTAGGGACAAAAGCATTTGGCTCTTTTTTCCTTGTTGGTTGTTGATTATGGATCTTCAAGTTTGACATTTCAGATGTCAAGGTGTCCAACATCTCGTCCATCTTTTCCATTTTACTATTAGAAGAAGAAGAGGGTTCAACAATAGACTTCTTTCTCTCAACCTTTCCTTTGAGCTTCTGAGATGCCATAATATGTGATTCAAATTCGAGGGTAACATCTTCCATTAAATCAAGGGTGGATGATATTCTTTCTCTGAGGATTAGACAAAAATCTGGATCAAAAGTAGCGGAGAATGTGATCTTTGTCGATGCATCACTTGGTTTGATCTCTGCAGGGATCTTGCCAACCATTCTATTAAATGTTTTGATGAAGTCTGAGACCGACTCCCCATCTTCTCTTCTTAAGTTTCTGAACTCAAAAATGTAATACAGTATATCTCTTCTTTCTCCCTAGTGTTTTAAGAATACCTCATCTAGTTGTTCAATACTTGTGACTGAATTTTCCGGTAGCTCTTTGAACCACTTCCGGGCTTGGCCATCCAAACTCTGCACAAAAACTTTGTTCCACACATCTTCTTCTGAAATGTTAATATTTTTAGCATAAGCATAAAAATATTCTATATGTTCTTCAACAGTATAATCTCTAGCTCCGGTAAACTTTGGCATATATTTCTAATAATCTCCGATTAGCATGGTAGATAAGGGATTGGGAAAGACAAGTGGAGAATACCCATTTGCTAAAATCTATTCCATCTTGGTTAAAGGGAAAGCCATGGCAATCTTGGGGGTTGATACAGAAGAAGCATTTTTAGGAGATGAAGGTTGATATGGGATGGATAAGTTTAAATAAAATGGTTGTCTCACTTCACTTTGAGCAAAATTTTCAGAGATGGGTGAAAAATAGGAGGCCTTGTAAAACTGACTGAGCAACAAGGCTAATCTTTCTTCTCCCTTAAAGGATAGATCATGTAAAATATCTTCAAGAACAGGCAGATTAGTATGAGTGTAGAAAACACTCTCTGTAGGCTTGGTGGGTGAGGAATTCAAAGAAGATGAAGAAGAGGTTTCTTTTTGCTGAGGGGACTCTATAATTACCTCTTTACGGTTGGATGAAATATCAAGCTCAAAAACAGAGTCAGTAATATTAGAGGAAAGTGAAGGTTCCTCTACCTTCAATATTTAAGATAAACTTTCAATCTCCTGAGAACTATGAGTTTCAGCAGCAGGGGATTCAACTAGAGGCCTTTTAGATATGAAAGAAGAAGTGTCAGTTTGAATACCTGGATTTGATGTCTTTGCAGATCTGGAAGCCTTTCTTTGTAAATATTTTCCCTTACTGATGATCTTCTCAGGGTCAGGAACTGGTGCTACCAGTGGGCCTTCTTGGTTCGCCCTAGTTTGAGCTCTTTTCGGAGCCACTTCGTTTCAATGGAGTCACTAGATAGATGGTTACAACCCAAATGATGTCCAAGATTTGTCTATCATCAAATATGGATATACGTCATCTCCCAAGGAAGCTAAGCTTTGTTCTCCTCTCCCCAGCAATGGCGCCAATTTGCTATCACTCCAGGAAACTCTCCTAGGTTGTAAGTCAGAGATGCCTGGTAACTCAATCTTTTTGGAAACTATTTTCTCAATAATAGGTGGGGGTTTTGGATCAAGATGAATATCTTAAACTCTGGGTTGTATTCTCAAGACATTCTTAACTATAAACATGCAACACAAGGCCTTCAAGAGCTATTGTCAAATAGGTTTGTATAACAGATGAATAAGAAAACTAATCAATTAACCAAAACATACATAAAACCATATATATGATGGATCAAAAAACTAGCCAAGGATGCTTGTGATCCTTTCTTAAAAATAAAAAGTAAGATGACAGTTACCATAGGATCATTAAACAAAGACAAAAGAACTAATTCCACTCATAAGCATAGATAAAGATGAAAGAAGCTCTAACAGTAACAAATGAAAGAAGCTTGCTGGCTGATATATTAAAGAAAGTGTCTTTCATACAAAACAGTAGCATATAGAACTCAAAATCGAACCCTTTTGTTCATCTTCTACCTTTAGCTTTATAGATTTACAATGTAGTTTTGAGATCCTAGAAGCATGGATCAGATATACTAAAGATAGAAAGTCAAAATTCAGTTTGCAAAAATATGGAATGATCCTCAAAGTGAGGTCAATCCCACATTTCATGGTCTTCATATCTTGTACAGTCATGGTGCAGTGCAGAATAACCTTCCAAGGTTGAGTGATGACTCTTCCAAGAGATACAACTCGAATTGGTTGAGGTGTGCAAAAACCCTAATTTTCTGCCTTTGTAAAAGGTACCCAAAATGATTGAAACACCTCTTCTTTCCCTTATCCATCAAAAATAGCTATTGGATCTGACTTGACAATTCAACAATTGTCCATTCGAAGAAGTTTAAAACCATTCCAACTCAAAAGATCCTGATCTGGGAAAAAATTTGGTCATTCTGGCAGTGACAGGCTTTCGGTGGTTAACCTAGAAGACTCCTGAATGGATTAACTATTGAAAGCTTTGCTTTTGGTGGTTAATGAACATTCGTCCTGTTCGCCTAAACCACCAAAACTTCATCTTTGAGAAAACTTCAAAATTTGCAAAAATGATTACCTTGATTCTTTGCTAAATGTTCAAGGTCTTTTGGACAATGCGGCTCTTGTTCGTGCAGATCTGCGAACTTCAACTTGTTGTGTGGAAGACTTTGGTAAATCTACCATGGTTGTAGCTAATTTGGCTAGAGTTTCCAAACCTGTTTTCTCTTGTGTTGGTGATTGATAATCTTTTAATTTCAGCCTTAGAATCCTAAGTTGCCTATACAACTTCATGTTCTCCCTTATCAACACCCTATTCCTTTCTTTGATCTTATCATGCATTTCTTTGAGGATTTGGTTTATTTTGAAAATATCTGAATTTCTTTCAGTCAAGTCTATATTTTCCTTTTTAATAACTCTTTCCAAGACTTCCATTTCATAGACTTGTTGCAAGAGTTTATTGATTTTCCATGCCCTAGATGCTTTAGGCTTACTTGAAGAAGATTTTTCCAATGGTGGACTGTACGCCTCTGGGGGAAATCATGAAGGTAAGTTGGGACAATCATCTACAACTTGTCCAGCCTGTACATTACATTATGTCTCTGCTAACTCTTGTTCTGGCTCTGAATCACTATATGGTAGGTTTAAAGGGTTACTTCCTTCAGCAGGGTCCTTGGACTGCTCACCCTCAAACTGTAACTTTATTTTGGTTCTTTTCTTTTCAATAGAGGATGATTCTATCGGATATCTTGGTGGTGATATACCCTTCCATTTTCTATGACTGCTTTTAGGAGTAATGGTCTTCTTAGTGGCATCTTTTTCACCCTTCTCATGTTGTTGCCAATCAGTCTAGAATTCATTCCAGAAGAGGAAGTAGTTCCAATCTACGTGCCTTTTCTTCAATTACTCTTTGACAATGAGAGTAATAATTCCTTGATTAGACAATCTACTTGCAACCTTAGTGGGCTTGGCTTTGACCTACCTAACCATTTTCGTGAGGGATTTGTGCGAGTAAAATGGTAAATTGATGGGATATCTCCCTGTGAAGTGGTTTAAAAGTTTGAAGGGGTAGAACATGACTCTGTTGTATCTACCTTCACAGGTGATATAGACAAATATTGCTTTCAGGAGTGATTTCCATTTAGGTTCCAGATAAGACATTGGTATGTCGTTTTTCCATGTAAGATCTTTGTGCAGAGGATGTAGGTAGGACCTAAATTCAATGTTTGAAGGTACAGTTGATTTGAACCAACAATCGCATGTTCTAGGAAGACCAGTGAGCTCGGCTATGGCTACCTCATCAACCACAAACTATTCCTTTCCCACTGCTTTTGTTCTTCCATCATACGAGCTAGCAAAGGTCTCGGACACCTGTTGGTGAAAATCTGCCAGTTTTTCACAATAAGTATATACTCCGGTTTTCTTGAAAAACTCAGCCACCTCAGGGTGAGCCTCAAGGTACCAAACTCCATCCAATTCATCCCTTAGAACTGGCCCTTCTTTCGGCATTTGTAAATGTTGACTGTACCTGCGATTAAGTAAAAATATCGTGCCAGGGAGACAAAGACTCTATGATTTAGGATGACAGAGAGTATGACTCATGGAAAAACAAACGGGATAAGGTGACTCAGAGTTCTGATCACAAAGCTCAATCAATACCGAATTTAGGCAACAAACTGACTGAATATACACAAAAATTTCGAGTTTTGGTGAGATATACAATTGAATTGAAATAGTATGGGATTTGAACTACCTGATAACTCAACCTGGCTTGATTGGTATGAAAATTGGCTTGATAACGATCTATTGAACTCTAACTGTGCTCGGAAATCACCACAAAAAATGGGATTATGATCTCAGATATGCGTTTGCTGGATGAAATCATGGGCTCAAGACTGTCTCAATGACTCTTGAATTCGAATTATTAATAAATGGAGATCAAATCAGAGATTAATCGAGGTCATAATGGATTTTCATACTCGTGTCTAGAGATGGTGAGGGGATACGTGAATAATCACTTATGTTAGTCGGGAAACACGCATGAGTTTTCTGTGTCTTTGTCGAGCTTTAATTTTGAAGTGACAAATGCAGTTTAAAGGACAATAGGGTATGAATCTTCAGATAGATACAACAAGAACATGCATACTTTACCACCTCCCTGGACTTTTGACGGTTATGTTTTCATCATTGCACCAATTGACAACTGGATCATGCGAAAGCACGGGCTTTTCATTTTTCCCGTTGAAATATTTTCGGTAGTTAACCGCGCTTTTGATTTTCCCTCTTAACTACTGAGAATGAAGGATTTCGGTGGTTAATGAGCGCGTTTCAGGCTCGCCTAAACCACTGAAACCTGAGATTTTTTCTTTTGCTTGACCAAACCAAATCAAAAATTCTTTTTGAGTTTATTTACAGAAAATAGACTCTCTAACCTACCTACAAAAATTTAGAAATAAATTTTTGACCACAATCTATCACCTCAAAAGAAAAAATCTCCACCAATTTATTTGAGGAGATAACAGGAAGGAATGCTCGTAATGTGGCACCCCACAATCCAACACACTTTCTTTGGTCCAGTAATCCTGGTACCCAAAGTAGAAGTTGAATTTTAACAATAAGGCCAAACTTGAACTTCTTGACCTTATGTTTTTGGGTAACTTGGTGTGGAGCATACCGAAGTAGCTCCAAAATGGGCACCATGCGGCTACCTCATCGCAAGGTGTCGAACTCCTTGAGCTGACGCTCAACAAATTTCTTAGAAATATAAATCTCTTGGAACCGTCCCTCAAACATTTCCCATGACACGTCGTCGACGACCACGTTCAAATGTGGTAGGAGCATCTTCTGCCATAAAAGAGAACTCCCCTTCAGTTGAAATACCACCATGTGGACCTTCATGCTGGAGGTCATAATCACGAAGCATGAAGCACAATTCCTTTCTCTACAACCATGCCTCGACGACACAGTCATCTGGGACACTCGTGGGCTCGAGAACTCAACTCTCTTGAGTTCTCGGTGGATGCTAACAGTACTATCTAGGGCGCATTGTGGACCCTCAGGGGTATAGGTGCCCCGACCTCATCTTAGTACCGATGATGAATCAAGGCTCTTTGACAATACCTGTAAGGGGCTTGTGAGACCATCATCATCCCTTAAAACAAGAGAATCCAACCCAAGGACTTGTTCCTCCCCTTGGGGGTTCGACTCCAAGGGTGCGAGAACTTGTGGAGGCGTCACACATTCTTCCATGTCACCATGTTGTGAACCTCTGAGGCATCCTCTAAATGAGATTACCACAAGGACACGTTAAGGTTTTTAATTAATGCAAGGGTTAACACTCATGTGTTTACTGCAGTGGAAAGCCTCGTGATCCACAGTCGTAGGGTTGAACCCACTCTGATACCATATGCAACGACCCCATTTTTACGTCTACAAGAGAAACATCGATGCAAATTTTTTTTTTTGGCAAAATAGGACAACAACGACGATTACAATTAGATGACACAGCTGATGGTGAGCATCACGCCCATAGAATAGGCAAAAACAGCTAAGACTCCACACACTGGCACAAGGGCAACTGGACAACACATGCGTAGGACAACGAGGAGGAGCTACTACCCGCCCGATGCGACATGACATGCCTACAAGCTAAGGGACCATTTACCCCTCTCGACACATTGACCTTAACGAACCAGACTAGATCCTCTGGGCACGCTAACCAAATGCATGAAGGCGTTCCACCCATGCACCCAAGACAACTTACAATACTCATCAACACTCACCTAGCACGTACTGACTATGGCCAAGTTATCATTCACCGCTATCCAATAGGGCACGCCATGATTCCCTCATCAGGAAAAATTCCATTCCCAGGTGATAGACACGTCAATAACCTTGGTGCAAACATAAGATATCTGGACCAAGGACTCTAGAAAAATATGACATGCTAGGAACTGAATACTGACTGGGAGACTATACCTACCCCCACACAAAAGGTCGACAAGACACAAGAGGACGAAGAAAAGGGGTGACGCCAGCCCACATGACATCATACCCGACGCCACCAATCACCCAGTCTAACCAGTCCATGATTACATTCTAAATTATCATGGGTTCCATTCTAACGGGGCACATCAAGTTACAAAGTCAATAATGTGCCCGCTAAATAAAATTTAAAACAATTAATCTTGCAAATCTAAGTAGTCAATACTAAAACTATAATTATAAATTCCCTCTAACCTCAATTATAATTCAATTCAGCAAGTCTAAAATTTGCAATCCAGTCCTTACTCACCAATCAATTTTAATCATTAACACAACCTAAATGGTCAATTCTATATTAATCCAAAATCTCCATCCATATAGCCATTAACTAAATAACAATAGTAACAATCTTGATGTAGAATGCTACCATTAATACAAATAATTTAGCAAATAACAAGGCATATAACATGACAATTAACCTAACAATTAATATAGCAATAACAACATTACTACATCAAGGCAGAAAACAACAACTAAGCATTTATTAACTCAATAAATCACCACAATAACAAGGCATATAACATGACAATTAACCCAACAATTAATATAGCAAAAACAACATTAACTACATCAAGGCAAAAAGCTACAGCTATGCACTTATTAACTCAACAAATTCCACATGCGTCTATCTTTACTCATTGTACCAAAATGACAGTTGCCTACAACATTAAAGAAATCGACTAAGAAGTGTAAATTTCATAATGCCATATACAATAAACGAGAGACCAAAGCCATGAACCTAATTAGATCTACTGCCACACGCCTTCAATAAGAGTGACTTGCAGGTAAAGGTAAAAACCCTGGCATAAATGTCGAAGCATTAGTTGGATGCCTAGACTGAATTCATTTACAGGTTAAAAGGCACAGTCAACAATTTAGGCAACTAGTGGCCATTTAATCCATAAGAAGGAATTTGCTGACCATTCCCAGTGTTGTAGCAATTAATCTGGCAATTAATAAAGCAAATAATATAGTATTTAATTTTGCAATTGATCTAGGCATTTAACTGTAGCAATTATTCTAGCAAATAATAAGGCAATCTCATGCCCCTTTCCAGCAAAATCATTCAACAATTAAAGGCCAATTCGTGGGCAATTACAACAAGCTCACGCAATTGATTGGAGAAAATTCATGGGAATTTTTAAACAACAACTCAGTCTATCTATTAGAGCAATTTTGGGGGCATTTTAAATAGCGTTCCAGTCAAACTTCAAAGGGAAAAAATGTTGTCAATAACAGAAAAACACAGTCACGATTTTAACTGCAAAAGCGTGGGCATTCAATCAGTGTTTCAGTCAACCTTCAAGGGAAAAAACATGGCATCAATTACTTGCAAATCCTCTGCATTAACAGGAATCAAATCACAGTAAATTGTAAATGCAAAATGCAGTCTTCATCAAGGGAAAAAATCACCCCAAAAGTAAAACGAATTGCAGTCTCAGTCAAGCATCGAAGGTAGTCTAGGAATTGTGAATTTCTGTCTTGATTAGTGGTGGAAAATCACAGTCATAGGTAAACAAAATGCCCACTCAATGCCCCTATTAACTAGTGAGGCACCGACAATTTGTGGAGGAATAAGGAAATGTCAGAAATTACAATTCGTCGGGCAAAATTCACCCCCTCCCCAAAGAAACAAATTGCAGTCTCAAATGCACAAAATCAGTCTTAAAATGGCAATCGCCTTCCAATAGTTGAAATGAAAAAAAATAAAAGGAAATATCCATTCAATGGTAGTAAGTGTCGTCAACCAAACACAACGCAGAAATAAATTCATCTCGCATTACATAAAAATGTAGAGCTAAATTTTTTCAGCAATGTAAAAAAAAAAATGCAGAGTTAGAATTTATCCTTCGGTACAAACGCAAAGTTATAATTATCCAAGAATAAAACACAGGGTTAAATTTGATCCATCAACATATAAAAATGATGTAAAAATGAGATAACGAAGACATATAAACAAGCCGAGGTGGAAGAAAAACTTCGCCAACAATCAAATTTGCAGAGTTAGATAATCGCATAAAGGCACAAGTTGAAACATCAGCCAAGGATAAACATTAGAGGTAGATGGTTGATAGGAACATCATCTTCTCGTCATCCTCGTACACAAAAGCAGGGCATTGAGATCCATAGGTCTATTAACGTCGAAGCGACTATCGTAGATCAAGCTGCTAGCCGACTGCTTAGGTGAGGACTAATGAGCTAGGGACGAAAGGTAAAACAACCACAATCTTCACAATCAATACACCACAATGCGGTCAATACATACCGGGAATCGAAGGCCATGGAAGCGAATCAATCATCGAGCTATAGGCTATGGAAAAATTCAGTCATAAACTAGAACGCTGAGACAATCAATTTACTTATGCAATTAAACATGCAGATCCCAAGCATAAATCCTACTACAATATACCATGCAAATAATGAAAGTGTACCACTGCCTCATCGTCTGCTCTGAGTTTATGTCACTTGCGCTTCATGCAACTCCTACTTGTTGATCGATGAGACTTCACCGATACCTCCCAGCCAACACTAGGGATACTCTTCTTCCCCCTTAATGCCCCGAGCCACAAACAGACCACACACACTATCCAAAGATTCAGCTAGCTCCCAGCTTGCCTCGCAAGGACGAGCTACCACTCCTCACCAAGATGGGTATCCCAACTCCCACAAGCTAAGTCAATCAAGTATATATTTCTATAGCATGACGTTATGCATAACCGAAGAGATCCATCATCCTTCTCCTCCCTCCATTATATAGTGTTTTGAAGTTCTTTACCTTCCAAAATCCCATTTAATTTATTTTTTAATAAATTACTTCCTAAAAATCCTCCCCGTACAAGTGTCACCCATCCCCTTCATTCCTCCATAAATTAATTTCTTAAATTAATTGATTACCCTTATTTCCCTCACCCACCTAGAGTCACTCTTAGAATCGTTCCTAAGTGTCCCCAAATTCCCTTACAGGTTTTAATGATTTTCCCCATTATTAATTTGATAGTTTAGTTTAAATTAGAAAGTTCTTAAATGCTAGATACCTTACTAAGTTTGACTTTCTTCTTTTTCCCTTGTGTTTCCCTTTTCTTTTTATGTTTCCCTCTTTTCCTAGTTTCCTAATTATTTTAGATTTCCCTCTTTCCC
>ML790873.1:126738-142368 GCA_009831015.1 Picea engelmannii | reverse complement strand
CCCTCTTTTCCTAGTTTCCTAATTATTTTAGATTTCCCTCTTTCCCCTTTTCATTTAGAACTCAAATTGGCAAGTGTAGA
The DNA here is from genome assembly GCA_009831015.1 of Picea engelmannii. Lineage (NCBI taxonomy): Eukaryota > Viridiplantae > Streptophyta > Pinopsida > Pinales > Pinaceae > Picea > Picea engelmannii. The sequence goes on along the minus strand of ML790873.1, from coordinate 142,288 downwards.
AATTAACTTTTTCCCTTTTCCCTTTTTAATTAATAAATTTTAAATTATCATAATATAATAAAAAAATTATTTCCCCTTTTTTATAAATTTTATCCCAACAGATTTTTATGAACCAATTAAATTTCTTACTCCCTTCTTGTTGCAATATTAATGAGAATTATCATCATTATTTATTTTATTTTTATTTTTTTAAATATATATATATATATATATATTAAATGGATAGAAAAAATTATGCCACCAGTATAATTTATACCTAGACTTTAATTTTCATTGTGGGAGACATTTTATTAGGGAAAATTGTTTTAAAAATTTCTTATCACGTTATTCATCCTAAGGCCATCTAGGTTCATTCATTTATCATTAACAATGCGATGTTCCCGGCAGGACGCACTAGGTTCTCCAAGGGTGCCACTCGCCTCTTTTTGTTTCTCTTGCACAATGTTCCCTTCAGGATGCACTACATGCTCTAAGGGTGTCACTCACCTCTTGACAGACTTGGTAGACATCAAAAACCCCTGGAATCAATACTCTGCTAGGTGAACTTGTGGGAGACTAAGGGCCTCTAAGGAATAAGCNTTATTGCGCACCCCTTAGAATCATCGTGAGCGACTGTCGCAATCTTCCCTCATGGCATCATGGGTCCTCTTGAACTAGATAAATGTTAACCTACAGTTTGAGCCACGGCAGGAGTGCTAGTAGGCTATCACAGGGCTTTTTTCCACACCTCTCCCTCAACATCTCTAGTAGTCATGCCTGACCCCTCTACTCCACATGTGAGTCTAGTCGGCAAACTATCGTCAGCTTGCATCATCACCGAATCATGTCAGCGATATATCCATAATCATATCATATAATCAGATGCACTAATATCACATATAAAACAATCAAACCCCAATGGTTCACTCCCCGACTTGATCTAGAGTCCAAGGGATTCCATCGACACCTCTGCATCCTCGAGGTTCAAAATCCTTCACACTCAATAAAACTAAGTTAACAACACCTATCTATGTCAATGTAGTAAAACAACATGTCATGAACCCATAATGCCTCATAATCAAAATCAAATGTTTAATAGTATAATAATCTGGATCACTTGTGAGCAAGTGTCCTCAAGCAATAAGTTTTCTTAGTGCGCAAGAGCGAGATGTTACATCTCTAAACTTAGAACTATTTAAAAATATATAATTCTCCAAAAATAGGTAATAAGAGTAGTTACCATATTTCAACACTCCTCCTTAATCACAACTGCTAACAATTCTAACACTGACTATGACAATTTAACAATCAACTCGTCTATATAGGCTTACAAAATTCATAACCTAATGGCCTTCTAGTCTAAGTCTCAGCTATCCCTAAAACACTTGAGATCAACTCAAAAAACCTATTTTACCTTCTTTACTTCATGTTGGTGTAGCTTGTACTCTCTATTCTCTACAAGCGTTTTATTCTTATTGCTCCAAAATTTATATTCTGCATAAATTTTCTTCTTCTTCACCTTCGATGTTACTCTGGTCATATTCTTCAATATTTCTTCATCATCTTTGTCTTGTTCATTTAGTTCTTCTTTTTCATATGCTTGTAATTCAACTACTGCTCACTTGACATTTATGTCAACCTCTGTAAGATCAAAAACATCTTTATTTTCTTTCACATCCTCTTGCATTGTTGCAATAGCCTCAACAACTTTGATAGTTGCCTCTTTATCGAGTTCTTCTTTTTTCTCAATTATGGAAAATTTTCCATGAATTACTTATTGTCTTGTAAGGATTCAAATATGACAAAGATAATTCAAATATGACAAAGCCAATTCCCTATTGTAAAGATTTTCTTCAAAGCTGGAGAATAATCTGCATTCCACCTTTCCATTGTTAGCCACGGGTCTATTATGTTCTTCAATTTGATGTCACTCTGTGATTTATGACCCGATGCTTTTCTTGTCTAGTCTCTCAAGTGCATATTTGACACCTCGCATTTGTTACCATAGAAATCACAGCGAGTTGAATATACCTCTAAGCATTAGGCAATTGTTGTAATTTTGATTTTGGTCTAAATGAAAATCGAGGATATCATTGGATCTAATATGGTCGTGTATGTGATTGATTACTTTTCTTCATGGCCATCTTGATTCTTGGATTTATTCACATGGTTTTGTAAATTAATTCTAAGGAAATGTAAAAAATGAGGCATTTATATCAAAGTTGATGTAATGCAATCTATTAGAGATATATGTTCGTATATATGGAAGAGATTTGACCTACTCTATTTCAATTTAAAATCCTAATAGTATTTTTCCATTTGAATTTTGTATTTCAATGCATCCATTATAGATGATCTACTAATAATACAATCATAGTATTTGGATTGGGGATTTTCTCTCGTAACGATTAAAATGTTTACATCTTCATTATTATGGGGAAGGATTTTAGCAATTGAATTGATATCTTGTATCTAATTGTGTGATCATTTCATTTATATTGACCACCACCAATATGTGTGACTTGCAGTTTCTAATTTCTGTGTGTATCTAATTTAAAGGAAAATTTTCGTTCATGGGTGAATTTTGAATGATTTAAAAATTCAATTGAACTTTTTTTTTAATATTATAGATTTTCCATGGTTTAGCCTCTTTTCTCTATTATTCTTGATATATACTGTATATTATCCATTAAAAATTAAGAATTACCTACATAAAGATGGAATTATTCCATGAACTCATGTGTATTATCCCTAAAATTTGCCAATATTTAATTCAATCAACCTCCCTTGATCATGATTTCGACCCTAAATTCAATGTTATTATTTATTAAGTTCATGTAATTTCACTAGAGGTATTATATAGAATTTAGGTTACTTATGCCCCTAGATAAGGAGGATTGAACCTCGGATGGGGTGCTTGATCCAGGTGGATATTGGTGGCCACCCACCTTTTTTGACTGGCTCAAAATAGTTTTCTAGCAAATTTGGCAATTTACTATTTTTAGCAGATTTTAACTTCTGGGGCCATTTTGAGGGTCAAAATGAAGGTTTTTAGAGATTGATGTTCTCAATGATGGCCTATGGCATGACTAAGCCCCAAAAATGAAACTCCTCGGTGATACCTTTCCAACGAGCTATCATATGCCTAAAACAGAGATCGTATGCAAAAGTTATGACCCCAAGAAATTGATGTACTAACTTACCCAAATGGGGCCCACATGACTTTTGGTGCTTCATCTCCTAGGGTAAGGTTTTTGGATGTCTAGGAATTTTGGCATTCCTATTTATTGTAAAAATTCATTTAGAACCTCATCATAATCATCTTCTTGTGAATGCGAGTAGCTGTCACATCTCTTCTCAGAGATAAGCTGCCACCATTCTAGAAAGTCTTTCACTTTGTATTTTTACAGTCTCTGTACATTTCTTTCATTAATAGAAATCATGTATTACTGTATATCCATGTTTATGGTTGCATCTATGATACATTTTTTCTATATTATTGAATACTTGTGATATCTCTGTGCATTTCTTTATTATATCTCTGCTCTCATTTCGTGCCGAAAATAATCTGGATCAGTGGTATCAGAGCAGGCTGATCTTGGTCATTTTTTTCAGTGCATATCCCCGACGAGGTCTGAGTATAGCAATTTGGGTCTTGATCTTTTCTCTCTTGAGGACAATCGATCTCACACACCCAAGAAACCCTCAATGGCGGAAGAAAAGAAAAACAACGGAGCAGACGATCCTATTAGCATTTTGCTTTAGAAATCTCTCACGTGACAGAGGGACGAAATGATGGAGAATTTTTCCCACATCCTTCAATGCCTGCTAATAGAAATAGGCGCATCTTCATCAACTAGCCACTTTGGAGGCACCTCTCCTTTCAAGGTACAAGTTAATTTTGATATTCTTGTATTTGAAGGACAGATAGATGCAGAAGCCCTAGACAAATGGTTAAATATGCTAGAAGGTTATTTCTTTGTTCACAAATTTTCTGACAAAGAAAAGATCAACTTCGCACTTCTTAAAGCTCTCCCCCATGTCAAACATTGGTGGGAAACTTATTGGGAGCAGTGTTCCATAGAGGAGTCTAAAATATATGGGGTTGATCCCACCTCAGATTTTTTTTTGGGTGTGATAAAGAAACAATATTACCCTATTGGAAACTATGAGGGCCAATACATGAGATGGACCACACTACAGCAAGAGAGGGGCCAAGAAGTTCCTGAGTTCACCAACACCTTCCATACCTTATGCACCAAGTTGGGTATCAAAGACTCCGAATGGCATTTGGTTCTGAAATACCATGGGGCTCTACATAGATACATCCAAACTAAAATGGATTTCCTGGACATCTTATCACTCGGTGTTGCCTATCGATATGTTGTTAAAATCGAGCAATAATTTAAGCACCAGAACAAATGAGATTTTTGTTTTGCAAATCCGCAACAACCAAAGTATGAAAAACATGTCCCTAACAAATAGTCTCCCAAAAACCAGTCCAAGCCACATGAAAAGAGGGGTCACGGGAACACAAAGAAGGACACCAAAAAATGGTACAATTTCCACAAAATCCCCTGGAACAAAACCAATGAATGTCTCTCAAAACAGTCATTGGTGGCTGAGATCAAAGACAAGGAGTTGAACCCTGATTCAGAATCTGATTCTGAAAATACTAGTTAAGGACAGATTATTGATGTTGACCCCACTACTATTGTCGCGACCACATCAATTCAACCAGAAGAACCAACAGAACTTGAAGAGGGGGAGCACCTTTTTAATTCATAGATGTGGGTGAAGGGGAGCCCACTTCATTTTATTGTTGATAGTGGAAGCCACAAAAACCTCATCTCAGCAGAGGTCGTCAAATAGTTGGGATTGTTGACAACACCACACCCATAGCCATACAACATTGGGTGGCTTTGCCAAGGACGAGATCTTCATGTCAGCTAGAAATTTTGATTGTCATGTGGCATCCATCCCTTCAAGTATGAGGTATTATGTGATGTTTCCCCATTAGATTTCTATGATGCTCTCTTGGGCCAACCATATATGTGGACGCGCCACGTTGTTTATGAGACTCGACCCCATAGTGTCATTGTTTCTTGGGGGGGTCACCTCTACAAAATATTAGAGGTATTTCCAACTAATGTTCCACCTAAAAAGTGCCACAAGGTAGTATCTCACACTGCAAAATTCATCTTCTTCACAATTTGTTCAAAAGGGGAACAAAAGGACACTGCAACCACTAATGCTTTGCCCCAAGCACCTTCTATACAAAAGAAGAAGGTCGACAAGGTTTCAACAAAGAGAAAATATTCCTTCTGCACACCTTCCTCTCACGTAGCTCGACTTGTTGAACAGCCTCAGGCTCAATAGGTTCATGAAAAACTTCCACAAACTGAGCAGCGTGACGTCTCCAACAAGGCAAGCAGCTCACCAAGATGTAGATTCAACAAATGCTTTTCCCTCTCCCCTGGTAACTCAACGCAATGGATAACATTGCTTCCTAAGGAGGGAGGATTGATCTAGGTGGATATCGGTGGTGACCCACCTTTTCTAACTGGCTCAAAATAGTTTTCTGGCAAATTTGGCAATTTACTATTTTTAATAGTTTTTAACTTACGGGGCCATTTTGAGGGCCCAAATGAAGGTTTTTTGAGATAGAGGTTCTCAATTATATTCAAAGGCATGATTGATTCCCAAAAATGAATCTCCTCATTGATACCTTTCCAACGAGCTATCATATGCCTAAAACGTAGATCGTATGCAAAGGTTACAACCCCGATAAGTTGATGTACTAACTTACCCAAACGAGGCCCACATGACTTTTGGCGCTTCATCTCCTAGGATTAGGTTTTTGGATGTATAGGACTTTTGGCATTCCTGTTTATTATAAGAATGCCTTCAGAGCCTCATTTTAATCATCTTCTTGTGAATGCAAGTAGCCGTCACATCTCTTCTCAGAGATAAGTTGCCACCATTCTAGCGAGTCTTTCACTTTGTGATTTTACAGTCTCTATACATTTCTTTCATTAATAGAAATCCTGTATTACTATATATCTAGGTTTATGGTTGCATATCTGATACATTTATGTTATATTATTGAATACCTGCGATATCTTTGTGCATTTCTTTATTACATCTTTGCTCTCATTTCGTGCTGAAAATAATCTAGATCAGTGGTATCAGAGCAGGTTGTTCTTGGTCGTTTTTTTCAGTGCATGTCCTCGACGAGGTCCGAGTATAGAGAGTTGGGTATTGAGCTTGTCTCTCTTAAGGAAAATCTCTCTCATACACCCAAGAAACCATCAATGGTGGAAGAAAAGAAAAACGATGAAGCAGACGATCCTATCAGCCTGTTGCGTGAGCAAGCTCTCACGCGACAAAGGGACGAAATGACGGAGAATTTTTCCCACATCCTTCAATGCATGCCGATAGCAACATGAGCATCTTCATCAAGTGGCCACTTTGGAGGCACCTCACCTTTCAAGGTACAAGTTAATTTTGATATTCCTGTATTTGAAGGGCAGATAGATGCAGAACCCATAGACAAATGGTTAAATCTACTAGAAGGTTATTTCTCTATTCACAAATTTTCTGAAAAATAAAAGATCACCTTCGCACTCCTTAAATCTCTCCCCCATGTCAAACATTGGTGGGAAATTTATTGGGAGCAGAGTTCCATAGAGGAGTCTGAAATATATGGGGTCAATCCCACTTGGGATTTTTTTTTTGATGTCGTAAAGGAACAATATTACCCTATTGGAAACTATGAGGACCAGTACATGAGATGGACCACACTACGGAAAGAGAGGCGCTAAGAAGTTTTGGAGTTCACCAATACCTTCAATACCTTGCGCACCAAGATGGGTTTCAAAGACTCCGAATGACATTTGGTTCTGAAATAACGTGGGGCTCTACACAGATACATCCAAACTGAAATGGATTTTCTGGACATCTCATCACTCGATGATGCATATCGATATGATATTAAAATTGAGCAGAAATTTAGGCACTAGAACAAACGGGATTTTGGTTCTGCAAATCTGCAACAACCAAAGTATGAAAAAGACATCCCTAATAAACAGTCTCTCGAAAACCGCTCCAAGTTGAATGAAAAGAAGAGTCACGGGAAGACAAAGAAGGATACCGAAAAATGGCGTGATTTCCACAAAATCCCCTGGCACAACACCGATGAATGTCACTCAAAACAGTCATTGGTGACCGAGATCAAAGACAAAGAGTCGAACCCTGATTCAAAATCTGATTCTAAAAATATTGGTAAAGAACAAATCATTGATGCAAACCCCACCGATATTGTCATGACCACATCAATTCAACCAGAAGAGCCAACAGATCTTGAAGAGGGGGAGCACCTTTTTCATTCACAGATGTGGGTGAAGGGGACCCCGCTGCATTTTATTGTTGATAGCGGAAGCTAGAAAAACCTCGTCTCAGCAGAGGTCGTCAAAAATTTTGGATTGTCGACAACACCACACCCATAGACATACAACATCAGGTGGCTTCTCCAAGGATGAGATCTTCATGTCATCCAGCAATGTCAATTGTCATATGGCATCCAAACCTTCAAGGATTAGGTATTATGTGATGGTGTCCCACTAGATGTCTGTGATGTTCTCTTGGGCCAACCATATATGTGGAAGCGCCACACTGTTTATGAGTCTCGACCCCACAGTGTCATTGTTTCTCTGGGGGTTCATCTCTACAGAATATTAGAGGTAGTTCCGACTACTGTTCCACCTAAAAAGTGCCACAAGGTAGTATCTCATACTGCAAAATTCAGCTTCTTCACAATCTGTTCAAAAGGGGAACAAAAGGAAACTACAACCACTACAGCTTCACCCCAAGCACCTTCTATCCAACAGAAGAAGGTCAACAAGGTTGCAGCAAAGAGAAAATATTTCTTTTGCACATCGTCCTCTCATGTAGCTTGAGTTTTTGAACAGCCTCAGCCTCAACAGGTTCATGACAGACTTCCACAAACTGAGTAACATGACGTCTCCAGCAAGGCAAGCATCTCACCAAGATGCATATTCAGAAAACGCTTTTCCCTCTCCCCGGGGAAATCAACGCAATGGATACCATTTCTTCATAAGGAGGGAGGATTGATCTAGATGGATATTGGTGGCCACCCACCTTTTCCGACTGGCTCAAAATAGGTTTCTGGCAAATTTGGCAATTTACTATTTTTAGTAGTTTTTAACTTCCAGGGCCATTTTGAGGGCCCAAATGAAGGTTTTTATAGATCAAGGTTCTCAATGATATCTTAAGGCATGATTGAGACCCCAAAATGAATATCCTCAATGATACCTTTCCAATGAGCTATCCTACACCTAAAATAGAGATCGTATGCAAAAGTTACGACGTCGGGAAGTTGATGTACTAACTTACCCAAATGGGACCCACATGACTTTTGGCACTTGATTTCCTAGGGTTAGGTTTTTGGATGTCTAGGACTTTTGGCATTCCTGTTTATTGTAAAAGTTCCTTCAGAACCTAATTGTAATCATCTTCTTGTGAATGCGAGTAGCCGTCATATCTCTTCTCAGAGATAACCTGCCAGCATTCTAGCGAGTCTTTCACTCTGTATTTTTACAGTCTATGTACATTTCTTTCATTAATAGAAATCGTGTATTACTATATATCTGTGTTTATGGTTGCATCTCTGATACATTTCTGTTATATTATTGAAAACCTGCAATATCACTGTGCATTTTTTTAATATATCTCCTCTCTCATTTCGTGCCGAAAATAATCTAGATCAGTGGTATTAGAGTAGGTTGTTCTTGGTCATTTTTTTCAGTGCATTTTCCCGATGAGGTCTGAGTATAGAAATTTGGGTCTCAAGCTTGTATTTCTTGAGGAAAATCGCTCTCGCACACCCAAGAAACCCTCACTGGTGGAAGAAAATAAAAATGATGGAGCAGACGATACTATCAGCCTATTTCTTGAGAAAGCTTTCACACGATAGAGGGATGAAATGATGGATAATTTTTCCCACATCCTTCAACACTTGCCGATAGAAACAGGCGCATATTCATCAAATAGTCATTTTGGAGGCACCTTGCCTTTCAAGGTACAAGTTAATTTTGATATTCCTGTATTTGAAGGACAGATCGATGCAGAAGCCCTAGACAAATGGTTAAATCTGTTAGAAGGTTATTTCTCTATTCACAAATTTTCTGAAAATGAAAAGATCACCTTCGCAATCCTCAAATCTCTCCCCCATGTCAAACATTGGAGGGAAAATTATTGGGAGAAGAGTCCCACAGAGGAGTCTGAAATATGTGGGGTCGATCCCACTTGTGATTTTTTTGTGGATGCGGTAAAGGAACAATAATACCCGATTTGAAACTATGAGGACCAGTACATGAGATGGACAACACTGCGGAAAGAGAGGGGCCAAGCAGTTACGGATTTCACCAATACCTTCCATACCTTGCGCACCAAGATGGGTATCAAAGACTCCGAACGACATTTGGTTATGAAATACTGTGGGGCTCTATAGAGATACATCCAAACTGAAATGTATTTTCTGGACATCTCATCACTTGGTGATGCCTATCGATATGTTGTTAAAATCGAGAAGAAATTTAAGCACCAGAACAAATGGGATTTTGGTTCTGCAAATCTGCAACAACCAAAGTATCAAAAAGACATCCCTAACAAATAGTCTTCTGAAAACTAGTCCAAGCCACATGAAAAGAAGGGTCACAGGAAGCCAAATAAGGACATCAAAAAATGGTGTGATTTCCACAAAATCCCCTGCAACAACACTGATGAATGTCGCTCAAAACAATCATTGGTGGCCGAGATCAAAGACAGGGAGCCGCACCCTGGTTCAAAATCTAATTTTGAAAATACTGGTAAAGGATAGATCATTGATGCATACCCCACTACTATTGTTGCAACAACATGAATTCAACCAGAAGAACCAACAAATCCTGAAGAGGGGGAGAACCTTTTTCATTCACATATGTGGGTGAAGGGGACCCTGCTGCATCTTATTGTTGATAGCGGAAGCCAAAAAAACCTCATCTCAGCAGAGGTTGTCAAATAGTTGGGATTGTCAACAACACCACACCTGCAACCATACAACATTGGGTGGCTTCGCCAAGGATGAGATCTTCATGTCAGCCAACAATGTCGATTGTCATATGGTAGCCAACCCTTCAAGGATGAGGTTTTATGCGATGTTTCCCCACTAGATGTCTGTGATGTTCTCTTGGGCCAACCATCTATGTGGAAGCACCACACTGTTTATGAGTCTCGACCCCGCAGTGTCATTACTTCTCTGGTGGGTCATCTCTACAGAATACCAGAGGTAATTCTGACTACTGTTCCACCTAAAAAGTGCTGCAAGGTAGTATCTCATACTGCAAAATTCATCTTCTTCACAATCTGTTCAAAAGGGGAACAAAAGGACACTACAACCACTACAGCTTCGCCCCAAGCACCTTCTATCCAACAAAAGCAAGTCAACAAGGTTACAGCAAAGTGAAAATATTCCTTCTGCACATCATCCTCTCATGTAGCCCGACTTTTTGAAAAACCTCAGCCTCAACAGGTTTGTGACAGACTTCCACAAACTGAGCAGTATGACATCTCCAGCAAGGCAAGCAGCTCCCCAAGATGCAGATTCAGCAAACGCTTTTCCCACTTCCCCGGGAACTCAAATCAATGGATACCATTGCTTCCTAAGGATGGAGGATTTAGATAGGGTGATATCGGTGGCCACCCACCTTTTCTGAATGCCTCAAAATAGTTTTCTGGCAAATTTGACAATTTACTATTTTTAGCAGTTTTTAACTTTCGGGGCCATTTTGAGGGCCCAAATGAATATTTTTATAGATAAAGGTTCTCCATCATAGCCTAAGGCATGATTCAACCCCCACTATGAATCTCCTTGATGACACCTTTCCAACTAGCTATCATACGCCTAAAATGGAGATCGTATGCAAAAGTTACGACCTCGGGAAGTTGATGTACTAACTTACCCAAACGGGGCCCACATGACTTTTGGTGCTTCATCTCCTAGGGTTAGGTTTTTGGATGTCTATAACTTTTGGCATTCCTGTTTATTGTAAAAAGGCCTTCAGAGCCTCATTGTAATGATCTTCTTGTGAATGTGAGTAGCCGTCACATCTCTTCTCAGAGATAAGTTGCCACCATTCTAGCGAGTCTTTCAATCTGTATTTTTACAGTCTCTCTACATTTCTTTCATTAATAGAAATCATGTATTAGTGTATATATGTGTTTATGGTTGCATATCTGATACATTTATGTTATATTATTGAATACTTGTGATATCTTTGTGCATTTCTTTATTATATCTCTGCTCTCATTTGGTGTCGAAAATAATCTGGATCAGTGGTATCAGAGCATGTTGTTCTTGGTCATTTTTTTCAGTGCATGTCCTCGATGAGGTATAAGTATAGAAATTTGGGTATCGAGATTGTCTCTCTTCAGGAAAATATCTCTCGCACACCCAAGAAACCCTCAATGGTGGAAGAAAATAAAAATGATGGAGCAGACGATCCTATCACCCTGTTGCTTGAGCAAGCTCTCACACGACAGAGGGATGAAATGTTGGAGAATTTTTCCCACATCCTTCAACGCCTGCCGATAGAAACAGGTGCATATTCACCAAGCGGCCACTTTGGAGGCACCTTGACTTTCAAGGTACAAGTTAATTTTGATATTCTTTCGTTTGAAGGACAGATAGATGCAGAAGCCCTAGACAAATAGTTAAATCTACTAGAAGGTTATTTATCTGTTCACAAATTTTTCAACAAAGAAAAGATCACCTTCGCACTCCTTAAATCTATCCCCCATGTCAAACATTGGTGGGAAACTTATTGGGAGTAGATTTCCACAGAGGAGTCTGAAATATATGGGATCAATCCCACTTGGTATTTTTTTGTGGATGCGGTAAAGGAACAATATTACCCTATTGGGAACTATGAGGACCAGTACATGAGATGGACCACACTGCAGCCATAGAGGGGCCAAGAAGTTCCGGAGTTCACCAATACATTCCATACCTTGTGCACCAAGTTGGGTATCAAAGATTCCAAATGACATTTGGTTCTGAAATATCGTGGGGCTCTACACAGATACATCCAAACTAAAATAGATTTTTTGGACATCTCATCACTAGGTGCTGCCTCTCAATATCTTGCTAAAATTGAGCAGAAATTTAAGCACCATAACAAGCGGGATTTTGGTTCTACAAATCCGCAACAACCAAAGTATGACAATGATGTCCCTAACAAACAGTCTCCCAAAAACCAATCCAAGCCACATGAAAAGAAGGGTCATGGGAATACAAAGAAGGACACTGGAAAATGGTGTGATTTCCACAAAAACCACTGGCACAACACCGATGAATGACACTCAAAACAATCATTCATGGCTGAGATCAAAGACAAGGAGCCGAACCCTGATTCAAATCTAATTCTAAAAATACTAGTAAACGACAAGTCATTGATGCATACCCCACTACTATTATCGCAACCGCATCAATTCAACCAGAAGAACCAACAGATCCTGGAGAGGGGGAGTGCCTTTTTCGTTCACATATGTGGGTGAAGGGGACCCCACTGCATTTTATTGTTGATAGCGGAAGCTAGAAAAACCTCATCTCAGCAGAGGTTGTCAAATAGTTGGGATTAACGACAACACCACACCCGCAACCATAAAACATCAGGTGGCTTTTCCAAGGATGAGATCTTTGTGTCAACCAACAATGTCGATTGTCATATGGCATCCAACCCTTCAAGGATGAGGTATTATGTGATGTTTCCCCACTAGATGTCTATGATGTTCTATTGGGCCAACCATATATGTGGAAGCGCCACATTGTTTATGAGTCTCGACCCTGTAGTGTCATTGTTTCTCTGGGGGGTCATCTCTATAGAGTACCAAAGGTAGTTTCAACTACTGTTCCACCTAAAAAGTGTCGCAAAGTAGTATCTCATACTGCAAAATTCATCTTCTTCACAATCTGTTCAAAAGGAGAATTAAAAGGACACTGAAACCACTACAACTTCACCCCAAGCACCTTCTATCTAACAGAAGAAGGTCGACAAGGTTGCAGCAAAGAAAAAATATTCTTTCTACACATTGTCCTCTCATGTAGCCAAACTTGTTGAACAACCTCAGCCTCGACAGGTTCTTGATAGACTTCCACAAACTGAGCAGTTTGACGTCTCCAGTAAGGCAAGTAGCTCACCAAGATGCAGATTCAGCAAACGCTTTTCCCTCTCCCCTGGGAACTCAAAGAAATGGATACAATTGCTTCCTAAAGAGGGAGGACTCGCTCAAAATAGTTTTCTGGCAACTTTCGCAATTTACTATTTTTAGTAGTTTTTAACTTTTGGGGCTATTTTGAGGGCCCAAATGAAGGTTTTTCTAGATCGAGGTTCTCAATGATAGCCAATGGCATGATTGATCAGGGGATCAAATTTTGCTCAAAAATTCAAAGTGCTCGGAATCACTTCAAACCGGACGAGAGTGTAGGCCTCATCGTTGTGAACCCAACGCAACTCATTTCGTCTCAAACGAATGTTGGGAGCGAGAGATATTGCAATCTGTTCATAAGGACAAAAAGGAAAAAAAAATGATGATGATTGTACAGTCCGTACAGGCTGACGTGGCAGAGTCATATGATTGTACATGTGGTGACGTGGTAGTTTATTATTGGATGACAGGTGATCGAATGGGAAGTCGACACGTGGCACTGTTCGAGCGAGTGATTGGGTGCTACGTGGCCCGATCATGGGCTGCCATGTGGCACCCCAGTGGTAGTTGTCATTGTTGTTTGTTAAAATATATGGATTCTGTGGGGTTCGACCCCCGGACCTCCCCACCGCATAACACTTCCACAAACTCCAATAACCAATGAGCTATCGCTTATGCCTTGACATATATGTGTTTCAGATTTAATATAAAGTCAATTGATTGTATGGTTTTGGGTCGCGACCGGGTCGGGGCCTAGCCCAGCCCTTGGTCACGTGCTTTCATATATGTGACCACGGTTATGTATTATGGTTTGGCGCACGTGTTTTATATATATGGTTCCAACGGTTATAACTCCCACCAAGTGTTATGTTATCATTTGATATGGGACGGAGCCCCATTTGTTTAAGCGCACAGTCCTATGATCCATACGCCCAGGTGCTAGGCAGTTAGGGGTTGGCGCGCCCTTAACCGTTCTATGGTTTGCACCATTGGCACGGTTGTTCCTGGTGCTGGGTTTTCATGCTTTATATTGTGTGTGTGCTAGGTTCATTTGACAAGGGTGCAATTTGTATATGCAGAGACAGCAAGCTTGAAGAGGGAGACTTCCAGGAGGCCTAACTTCTTCGTTTTTCGACCGATTGAGGTGCTGAAAGAGCCTAGAGAGGGGTTTTTGGATGCTCTGAAGCCATTGGAGTAGTCGTTTTGTCAGTTTGAGCATTGTAAGACATGTTTTTGAGAACTTTGAGAAATTAATAATAATGATCCATTGGAAGCTGGACCAGGAGATGTAGCCCAAGAGAGGGGTGAACTCCTTTATCAAATTGTTGTGTTTGTGTGCTTATGTTCATTGATTATGCTGTTGTCTATGTGTATTTTTCATAAGTAATTCCTTAATCTATGTGTTTCAAACTGATCCATTTTCTTTAAACACATAACATTTACATTGCAATAATTTCAAGTATTTCAAGTCTTCTTCATTTTTAGATCAAGTTGGTATCAGAGAAGTGGTTTTTGAAGACTTGATTGTTTGCAAGTTTTGTTTTTGATGCTCACAAGGTTGAAACTCACAAGAGGAGAAGGTCAACTTGTGGAGCCAAGTTCTCATCCGACAAGGAGGAAGCATATACCATCACCGCAAGTTTTAGGGAGACATTCACCAAGCATGGCTCATGCAGAAATTCATGAACGTGTTCCTGCCAAAAATGAAGATCTCAGAGAGCTTGTCATGGAGTTGAGAGAGATGATGAATATCTTGATGGAAAGGAACATATTTTCGTAGGGTAAAGGCTCCAACCCTTCCATGCATAAGGGAGGCAGTGGTGACAAACCTCTAGACGGAAATGGAGGGAATGGTGCTTCTCCACCACCCTCTCCTCCATCATCTTCTTCTTCTTCTTCTTCTACTAGTTCGAGACCTCTTCTGAATTCTCCAAAGGGGCATGGTAAAATTTCTTCGCAAACTCCTTCATTAAAGCTTGATATAAAATTTGAATTGCCAATATACAATGGAGAAGTTAATGCTGAAAAGTTAGATAATTGGATACATCAAATTGAAGTATATTGTAAATTACAAAAAATTCAAGATGATGAAACCAAAATTCAGCTTGCTTCGTTAAGATTGGATAGTGTAGCACTTATTTGGTGGGAATCCAAGACTCAGAAGGAAATGAAAAAGCATGGTAAATTTTTTCTTTCTTGGAATGATTTCATTATCGCAATTAAAAAATAATTTTATCCATTGGCATATAAACAAAAGGCAACTATGGAATGGCAGAATTTTAGACAAGCTAAAGGACAGAGTGTG
>ML790873.1:94623-122820 GCA_009831015.1 Picea engelmannii | reverse complement strand
TGGATTGAGGTTGGAAGGGTGAGGGAACTTTACCCTCATCTTCACATAGACTAAAAATAGTCTTTTGGAGGTCCAAAAGCTTCCCAATGGGGAGGTGTGATCAGGGGATCAAATTTTGCTCAAAAATTCAAAGTGCTCAGAATTGCTTCAAATCGAACAAGAGCATAGGCCTCGTCATTGCAAACCCAACACAAATCGTTTCATCTCAAACGGACGTCGGGAGCAAGAGATATTTCAATCTGTTCATAAGGACAAACAGGCAAAAAAAATGATGTTGACTGTACAGTCCGTACAGGCTGACGTGGCAGAGCCGTACAACCGTACGTGTGGTGATGTGGCAATTTATTATTGGATGACAGGTGGTCGAATGGGAAGTCGACACATGGTACTGTTCGAGCGAGTGATTGGGTGCCACGTGGCCCAATCATGGGCTGCCACGTGGCACCCCGGTGGTGGTTGTCATTATTTTTTGTTAAAATATATGGAGTTCGTGGGGTTCGACCCCCGGACCTCCCCACCGCATAACACTTCCACAAACTCCAATAACCAATGAGTTATCGCTTATGCCTTGACATATATGTGTTTCGGATTTAATATAAAGTCAATTAATTGTATGGTTTTGGGCCGCGACTGGGTCGGGGCCTAGCCCAGCCCTTGGTTGTGCACTTTCATATATGTGACCACGGTTATGTATTATGGTTTGGCGTGCACATTTTATATATATGGTTCCAATGGTTATAAATCCCACCAAGTGTTATGTTATCATTTGATATGGGACGGAGCCCCATTTGTTTAAGCGCGCGGTCCTATGATCCATACACCCAGGTTCTAGGCGGTTAGGGGCTGGCGCACCCTTAATCGTCCTACGGTTTGCACCGTTGGCACGGTTGCGCTCGGTGCTAGGTTTTCACGCTTTATATTGCGTGTGTGCCAGGTTCATTTGACAAGGGTGCAATTTGTAGATGCAGAGACAGCAAGCTTGAAGAGGGAGACTTCCAGGAGGCCTAACTTCTTCGTTTTTTGACCGATTGAGGTGTCGAAAGAGCCCAGACAAGGGTTTTTGGACACTCTAAAGCCATTGGGGCAGTTGGTTTGTCAGTTTGAGCATTTTAAGACATGTTTTTGAGCACTTTGAGCAATTAATAATAATGATCCATTGGAAGTTGGACCAGGAGATGTATCCCAAGAGAGGGGTGAACTCCTTTATCAAATTGTTGTGTTTATGTGCTTATGTTCATTGATTATGTTGTTGTCTATGTATATTTTTCATAAGTAATTCCTTAATCTATGTGTTTCAAACTGATCCATTTGCTTTAAACACATAACATTTACATTGCAATAATTTCAAGTATTTCAAGTCTTCTTCATTTTTAGATCAATGATTGATCCCCCAAAATGAATCTCCTCAATGATACCTTTCCAACAAGCTATCATACACCTAAAACGGAGATCATATGAAAACGTTACAACCCCAGGAAGTTGATGTACTAACTTACCCAAATGAGGCCCATGTGACTTTTGGCGCTTCATCTCCTAGGGTTAGGTTTTGGGATGTCTAGGACTTTTGGCATTCCTATTTATTGTAAAAAGGCCTTTACATCCTCATTGTAATCATCTTCTTGCGAATTCGAGTAGCCATCACATCTCTTCTCAGAGATAAGCTACCACCATTCTAGTGAGTCTTTCACTTTGTATTTTTACAATCTATGTACATTTCTTTCATTAATAGAAATCGTGTATTACTATATATATGTGTTTATGGTTGCATATCTGATTCATTTATGTTATATTATTGAATACCTATGATATCTCTGTGCATTTCATTATTATATCACCTCTCTCATTTCATGCCGAAAATAAACCGGATCAATGGTATCAGAGTAGGCTTTTCTTGGTCTTTTTTTCAGTGCATGTCCCCGACGAGGTCTGAGTATAGAAAGTTGGGTCTCAAGCTTGTCTCTCTTGAGAAAAATCGCTCTTGCACACCCAAGAAACCCTCAATGGTGGAAGAAAAGAAAAATGATGGAGAAAACGATCCTATCAGCCTGTTGCTTGAGCAAATTCTCACACGACAGAGGGACGAAATGATGGAGAAGTTTTCCCACATCCTTCAACACCTGCCAATAGCAACAGGCGCATCTTCATAAAGTGACCACTTTGGAGGCACCTTGCCTTTCAAGGTACGAGTTAAATTTTATATTCTTGTATTTGAAGGATGGATAGATGCAGAAGCCCTAGACAAATGGTCAAATATGCTAGAAGGTTATTTTTCTGTTCACAAATTTTCATACAAATAAAAGATCACCTTCGCACTCCTAAAAGCTCTCCCCCATGTCATACATTGGTGGGAAAATTATTGGGAGAAGATTTACATAGAGGAGTCTGAAATATATGGGGTTGAACCCACTTGGGATTTTTTTGTGGATGTGGTAAAGGAACAATATTACCCTATTGGCAACTATGAGGACCAGTACATGAGATGGACAACACTATGGCAAGAGAGCGGCCAAGTAGTTTTGGAGTTCACTAATACCTTCCATACTTTGCGCACCAAGCTGGGTATCAAAGACTCTAAATGAAATTTGGTTTTGAAATACCATGGGGCTCTACAGAAATACATCCAAACTGAAATGGATTTTTTGGATATCTCATCACTTAGTGCTACCTATCGATATGTTGTTAAAATCGAGTAGAAATTTAAGCACCAGAACAAACGGGATTTTGGTTCTGCAAATCCGCAACAACCAAAGTATGACAAAGATGTCCCTAACAAACAGTCTCTCGAAAACCAGTCCAAGCCACATGAAATGAAGGGTCATGGGAAGACAAAGAAGGACATCAAAAAATGGTGTGATTTCCAGAAATTCCCCTGGCACAACTCTGATGAATGTCGCTCAAAATAGTCAATGGTGGTCGAGATCAAAGACAAGGAGCCAAACCCTGATTCAGAATCTAATTCTGAAAATATTGGTAAAGAATAGATCATTGATGCAGACCCTACTGATATTGTCACGACCACATCAATTCAACCATAAGAACCAACAGATCCTTAAGAGGGCGAGCACCTTTTTCATTCACATTTGTGAGTGAATGGGACCCCACTGCATTTTATTGTTGATAGCGGAAGCCAGAAAAACCTCATCTCAACATAGGTCATCAAACAGTTGGGATTATCAACAACACTACACCCGTAGCCATACAACATCGGGTGGCTTCACCAAGGATGATATCTTCGTGTTAGCCAGCAATGTCGATTTTCATATGGCATCCAACCCTTCAAGGATGAGGTATTATGTGATGTTGCCCCACTAGATGTCTGTGATGTTCTCTTGGACCAACCATATATGTGGAAGCGCCATGTTGTTTATGAGTCTAGACCCCACAGTGTCATTGTTTATCTAGGGGGTCATCTTTATAGAATATCAGAGGTAGTTCCAACTAATATTCCACCTAAAAAGTGTCGCAAGGTAGTATCTCATACTGCAAAATTCAGGTTCTTCACAATGTATTCAAAAGGGGAACAAAAGGACACTGTAACCACTACAGCTTCACCATAAGCACCTTCTATCCAACAAAAGAAGGTCGACAAGGTTGCAGCAAAGTGAAAAGATTCTTTTTTCACACCATCCTCTCATGTATCCCAACTTGTTGAACATCCTCAGCCTCAAGAGATTTGTGACAGACTTCCACAAACTGAGCAGTGTGACGTCTCCAGCAAGGCAAGCAACTCACCAAGATGCATATTCAACAAACACTTTTCCCTCTCCCCCAGGAACTCAACGCAATGGATACCATTTCTTCCTAAGGAGGGAGGATTTATTCAAGTGGATATCGGTGGCCACCCACCTTTTTCGACTGGCTTGAAATAGTTTTCTGACAAATTTGGCAATTTACTATTTTTAGTAGTTTTTAACTTCTGAGGCCATTTTGAGGGCCCAAATGAAGGTTATTCAAGATCTTGGTCCTCAAATTTATCCAAAGGAATTATAGAGCCCCAAAAATGAATCTCCTCGATGATACCTTTCCAATGAGCTATTATACACCTAAAACAGAGATTGTATGCAAAAGTTACGACCACGGGAAGTTGATGTACTAACTTACCCAAACGGGGCCCACATGACTTTTGGCGCTTCATCTCCTAGGGTTAGGTTATTTTATGTCTAGGACTTTTGGAATTCCTGTTTATTGTAAAAAGGCTTTTAGAGCCTCATTGTAATCATCTTCTTGTGAATGTGACTAGCTGTCACATCTCTTCTCAGAGATAAGTTGCCACCATTCTAGCGAGTCTTTCACTCTGTATTTTTACAGTCTCTGTACATTTCTTTCATTAATAGAAATCATGTATTACTGTATATCTATGTTTATGGTTGCATCTCTGATACATTTTTGTTATATTATTGAATACGTGCGATATCTCTGTGCATTTCTTTATTATATCTCCGCTCTCATTTCGTGCCGAAAATATTCTGAATCAGTGGTATCAGAGCAGGTTGTTCTTGGTCATTTTTTTCAGTGCATGTCCCCGATCAGGTCTAAGTATAGCAATTTGGGTCTCGATCTTGTCTCTCTTTAGGAAAATCTCTCTCGCATACCCAAGAAACCCTTAATGGCAGAAGAAAAGAAAAACGACGGAGCAGATGATCCTATCATCCTGTTGCTTGAGAAAACTCTCACACGACAGAGGGATGAAATGATGAAGAATTTTTCCCACATCCTTCAACACTTGCTGATACTGTGGGGCTCTACATAGATACATCCAAACTAAAATGGATTTTCTATACATCTCATCACTCGGTGCCACCTATCGATATGATGTTAAAATTGAACAGAAATTTAAGCACCAGAATAAACGGGATTTTGGTTCTACAAATCCACCACAACCAAAGTATGAAAAAGATGTCCCTAACAAACAGTCTCCTGAAAACCAGTCCAAGCCACATGAAAAGAAGGGTCATTTGAAGACAAAGAAGGAAAACAGAAAATGGTGTGATTTCCACAAAATCCCCTGGCACAACACCGATGAATATCGCTCAAAATAGTCATTGGTGGCCGAGATCAAAGACAAGGAGCCGAACCCTGATTCAGAATCTGATTCTGAAAATACTGGTAAAGGATAGAACATTGATGCAAACCCCACTGCTATTGTCGCAACCGCATCAATTCAACCAGAAGAACCAATAGATCCTAAAGAGGGGGTGCACCTTTTTCATTCACAGATGTGGGTGAAGGGGAGCCTGCTGCATTTTATTGTTGATAGCGGAAGCCAGAAAAACCTCATCTCAATAGAGGTCGCCAAACAGTTGGGATTGTCGAAAACACCACACCCATAGCCATACAACATTAGGTGGCTTTGCCAAGGATCATATCTTTGTGTCAGCCAACAATGTCGATTGTCATATGGAATACAACCCTTCAAGGATGAGGTATTATGCGATGTTTCCCCACTAGATGTCTGTGATGTTCTCTTCGGCTAATCGTATATGTGGAAGTGCCACGCTGTTTATGAGTCTTGACCCCATAGTGTCATTGTTTCTCTGGGGGGTCATCTCTATAGAATACCAGAAGTAGTTCCGACTACTGTTCCACCTAAAAATTGCCGCAAGGTAGTATATCATACTGCAAAATTCAGCTTCTTCACAATCTGTTCAAAAGGGGAACAAAAGGACACTGCAACCACTATAGCTTCGTCCCAAGCACCTTCTATCCAACAGAAGTAGGTCGATAAGGTTGAAACAAAGTGAAAAGATTCATTCTATACACTGTCCTCTCATGTAGCCCGACTTGTTGAACAGCCTCAGCCTCAACAGGTTTGTGACAGACTTCCAGAAACTGAGCAGCATGACGTCTCCAGCAACGCAAGCAGCTCACCAAGATGCAGATTCAGCAAACACTTTTTCCTCTCCCCTGGGAACTCAATGCAATGGAGACCATTGCTTCCTATGGAGAGAGGATTGATCTAGGTGGATATCGGTGTCCACCCACCTTTTCCGACTGGCTCAAAATAGTTTTCTGGCAAATTTGGCAATTTACTATTTTTAGCAGTTTTTAACTTCCGAGGCCATTTTGAGGGCCCAAATGAAGGTTTTTCAAGATCTAGGTTCTCAATTATGGTGGAAGGCATTATTTAGAACCCAAAATTAATCTACTTGATGAAAACTTTCCAATGAGCTATCATATGTCTAAAACGGAGATCGTATGCAAAAGTTACGACCTCGAGAAGTTGATGTACTAACTTACCCAAACAGGGGCCCACATGACTTTTGGTGCTTCATCTCCTAGGGTTAGGTTTTTGGATGTCTAGGACATTTGGCATGCCTGTTTATTGTAAAAAGGCCTTCAAAGCCTCATTTTAATCAGCTTCTTAAGAATGTGAGTAGCCGTCACATCTGTTCTTAGAGATAAGCTACCACCATTCTAGCGAGTCTTTCACTCTGTATTTTTATAGTCTCTGTACATTTCTTTCATTAATAGAAATCGTGTATTACTATATATCTGTGTTTATGGTTGCATATCTAATACATTTATGTTATATTATTGAATACTTGTGATATCTCTGTTCATTTCTTTATTATATCTCCGCTCTCATTTCGTGCCGAAAATAATCTGGATCAATGGTATCAGAGCAGGTTGTTCATGGGTTTTTTTTTTCAGTGCATGTCCCCAATGAGGTCTGAGTATACAAATTTGGGTCTCGAGCTTGTCTCTCTTGAGTACATTCTCTCTCACACACCCAAGAAACCCTCAATGGTGGAAGAAAAGAAAAATGACGAAGAAGACGATCCTATCAGCCTGTTGCTTGAGGAAGATTTCACGTGACAAAGGGACGAAATGATGGAGAACTTTTCCCACATCCTTCAACGCCTACCGATACCATGGGGCTCTACATAGATAAATCCCAACTAAAATGGATTTTATGGACATATCATCACTCGGTGTTGCCTATCGATATGTTGTTAAAATCGAGCAGAAATTTAAGCACCAGAACAAACGAGATTTTGATTCTGAAAATATGCAACAACCAAATTATGAAAAAGACATCCCTAACAAATAGTCTCCCAAAAACCAGTCCAAGCCACATGAAAAGAAGGGTCATGGGAAGACAAAGAAGGACACCAGAAAATGGTGCGATTTTCACAAAAGCCCCTGTCACAACACCGATGAATGTCGCTCAAAATAGTCATTGGTGGCTGAGATCAAAGACAAGGAGCCGAACCCTGATTCAGAATCTGATTCTAAAAATACTGGTAAAGGACAGAACATTGATGTAGACCCCACTGCTATTTTCGTGACCGCATCAATTCAATTAGAAGAACCAACAAATCCTAAAAGAGGGGGAGCACCTTTTTCATTCACAAATGTGCATGAAGGGGACCCTGTTGCATTTTATTGTCGATAGCGAAAGCCAAAAAAACCTCATCTCAACAGAGGTCATCAAACAGTTAGGATTGTTGACAACACCACACCCGCAGCCATACAACATCGGGTGGCTTCGCCAAGGACGAGATCTTCGTGTCAGTCAGCAATGTCAATTGTCATATGGAATCCAACCCTTCAAGGATGAGGTATTATGTGATGTTGCCTAACTAGATGTCTGCGATGTTCTCTTGGGCCAACTATATATGTGGAAGCACCACACTGTTTTTGAGTCTCGACCCCGCAGTTTCATTATTTCTCTAGGGGTTCATCTCTACAGAATACCAGAGGTAGTTCTGACTATTGTTCCACCTAAAAGGTTCTGTAAGGTAGTATCTCATACTACAAAATTCATCTTCTTCACAATCTGTTCAAAAGGGGAACAAAAGGACACTGCAACCACTACAGCTTCGCCCCAAGCACCTTCTATCCAACAGAAGCAAGTCGACAAGGTTGTAGAAAATAAAAAATATTCCTTCTGCACACCGTCCTCTCATGTAGCCCAACCTGTTGAATAGCCTCAACCTCAATAGGTTCGTGACATACCTCCATAAACTGAGCAGCATGACGTCTCCAGCAAGGCAAGCAACTCACCAAGATGCAGATTCAGCAAACGCTTTTCCCTCTCCCCCAGGAAATCAATGCAATGGAGACCATTTCTTCCTAAGTAGGTAGGATTGATCCAGGTGGATATCAGTGGCCACCCACCTTTTCTGACTGGCTCAAAATAGTTTTCTGGAAAATTTGGCAAATCAAAATTTTTTGAGATAGAGGTTCTCAATTATATTAAATTTCATTATTGATCCCCCAAAATTAATCTCCTCAATGATACCTTTCCAACGAGATATCATACGCCTAAAACAGAGATCGTATGCAAAAGTTACGACCCCGGGAAGTTGATGTACTAACTTACCCAAACGGGGCCCACATGACTTTTGGCACTTCATTTCCTAGGGTTAGATTTTTGGATGTCTAGTACTTTTGGCATTCATGTTTATTGTAAAAATTCCTTTAGATCCTCATTGTAATCATCTTCTTGCGAATGTGAGTAGCCTTCACATCTCTTCTCAGAGATAAGCTGCCACCATTATAGCGACTCTTTCACTCTATATTTTTACAGTCTCTGTACATTTCTTTTATTAATAGAAATCATGTATTACTGTATATCTATGTCTATGGTTGCATATATGATACATTTCTGTTATATTATTGAATACCTGCGATATCTCTGTGCATTTCTTTATTATATCTCTGCTCTCATTTTGTGCTGAAAATAATCTGGATCAGTGGTATTAGAGCAGGTTGTTCTTGGTCATTTTTTTCAGTGCATGTCCCCGACGAGGTATGAGTATAGAAATTTGGGTCTCAAGCTTGTCTCTCTTGAGGAAAATCACTCTCGCACACCTAGTAAACCCTCAATGGTGGAAGAAAAGAAAAACAACGAAGCATACGATCCTATCAGTGTGTTGCTTGAGAAATCTCTCACGCAACAGAGGGACAAAATGATGGAGAATTTTTCCCACATCCTTCAACGCCTACCGATAGAAAAAGCCACATCTTCATCAAGAGACCAGTTTGGACTAGCCTCGCCTTTCAAGGTGAAAATTTAATTTTAATATTCTTGTATTTGAAGGACATATAGATGCAGAAGCCCTAGACAAATGATTAAATCTGCTAGAAGGTTATTTCTCTGTAAACAAATTTTTCGACAAAGAAAATATCACCTTCACACTCCTTAAATCTCTCCTCCATGTCAAACATTGGTGGGAAACTTGTTCAGAGCATATTTCCATAGAGGAGTCTAAAATATATGGGGTCGATCCCACTTGGTATTTTTTTGTGGATGTGGTAAAGGAGCAATATTACCCTATTGGCAACTATGAGGACCAGTACATGAGATGGACCACACTGTGGCAAGAGAAGGGCCAAGAAGTTCCAGAGTTCACCAATACCTTCCATACCTTGCGCACCAATATGGGTATCAAATACTTTGAATGACATTTGGTTTTTAAATACCATGGGGCTCTACACAAATACATCCAAACTGAAATGGATTTTCTAGACATCTCATCACTCGGTGATGCCTATCGATATGTTGTTAAAATCGAGCAAAAATTTAAGCACCAGAACAAATGGGATTTTGGTTCTACAAATCTGCAACAACCAAACTATGAAAAAGACGTCCCTAACAAACAGTCTCCCGAAAACTAGTCCAAGCCACGTGAAAAGAAGGGTCACAGGAGGACAAAAAAGGACACCGAAAAATGGTGCGATTTCCACAAAATCCACTGGCAGAACACTAATGAATGTCGCTCAACATAGTCATTGGTGGCCGAGATCAAAGACAAGGAGTCGAACCCTGATTCAGAATCTGATACTGAAATTACTGGTAAAGGGCAGATCATTGATGTAGACCCCACTACTATTGTCGCGACTACATAAATTAAACTAGAAGAACCAATAGATCCTTAAGAGAACGAGTGCCTTTTTCATTCATAGATGTGGGTGAAGGGGACCCTACTGCATTTTATTGTTGATAGCGGAAGCCAGAAAAACATCATCTCGGCAGAGGTCATCAAATAGTTAGTATTGTCGACAACACCACACCCGCAGCCATACAACATCAGGTGGCTTCGCCAAGGACAAGATCTTTGTGTCAGCCAACAATGTCAATTGTCATATGGCATCCAACCCTTCAAGGATGAGGTATTATGTGATGTTGCCCCACTAGATGTCTGTGATGTTCTCTTGGGCCAACCATATATGTGGAAGCACCACGTTGTTTATGAGTCTAGACCCTGCAGTGTCATTGTTTCTCTGGGGGGTCATCTCTACAGAATACTAGAGGTAGTTCCAACTACTATTCCACCTAAAAAGTGTCGCAAGGTAGTATCTCATACTGCAAAATTCAGCGTCTTCAAAATCTGTTCAAAAGGGGAACAAAAGGACACTGCAACCACTACAGCTTCACCCCAAGCACCTTCTATCCAATAGAAGCAGGTCGACAAGGTTGCAACAAAACAAAAAGATTCATTTTGCACACCTTCCTCTCATGTATCCTGACTTGTTGAATAGCCTCAGCCTCAATAGGTTCATGACAGACTTCCACAAACTGAGTAGCGTGACGTCTCGAGCAAGGCAAGCAGCTCACCAAGATGCAGATTCAGTAAATGCTTTTCCCTCTCCCTCGGGAACTCAAAGCAATGGAGACCATTTCTTCCTAAGGAGGGGGGATTGATCTAGGTGGATATTCATGGCCACCCACCATTTTCGACTGGCTCAAAACAGTTTTCTAGCAAATTTGGCAATTTACTATTTTTAGCAGTTTTTAACTTCCAGGGCCATTTTGAGGACCCAAATAAGGTTTTTGAGATCATGGTTCTCAATGATATACAAAATCATTATTGATCCCCCAAAATGAATCTCATCGATGATACCTTTCCAACGAGCTATCATATGCCTAAAACGGAGATCGTATGCAAAGGTTACGACCCCAAGAAGTTAATGTACTAACTTACCCAAACGGGGCCCACATGACTTTTGGCGCTTCATCTCCTAGGGTTAGATTTTTGGATGTCTAGTAATTTTGGCATTCATTCTTATTGTAAAAATTCCTTCAAAGCCTCATTGTAATCATCTTCTTATGAATGCGAGTAGCCATCACATCTCTTCTTAGAGATAAGCTGCCACAATTCTAGCAAGTCTTTCACTCTGTATTGTTAGTGTCTCTGTACATTTCTTTCATTAATAGAAATTGTTTATTACTGTATATTTTTGTTTATAGTTGCATATCTGATACATTTCTTCTATATTATTGAATACATGTGATATCTCTATACATTTATTTATTATATCTCCGCTGTCATTTTGTGCCGAAAATAATCTAGATTAGTGGTATCAGAGCAAGTTGTTCTTGGTCGTTTTTTTCAATGCATGTCCCCGACGAGGTCTAAGTATAGCAAGTTGGGTCTCGATCTTGTCTCTCTTGAGGAAAATAGCTCTCACACATCCAATAAACCCTCAATGGCAGAAGAAAATAAAAATGACAAAGCAAACGATCCTATCAACCTGTTACTTGAGCAAGCTCTCACGCGAAAGAGGGACGAAATGATGGAGAATTTTTCCCACTTCCTTCAATGCCTGCTGATAGAAACAGGCGCATCTTCATCAAGTGACCACTTTGGAGGCAACTTGCCTTTCAAGGTACAAGTTAATTTTTATATTAATGTATTTGAAGGATAGATAGATTCAGAAGCCCTAGACAAATGGTTAAATCTGCTAGAAGGTTATTTCTTTGTTCACAAATTTTCCGACAAAGAAAAGATCACCTTCGCACTCCTTAAAGCTCTCCCCCATGTCAAACATTGGTGGGAAACTTATTGGGAGCAGAGTTCCACAGAGGAGTCTGAAATATATGGAGTTGCTCCCACTTGGGATTTTTTTGTGGATGTTGTAAAGGAACAATATTACCCTAATGGGAACTATGAGGACCAGTACATGAGATGGACCACACTGCGGAAAGAGAGGGGCCAAGCAGTTTGAGAGTTCACCAATACCTTCCATACCTTGCGCACCAAGCTAGGTATCAAAGACTATGAACAACATTTGGTTATGAAATACCATGGGGCTCTACACAGATACATCCAAACTGAAATGGATTTTCTAGGCATCTCATCACTCAGTGTTGCCTATCGATATGTTGTTAAAATCAAGCAAAAATTTAAGTACCAGAACAAACAAGATTTTGGTTCTCCAAATCCCCAACAATCAAAGTATGAAAAATATGTCCCTAACAAATAGTCTCCATAAAACCAGTCCAAGACACATTAAAGGAACAGTCATGGGAAGACAAAGAAGAACATCGAAAAATGGTGTGATTTTCACAAAATCCCCTGGCACAACAACGATGAATGTCGCTCAAAATAATCATTGGTGGCTGAGATCAAAGACAAGGACCCGAACCTTGATTTAGAATTTGATTCTAAAAATACTTGTAAAGGACAAATCATTGATGCAGACCCCACTGCTATTGTCGCAACCGCATCAATTCAACCAGAAGAACCAACGGATCCTGAAGAGGGGGACCACCTTTTTCATTCATAGATGTGGGTGAAGGGGATCCTGAGGCATTTAATTGTTGATAGTGATAGCTAGAAAAATCTCATCTTAGCAGAGATCGTCAAATAATTGGGATTGTTGACAACACCACACCCACAACCATACAACATCGGGTGGCTTCGCCAAGGACGAGATCTTCATGTCAACTACCAATTTCGATTGTCATATGGCATCCAACCCTTCAAGGATGAGGTATTATGTGATGTTTCCCTACTAGATGTCTATGATGTTCTCTTGGGCCAAAAATATATGTAGAAGCACCACGATGTTTATGAGTCTCGACCCCACAGTGTCATTGTTTCTCTGGGGGGTCATATCTATAGAATACCAAAGGTAGTTATAACTATTGTTCCAGCTAAAAAGTGTCACAAGGTATTATCTCATACTCCAAAATTCAGCTTCTTCACAATCTCTTCAAAAGGGTAACAAAAAGACATTGCAACCACTACAGGTTCACCCCAAGCACCTTTTATCCAACAAAAGTAGGTCAATGAGGCTACAGCAAAGAGAAAATATTCCTTATGCACACTGTCCTCTCATTTAGCCCAACTTCTTGAATAGCCTCAGCCTCAACACTTTCATTACATACTTCCACAAACTAAGCAGTGTGACGTCTCCAGAAAGGCAAGCATCTCACCAAGATGCAGATTCAGCAAACACTTTTCCCTCTCCCATGGGAACTCAAAAAAATGGAGAACATTTCTTCCTAAGGATGGAGGATTGATCCAAGTGGATATCGGTGGCCAACCACCTTTTCCAATTAGCTCAAAATAGTTTTCTGGCAAAGTTGGCAATTAACTATTTTTGGCAGTTTTTAACTTTCGACTCCATTTTGAGGGCCCAAATGAAGGTTTTTTGAGATTGTAGTTCTCAATGATGAACAAAGGAATTATTCAACCCCCAAAATGAATCTCCTCAATGATACCTTTCAAATGAGCTATCATACACCTAAAACGGAGATCGTATGCAAAAGTTACAACCCGAGGAAGTTGATGTATTAACTTACCCAAATGGGGCCCACATGACTTTTGGCACTTTATCTCCTAGGGTTAGGTTTTTGGATGTCTAGGATTTTTGGCATTCCTATTTATTTTAAAAATGCCTTCAGACACTCATTGTAATCATCTTCTTGTGAATGCGAGTAGACGTCACATCTCTTCTCAGAGATAAGTTGTCACCATTCTAGTGAGTCTTTGACTCTATATTTTTACAGTCTCTGTACATTTCTTTCATTGATAGAAATCATGTATTACTGTATATCTGTGTTTATGGTTGCATCTTTGATACATTTATATTATATTATTGAATACCTACGATATCTCTATGCATTTCTTTATTATATCTCCGCTCTCATTCCGTGCCAAAAATAATCTGGATCAGTGGTATCAGAGCAGGTTGTTCTTGGTCATTTTTTTTAGTGCATGTCCCTGACGAGATCTGAGTATAGCAATTTGGGTCTCGATCTTGTGTCTCTTGAGAAAAATCTCTCTCGCACACCTAATAAACCCTCAATGGTGGAAGAAAAGAAAAACGACGGATCAGACGATCCTATCAGCCTATTGCTTGAGCAAGCTCTCACGCGACAGAGGGACGAAATGATGGATAATTTTTTCCACATCCTTCAACGCTTGCCGATATTAAAAGGCACATATTCATCAAGCGGTCACTTTGGAGGCACCTCGGCTTTCAAGGTACAAGTTAATTTTGATATTCATGTATTTGAAGGACAGATAGATGCAAAAGCCCTAGACAAATGGTTAAATATGCTAGAAGGTTATTTCTCTGTTCAAAAATTTTCCGACAAAGAAAAGATCACCTTCACACTCCTTAAATCTCTCCCACATGTCAAACATTGGTGGGAAACTTATTTGGAGAAGAGCTCCAGAGAGGAGTTTGAAATATATGGGGTCGATCCCACTTGGGTTTTTTGTGGATGCGGTAAAGGAACAATATTACCCTATTGGAAACTATGAGGAGTAGTACATGAGATGGACCACATTGCGGCAAGAGAGGGGCCAAGCAATTCCGGAGTTCACCAATACCTTACATACCTTGCGCAGCAATATGGGTCTGAAAGATTCTAAACGACATTTGTTTCTTAAATACCGTGGGGCTCTACACAGATACATCCAAACTGAAAGGGATTTTCTGTACATCTCATCACTCATTACTGCCTATCGATATGCTATTAAAATCGAGTAGAAATTTAAGCACTAGAACAAACATAATTTTGGTTCTACAAATCCGCAACAACCAAAGTATGACAAAGACGTCCCTAACAAACAGTCTCCCAAAAACCAGCCCAAGCCACATTAAAATAAGGGTCATGGAAAGACAAAGAAGGACACTGGAAAATGGTGTGATTTCCACAAAATCCCCTAGCACAACACCGATGAATGTCACTCAAAATAGTCATTAGTGGCCGAGATCAAAGATAAGGATCCAAACCCTGATTCAAATTATAATTCTAAAAATACTAGTAAAGGACAGATCATTGATGCAGACCCCACTGCTATTGTCACGACCGCATCAATTCAACCAGAAGAACCAATAGATTTTGAAGAGGGGGAGTGCCTTTTTCATTCACATATGCGAGTGAACAGGACCCTGCTGCATTTTATTGCTGATAGCGGAAGCCAGAAAAACCTCATCTCAGCAAAGGTTGTCAAACAGATGGGATTGTCGACAACACCACACCCACAGCCATACAACAATGGGTGGCTTCGCTAAGGACGAGATCTTCATATTATCCAGCAATGTCTATTGTCATATGGCATCAAACCCTTCAAGGATGGTGTTTTATGTGATGTTTCCCCACTAGATGTCTATGATGTTCTCTTGGGACAACCATATATGTGGATGTGCCATGTTGTTTATGAGTCTCAACCCCATAGTGTCTTTGTTTCTCTGGGGGGTCATCTCTAGAGAATACCAGAGGTAGTTCCAACTACTGTTCCACCTAAAAAGTGTTGCAATGTAGTATCTCATACTTCAAAATTCAACTTCTTCACAATCTATTTAAAAGGGGAACAAAAGGACACTGCAACCACTACAACTTTGACCCAAGCGCCTTCTATCCAATAGAAGCAAGTCGAACAGGTTGTAGCAAAGAGAAAATATTCCTTCTTCACAATGTCCTCTCATGTAGCCTGACTTTTTGAACAACATCATCCTCAACAGGTTCGTGACAGACTTCCACAAACTGAGCAGCGTGACGTCTCCAGCAAGGAAAGCAGCTCACCAAGATGCAGATTCAGCAAACGCTTTTCCCTCTCCTCTGGGAGCTCAAAGATATGAATAAAATTTCTTCCTCAGGAGGGATTATTTATCTAGGTGGATATCGGTGGCCACCCACCTTTTCCAACTAGCTCAAAACAGTTTTCTAGCAAATTTGGCAATTTACTATTTTTAGCAGTTTTTATCTTCCAAGGCCATTTTGAGGGGCCAAATGAAGTTTTTTCAAGATAGATGTTCTTAGTGATATCCAAAGTCATGGTTGAGCCCCCAAAATGAATATCCTCAATGATACCTTTCCAATGAGCTATCATACGCCTAAAACGGAGATCGTATGCAAAAGTTACGACCCCGAGAAGTTGATGTACTAACTTACCCAAACAGGGCCCACATGAATTTTGGCGCTTCATATCCTAGGGTTAGGTTTTTGGATGTATAGGACTTTTGGAATTCCTTTTTATTGTGAAAAGGCGTTCATCACCTCATTGTTATCATCTTCTTGAGAATGCAAGTAGTCGTCACATCTCTTCTCAGAGATAAGCTACCACCATTCTAGCGAGTCTTTCACTCTGTATTTTTACAGTCTTTATACATTTCTTTCATTAATAGAAATCGTGTATTATTGTATATCTGTGTTTATGGTTGCATCTCTAATACATTTCTGTTATATTATTGAATACCTGTGATATCTCTATGCATTTCTTTATTATATCTTCGCTCCCATTTCGTGTTGAAAATAGTCCGGATCAATGGTATTAGAGAAGGTTGTTCTTGGTCGTTTTTTTCAGTGCATGTCCTCGACAAGGTCTGAGTATAGAAATTCAGGTCTCGAGCTTGTCTCTCTTGAGGAAAATAGCTCTCTCACACCCAAGAAAACCTCAATGGCGAAAGAAAAGAAAAATGACGGAGCAGACGATCCTATCATCCTATTTCTTGAGAAATCTCTCATGCGACAAAGGGACGAAATGATGGAGAAATTTTCCCAAATCCTTCAATGCCTGGCAATCGAAACAGGTGCATCTTCATCAAGAAACCACTTTGGAGGCACCTCTCCTTTCAAGGTACAAGTTAATTTTGGTATTCCTGTATTTGAAGGACAGATAGATGCAGAAGCCCTACACAAATGGTTAAATTTGCTAGAAGGTTATTTCTCTGTTCACAAATTTTCCGAAAAAGAAAAGATCACCTTCGCACTCTTTAAATCTCTCCCCCATGTCAAACATTTGTGGGAAACTTATTAGGAGCAGATTTCCATAGAGGAGTTTGAAATATATGGGGCCGACACACTTGGGATTTTTTTGTGGATATGATAAAGGAACAATATTACCCTATTGGCAACTATGAGGACCAGTACATGATATGGAATGAACACACTACCAAGAGAGGGGCCAAGCAGTTCTGGGGTTCACCAATACCTTCCATACCTTGCGCACCAAGTTGGGTATCAAAGACTCCGAACGACATTTGGTTCTGAAATACTGTGGGACTCTAAAAAGATACATCCAAACTAAAATGGATTTTTTGGACATCTCATCACTCGGTGCTGCCTATCGATATGCTGTTAAAATTGAGAAGAAATTTAGACACCAGAACAAACAGGATTTTGGTTCTGAAAATCCGCAACAACCAAAGTATAACAAAGATGTCCCTAACAAATAGTCTCCTGAAAACCAGTCCAAGCCACATGAAAAGAAGGGTAACGAGAAGACAAAGAAGGACACCGAAAAATGGTGTGATTTCCACAAAATCCCCTGGAACAACAACGATGAATGTCGCTCCAAACAGTCATTAGTGGCCGAGATCAAAGACAAGGAGAAGAACCTTGATTCAGAATTTGATTCTGAAAAACTTGGTAAAGGACAGATCATTGATGCAGACCTCACTGCTATTGTCACGACCGCATTAGTTCAACCAGAAGAACCAACAAATCCTGAAGAGGGGGAGCGTCTTTTTTATTAACAAATGTGGGTGAAAGATACCCCACTGCATTTTATTGTTGATAGAGGAAGCCGAAAAAAATTTATCTTGGGGGTCGTCAAACAGTTGGGATTGTCGACAACACCACACCGGTAGCCATGCACCATCGGGTGGCTTCACCAAGGACGAGATCTTCGTGTCAACCAACAATGTTGATTGTCATATGCCATCCAACCCTTCAAGGATGAGGTATTATGTGATGTTTCCCCACTATATGTCTGTGATGTTCTCTTCGACCAACCATATGTGTGGAAGCACCACGCTGCTTATGAGTCTCAACCCCAAAGTGCCATTGTTTCTCTGGGGGGTCATCTCTACAGAATACCGGAGGTTGTTTTGACTACTCTTCCACCTAAAAAGTTCCGCAAGGTAGTATCTCATACTGCAAAATTCATCTTCTTCACAATCTATTCAAAAGGGGAACAAAAGGACACTCCAACCACTACAATTTTGTCCCAAGCACCTTCTATCCAATAGAAGCAAGTCAACAAGGTTGTAGCAAAGAGAAAATATTCCTTATGCACACCATCCTCTCATGTAGCCCAACTTGTTGAACATCCTCAGCCTCAAAAGGTTCATGACAGACTTCCACAAACTGAGCAGCGTGACGTATCCAACAAGGCAAGCAACTCACCAAGATGGAGATTCAGCAAACACTTTTCCCTATCCAATGGAAACTCAATGAAATGGAGACCATTGCTTCCTAAGGAGGGAGGATTGATCCAAGTGGATATCGGTGGCCACCCACCTTTTCTGACTGTCTTAAAAATGTTTTCTGGCAAACTTGGAAATTTACTATTTTTAGTAGTTTTTAACTTTGGGGGGCATTTTTAGGGCCCAAATGAAGGTTTTTATAGATAGGGGTTCTTAATGATATCCAAAGGCATTATTGATCCCCCAAAATTAATCTCCTCATCAATAATTTTCCAACGAGCTATCATACGCCTAAAACGGAGATTGTATGCAAAAGTTACGACCCTGGGAAGTTGATGTACTAACTTACCCAAACGGGGCCCACATGAATTTTGGCGCTTCATCTCCTAGGGTTAGGTTTTTGGATGTCTAGGACTTTTTCAATTCCTGTTTATTGTAGAAATACCTTCAGAGCCTCATTGTAATCAACTTCTTGGGAATGCGAGTAGCCGTCACATCTCTTCTTAGAGATAAGTTGCCACCATTCCAACGAGTCTTTCACTCTGTATTTTTACAGTCTCTGTACATTTCTTTCATTAATAGAAATTGTGTATTACTATATATATGTCTTTATGGTTTCATATATGACACATTTATATTATATTATTGAATTGATGCGATATCTCTATGCATTTCTTTATTATATCTCTGGTCTCATTTCATGCTGAAAATAATCTAGATCAATGGTATCAGAGCAGGCTGTTCTTGGTCGTGTTTTTAGTGCATGTCCCCGATGAGGTCTGATTATAGGAAGTTGGGTCTTGAGCTTCTCTCTCTTGAGTAAAATTTCTCTAGCACACCCAAGAAACCCTCAATAGAGGAAGAAAATAAAAACAACAGAGAAGACGATCCTATCAGCCTGTTGCTTGAGCAAGCTCTCATGCGACAGAGGGATGAAATGATGGAGAATTTTTCCCACATCCTTCAATGCCTGTCGATAGCAATAGGCGCATATTCATCAAGCGGCCACTTTGGAGCCACCTCACCTTTCAAGGTACAAGTTAATTTTTATATTCATGTATTTGAAGGACAGATAGATTCAGAAGCCCTAGACAAATGGTTAAATCTACTAGAAGGTTATTTCTCTATTCACAAATTTTCCGACAAAGAAAAGATCACCTTCGCACTCCTTAAAGCTCTCCCCCATGTCAAACATTGGTGGGAAACTTATTGGGAGGAGAGTTCCACAGAGCAGTCTGAAATATATGGGGTCGATCCCACTTGGAATTGTTTTGTGGATGCAGTAAAGGAACAATATCATCCTATTGGGAACTATGAGAACCAGTACATGAGATGGACCACACTGGGGAAAGAGAGGGTCCAAGAAGTTCCAGAGTTCACCAATATCTTCCATACCTTTCACACCAAGATGGGTATCAAAGACTTCGAACGAAATTGGTTCTGAAATACCGTGGAGCTCTACACAGATACATCCAAACTAAAATGGATTTTCTGGACATCTCATCACTCGGTGCTACCTATCGATATGTTGTTAAAATCGAGCATAAATTTAAGCACCAGAACAAACGGGAATTTGGTTTTGCAAATCCGCAATAACCAAAGTATGACAAAGACGTCCATAACAAAGAGTCTCCCAAAAACCAATCCAAGCCACATGAAAAGAAGGATCACTGGAAGACAAAGAAGGACACCCGAAAATGGTGTGATTTCCACAAAATCCCCTGGCACAACACCGAAGAATGTCGCTCAAAATAGTCATTGGTGGTCGAGATCAAAGACAAGGAGTCGAACCCTGATTCAGAATGTGATTATGAAAATACTGGTAAAGGACAGACCATTGATGCAGACCCCACTGCTATTGTCACGACTGCATCAATTCAACTAGAAGAATCAACAGACCCTGAAGAGGGGGAGCAGCTTTTGCACCCCACTTCATTTTATTGTTCATAGTGGAAGCCATAAAAACCTCCTCTCAGCAGAAGTCATCAAACAGTTAGGATTGTCAACAATACCACACCCATAGATATACAACATCGGGTGGCTTCACCAAGGACTAGATCTTCGTGTCAACCAGCAATGTCGATTGTCATATGGAATCCAACCCTTCAGGGATGAGGTATTATGCGATGTTTCCCCACTAGATGTCTTTGATGTTCTCTTGGGCCAACTATATATGTGGAAGCGCCACACTGTTTATGAGTCTCGACCCCACAGTGTCTTTGTTTCTCTGGGGGGTCATCTCTACAGATTACCATAGGTAGATCCAACTACTTTTCCACCTAAAAATTGTTGCAAGGTAGTATCTCATACTACAAAATTCAGCTTCTTCACAATCTGTTCAAAAGGGGAACAAAAGGACATTGCAACCACTACAGCTTCGCCCCAAGCACCTTTTATCCAACAGAAGTAGGTCGACAAGGTTGCAGCAAAGTGAAAATATTCCTTCTGCACATTGTCCTCTCATGTAGCCCGACTTGTTGAATAGCCTCAGCCTCAATAGGTTCGTGACATACTTCCACAAACTCAGCAGCGTGACGTCTCTAGCAAGGCAAGCAGCTCACCAAGATGTAGATTCGATAAACGATTTTCCTTCTCCCCCGATAACTCAACGCAATGGAGACCATTACTTCCTAAGGAGGGAGGATTTATCCAAGTGGATATTGGTGGCCACCCACCTTTTCTGACTAGCTAAAAATAGTTTCCTAGCAAATTTTGAAATTTACTATTTTTAGCAGTTTTTAACTTTCGGGGCCATTTTGAGGGCCCAAATGAAAGTTTTTTGAGATCGAGGTTCTCAATGTTATTTGAAGGCATAATTTATCCCCCAAAATTAATCTCTTCGATGATACCTTTCCAACAAGCTATCATACGCTTAAAATGGAGATTGTATGCAAAAGTTACGACCCCGAGAAGTTGATGTACTAACTTACCCAAATAGGGCCCACATGACTTTTGGTGCTTCATCTCCTAGGGTTAGGTTTTTTAATGTCTAGGAATTTTGGAATTCTTGTTTATTGTAAAAATTCCTTCAAATCCTCATTGTAATCATCTTCTTGCAAATGCGACTAGCCATCACATCTCTTTTTAGAGATAAGTTGCCACCATTCTAGCAAGTCTTTCACTCTGTATTTTTACAGTCTCTGTACATTTATTTCGTTAATAGAAATCACGTATTACTGTATATATGTGTTTATGGTTTCATCTTTGATACATTTCTGTTATATTATTGAATACATGCGATATCTCTGTACATTTCTTTATTATATCTCTGCTCTCATTTCATGCCGAAAATAATCTGGATCGGTGGTATCAGAGCAAGTTGTTCTTGGTCATTTTGTTCAGTGCATGTCCTCGACGAGGTATGAGTATAGAAATTTGGGTCTCAATCTTGTCTCTCTTGAGGAAAATCACTCTTGCACACCCAAGAAAGCCTCAATGGTGGAAGAAAATAAAAACAACGGAGCAGACGATCCTATCAGCATGTTGCTTGAGCAAGCTCTCACGTGACAGAGGGATGAAATGATGGAGAATTTTTCCCACATCCTTCAATGCATGCTGATAGAAATAGGTGCATCTTCATCAAGCAGCCACTTTGGAGGCACCTCGACTTTCAAGGTACAAGTTAATTTTGATATTCTTGTATTTGAAGGACAGATAGATGCAGAAGCCCTAGACAAATGGTTAAATCTGCTAGAAGGTTATTTCTCTGTTCACAAATTTTTCAACAAAGAAAAGATCACCTTCGCACTCCTTAAATCTCTCCCCCATGTCAAACATTGGTGGGAAACTTATTGGGAGGAGAGTTCCATAGAGGAGTTTGAAATATATGGGGTCGATCCCACTTGGGATTTTTTTGTGGATGCGGTAAAGGAACAATATTACCCTATTGGGAACTATGAGGACCAGTACATGAGATGGACCATGCTGGGGAAAGAGAGGGTCCAAGCAGTTCCGGAGTTCACCAATACCTTCCATACCTTTCGCACCAAGCTGGGTATCAAATACTTCGAACAACATTTGGTTCTGAAATACCGTGGGGCTCTACACAAATACATCCAAACTGAAATGGATTTTCTAGACATCTCATCACTCGGTGCTACCTATCGATATGTTATTAAAATCGAGCAGAAATTTAAGCACCAGAAAAAACAGGAATTTGGTTCTGTAAATCTGAAACAACCAAAGTATGACAAATATGTCCATAACAAACAATCCCCCAAAAACCAGTCCAAGCCACATGAAAAGAAGGGTCACTGGAAGACAAAGAAGGATGCCGAAAAATGGTGTGATTTCCAAAAAATCACCTAGCACAAAACCGAAGAATGTCTCTCAAAACAATCATTGGTGGTCGAGATCAAAGACAAGGAGTCGAACCCTAATTCAGAATTTGATTATGAAAATACTGGTAAAGGATAGATCATTGATGCAGACCCCACTGTTATTGTCACAACCACATCAATTCAACCAGAAGAATCAACAGATCCTGAAGAGGGAGGTCTCCTTTTTCATTCACATATGTGTGTGAAGGGCACCCCACTGCATTTTATTGTTGATAGCGGAAGCCAGAAAGACCTCATCTCAGTAGAAGTCTTCAAACAATTGGGATTGTCGACAACACCACACCTGCAGCCATACAACATCGGGTGGCTTTGCCAAGGACGAGATCTTTGTGTGAGCCAGCAACGTCGATTGTCGTATGGAATCCAACCCTTCAAGGATGAGGTATTATGTAATGTTTCCCCACTAGATGTATGTGATGTTCTCTTAGGCCAACTGTATATGTGGAAGCGCCACAATGTTTATGAGTCTCGACCCCACAGTGTCTTTGTTTATCTCGGGGTATTCTCTACAGAATACCAGAGGTAGTTCCGACTACTTTTCCACCTAAAAAATGTCCCAAGCTAGTATCTCATACTACAAAATTCATCTTCTTCACAATCTGTTCAAAAGGGGAACAAAAGGACACTACAACCACTACATATTTTCCCCAAACACCTTCTATCCAACAGAAGCAGGTCGACAAGGTTGTGGAAAAGAAAAAATATTCCTTATGCACACCATCCTCTCATGTAGTCCGACTTGTTGAACAGTCTCAGCCTCAACAGATTCATGACATACTTCCACAAATTGAGCAGCGTGACGTCTCTAGCAAGGCAAGCAGCTCACCAAGATGCAGATTTAGAAAACGCTTTTCCTTCTCCCCCCATAGCTCAATGCAATGGATACCATTGCTTCCTAAGGAGGGAGGATTTATCCAAGTGGATATCGATGGCCACCCACCTTTTTTCGACTGGCTCAAAACAGTTTTATGGAAAATTTGGCAATTTACTATTTTTAGCAGTTTTTAACTTTCGGGGCCATTTTGAGGGTGCAAATGAAGGTTTTCAATATAGAGGTTCTAAATTCTATTTGAAGGCATTACTAAGCCCCCAAAATGAATCTCCTCAACGATACCTTTCCAACAAGCTATCATATGCATAAAATGGAGATCGTATGCAAGCGTTACGACCACGAGAAGTTGATGTACTAACTTACCCAAACGGGACCCACATGACTTTTCGTGCTTCATCTCCTAGGGTTAGGTTTTTGGATGTATAAGACTTTTTTCATTCCTGTTTATTGTAAAAATGTCTTCAAAGCCTCATTGTAATCATCTTCTTTCGAATGTGACTAGTCGTCACATCTCTTCTCAGAGATAAGCTGCCAGCATTCTAGCGAGTCTTTCACTCTGTATTTTTACAGTCTCTGTACATTTCTTTCATTAATAGAAATTGTGTATTACTGTATATCTGTGTTTATGGTTGCATATTTCATACATTTATGTTATATTATTGAATACCTGTGATATCTCTATACATTTCTTTATTATATATCTGCTCTCATTTCATGCCGAAAATAATCCGGATTAGTGGTATCAGAGCAGGTTGTTCTTGGTCGTTTTGTTCAGTGCATGTCCCCGACGAGGTCTGAGTATAGCAAGTTGGGTCTCAAGCTTGTCTCTCTTGAGGAAAATCGCTCTTGCACAACCAAGAAACTATCAATGGCGGAAGAAAATAAAAATGAAGGAGCATACGATCCTATCAGCATGTTGCTTGAACAAGCTCTCACGCGACAGAGGGATGAAATGATGGAGAATTTTTCCCACATCCTTCAACGCATGTTGATAGAAACAGGCGCATCTTCATCAATCGGCCACTTCGAAGGCACCTTTCCTTTCAAGGTACAAGTTAATTTTGATATTCATTTATTTGAAGGACAGATATATGCAGAAGCCCTAAACAAATGGTTAAATCTGCAAAAATCTTATTTCTTTATTCACAAATTTTCTGAAAAATAAAAGATCACCTTCGCACTCTGTAAAGCTCTCCCCCATGTCAAACATTGGTGTGAAACTTATTGGGAGCAGAGTTCCACAGAGGAGTCTGAAATATATGGGTCTGATCCCACTTGGGATTTTTTTCTGGATGCGGTAAAGGAACAATATTACCCTATTGGCAACTATGAGGACCAGTACATGAGATGGACCACACTACAGCAAGAGAGGGGCCAAGTAGTTCCAGAGTTCACCAATACCTTCCATACCTTACAAACCAAGTTGGGTATCAAAGACTCCGAGCGACATTTGGTTTTGAAATACCATGGGGCTCTATACAGATACATCCAAATTGAAATGGATTTTTTGGACATATCATCACTCGGTGTTGCCTATCGATATGTTGTTAAAATCGAGCAGAAATTTAAGCACTAGAACAAATGGGATTTTGGTTTTGTAAATCAACAAGAACCAAAGTATGACAAAGATGTCCCTAACAAACAGTCTCCTGAAAACCAGTCCAAGCCAAATGAAAAGAAGGGCCACGGGAAGACAAAGAAGGACACCGGAAAATGGTGTGATTTCCACAAAATCCCCTGGCACAACACCAATGAATGTCGCTCAAAACAGTAATTGTCGACTGAGATCAAATACAAGGAGTCGAACCCTGATTTAGAATCTGGTTCTGAAAATACTGGTAAAGGATAGAACATTGATGCAAACCCACTGCTATTGTTGAGACCGCATCAATTCAACCAGAAGAACCAACAAATCCTGAAGAGGGAGAGCACCTTTTACATTCATAGATGTGGGTGAAGGGGACCCCGCTGCATTTTATTGTTGATAGCGGAAGCCAGAAAAACCTCATCTCACCAGAGGTCATCAAACACTTGGGATTGTCGACAACACCACACTCGCAGCCATACAAAATCGGGTGGCTTCGCCCAGGACGACATCTTCGTGTCAACCAACAATGTCGATTTTCATATGGCATCCATCCCTTCAAGGATGAGGTATTATGCGATGTTTCCCCTCTATATGTCTGTGATGTTCTCTTGGGCCAACCATATATGTGGAAGCACCACGCTGTTTATGATTCTCGACCCCGCAGTTTCATTGTTTCTCTGGGGTGTCATCTCTATAGAATACCAAAGGTAGTTACGACTAATGTTCCACCTAAAAAATTTTGCAAGGTAGTATCTCATTCTACAAAATTTAGCTTCTTCAAAATCTGTTCAAAAGGGGAACAAAAGGACACTGCAACCACTACATATTCACCCCAAGAACCTTCTATCCAACAGAAGCAGGTCGGCAAGGTTGCAGCAAAGAGAAAATATTCCTTCTACACATCATCCTCTCATGTAGCCCGACTTGTTGAACAACCTCAACCTCAACAGGTTCGTAACAGACTTCCACAAACTGTGAAGCGTGACGTCTCCAGCAAGCCAAGCAGCTCACCAAGATGCAGATTCAGCAAACGCTTTTCCTTCTCCCCCAGGAACTCAACACAATGGATACAATTTATTCGTAAGGAGGGAGGATTGATCCAAGTGGATATCAGTAGCCACCCACCTTTTTCGACTGGCTCAAAACAACTTTCTCGCAAATTTGGCAATTTACTATTTTTAGCAGATTTAACTTTCGAGGCCATTTTGAGGGCCCAAATGAAGGTTTTTCGATATTGAGGTTCATAATGACAATTAAAAACATGGTCGATCCACCAAAATGAAGCTCCTCGATGATACCTTTCCAGCGAGATATGATACGCCTAAAACGGAGATCGTATTCAAAAGTTACGACCCTGGGAAGTTGATGTACTAACTTACCCAAACGGGGCCAACATGAATTTTGGCGCTTCATATCCTAGGGTTAGGTTTTTGGATGTATAGGAATTTTGGCATTCCTTTTTATTGTAAAAAAATCCTTTATAGCCTCACTATAATCATGTTCTTGCGAATGCGAGTAGCCGTCGCATCTCTTCTCAAAGATAAGCTGTCGCCATTCTAGCGAGTCTTTCACTCTGTATTTTTACAGTCTTTGTACATTTCTTTCATTAATATAAATCATGTATTACTATATATATGTGTTTATGGTTGCATCTCTGATACATTTATGTTATATTATTGAATACCTGCGATATCTATGTGCATTTCTTTATTATATCTCTGCTCTCATTTCGTGCTGAAAATAATCTGGATCAGTGGTATCAGAGCAGGCTATTCTTGGTTGTTTTTTTCAATGCATGTCCCTGACGAGGTCTAAGTATAGAAGGTTGGGTCTCGAACTTGTCTCTCTTGATGAAAATATCTCTCGCACACCCAAGAAACCCTCAATGGTAGAATAAAAGAAAAACAATGGAGCAAAAGATCCTATCAGCCTATTGCTTGAGCAAGCTCTCACACGACAAAGGGACAAAATGATAGAGAATTTTTCCCACATCCTTCAATGCCTGCCAATAGAAATAGGTGAATCTTCATCAAGCGACGACTTTAGAGGTACCTTGCCTTTAGAGCTACAAGTTAATTTTGATATTCCTATATTTGAAGGACAGATAGATGCAGAAGCCCTAGACAAATGGTTAAATCTACTAGAATGTTATTTCTTTGGTCACAAATTTTTCGACAAAGAAAAGATCACCTTCACACTCCTTAAATATCTCCCCCAATTCAAACATTGGTGGGAAACTTATTGGGAGAAATTTTCCACAAAGGAGTCTGAAATATATGGGGTCGATCCCACTTGGGATTTTTTTTTGGATACGGTAAAGGAACAATATTACCCTATTGGAAACTATGAGGACCAGTACATAAGATGGACCACACTATGGCAAGAGAGGGGCCAAGCAGTTCCAAAGTTCAACAATACCTTCCATATGTAAATTATAACCTTGTACAATGTCTACTGTAAACAGATATTCAGAAAAGAATAGAAAAGATACAATGGAAAATAAAAACATTACACAGAGATTTTTCCCCTGGAAACGCAAACCGGGAAAACCAGCATATATTAAATTCATACATTGTGTTACATTGTTTACAATACAATATACATATAGGATCCAACGACATCCAAAACCCTAACCCAATGACCTGGATTAGTCCAAAACCCTAATTCCTTAACCGGAAATAGAAAACCATCGGCAAAAAACCATGTGCCGAAAAACCACTTAAATATCATGTGGTCCCGGAAATATGTCGTCCTTGTGCAAAAAAAAAATTTGGGGGCGCTGCCTCTGAACCGTCAGGCAGGGGGCTCCGCCCCCCTACACCCCCTGCGTGCCCGGCATAGACGCTCAAACACTACTACTCATGCAAAGAACATAACACATACCCAACATTCTCCCACTTGTTTTCTTTGCACACAGGGGGTTATAGGGTTACATAGTCAACAATCCAGGGTAGCAATGCCCATGGATCCTCTACACCAAGAGAACTTCTCAGTGCTCACAGATTTTGTTAATGAATCTGCAACATTCTTCAAAGTGTCCA
>ML790873.1:75777-91934 GCA_009831015.1 Picea engelmannii | reverse complement strand
CTCAAGTTATACAGCTTCTTTCTTAGGAATAGTTTATTTACCAGGGACTTAGACTGATACAACTTCCCCAAATTTTCCCATAAATCCTTGGTTGTAGCTTCCTCTGACACATTCAGTAATACTGAATCAGAGAGACACAGTCGAATTGTGCTCTTTGCCTTCCGATCTGTCTTTTTCAAGTCATCTGCAGAAGTTCTTGTAGGTGCAGTACCTAGATCTACTGCGATCCACTGATATCTGTCCACCAAAAGATCTTCCATCTTAAGCTTCCACAACTCAAATCTTTTCCCATTAAACTTCTCGATCTCCATCTTCAAATTGCTTGCCATTTCTTTTCACCTGAAAAACAATACCGCAAATATCCCACTGTAAAAAGGCTTATCACAATCCCGAGCCAAACCCTTGACGAGAAAGGTGTCACCCTGAAGCCAATAAATCTCTGATACCAAATGTAAATTCTAACCTTGTATAATGTCTACTGTAAACAGATATTCACAAAAGAATAGAAAAGATACAATGGCAAATGCAAACATTACACGGAGATTTTTCCCCTGGAAACCCAAACCGGGAAAACCAACATATATTATATTCATACACTGTGTTACATTGTTTACAATACAATATACATATAGGAGCTAGCGGCATCCAAAACCCTAACCCAATGACCTGGATTAGTCCAAAACCCTAATTCCTTAACCGGAAATAGAAAACCATCGGCAAAAAACCATGTGCCGAAAAACCACCTAAATATCATGTGGTCCCGAAAATATGTCGTCCCGAAAATATGTTGTCCCGATAATATGTCGTTCCAGAAATATGTCGTCTCGGTGCGAAAAAAATATAACAC
The DNA here is from genome assembly GCA_009831015.1 of Picea engelmannii. Taxonomy (NCBI): domain Eukaryota; kingdom Viridiplantae; phylum Streptophyta; class Pinopsida; order Pinales; family Pinaceae; genus Picea; species Picea engelmannii. The sequence goes on along the minus strand of ML790873.1, from coordinate 91,087 downwards.
ATACCCAACACCATACATTGTGCACCAAGCTGGGTATCAAAGACTCCGAACAACAATTGGTTCTAAAATACCATGGGGTTCTACACATAAACATCCAAACTAAAATGAATTTTCTGGACATCTCATCACTCAGTGTTGCCTATCGATATGCTGTTAAAATTGAGCAGAAATTTAAGCACCAGAACAAATGGGATTTTGGTTCTACAAATACACAACAACCAAATTATGACAAAGACATCCCTAACAAATAGTCTTGCGAAAACTAGTCGAGTCCACATGAAAAGAAGGGTCACGGGAAGACAAAGAAGGACACCAGAAAATGGTGCGATTTCCACAAAATCCCCTGGCACAACATCGATGAATGTCGCTCAAAATAGTCATTGGTGGTCGAGATCAAAGACAAGGATTTGAACCCTTATTTAGAATCTGATTCTGAAAATACTAGTAAAGGAAAGATCATTGATGCAGACCCCACTGCTATTGTCGCGACCACATCAATTCAACTAGAAGAACCAACAGATCCTGAAGAGGGGGAGCGCCTTTTTCATTCACAGATGTGGGCGAAGGGGACCTCGTTGCATTTTATTGTTGATAGCAGAAGCCAGAAAAATATCATCTCAGCAGAGGTCATCAAACAGTTGGTATTGTCGACAACACCACACCCGCAGCCATACAACATCGGGTGGCTTCGCCAAGGACGAGATCTTCGTGTCAGCCAAAAATGTCAATTGTCATATGGCATCCAACCCTTCAAGGATGAGTTATTATGTGATGTTTCCCCACTAGATGTATGTGATGTTCTCTTGGGACAACCATATATGTGGAAGCGCCACATTGTTTATGAGTCTCGACCCCGCAGTGTCATTGTTTCTCTGCGGGGTCATCTCTACAAAATACCAGACGTAGTTCCGACTACTATTGCACCTAAAAAGTGTCACAAGGTAGTATCTCATACTGCAAAATTCAGCTTCTTCACAATCTGTTCAAAAGGGGGAAAAAAGGACACTGCAACCACTACAGCTTTGCCCCAAGCACCTTTTATCCAACAGAAGCAGGTCGACAAGATTGTAGCAAAGAAAAAATATTACTTTTGCACACTGTCCTCTCATGTAGGCTGACTTTTTGAACAGCCTCAGCCTCAACAGGTTCATGACAGACTTCCACAAACTGAGCAGCGTGACGTCTCCAGCAAGGCAAGCAGCTCACCAAGATGTCGATTCAACAAACGCTTTTCCCTCTTCCCCAATAACCCAATGAAATGGAGACCATTTCTTCCTAAGGAGGTATGATTTATCCAAGTGGATATCGGTGTCCACCCACCTTTTTTGACTGGCTCAAAACAGTTTTCTGGCAAATTTGGCAATTTACCATTTTTAGTAGTTTTTAACTTCCGGGGCCATTTTGAGCGCCCATATGAAGGTTTTTCGCGATCTAGGTTCCCATTGATATTTGAAGGAATAATTGAGACCCTAAAATGAATCTCCTCAATGATACCTTTCCAACGAGCTATCATACACCTAAAAGGGAGATCGCATGCAAAAGTTACGAATCTGAGAAATTGATGTACTAACTTACCCAAACGGGGCCCACATGACTTTTGGCACTTCATATCCTAGGGTTATATTTTTGGATTTCTAGGACTTTTGGCATTCCTGTTTATTGTAAAAACACCTTCAGAGCCTCATTTTAATCATCTTCTTACAAATGCAAGTAGCAGTCGCATCTCTTCTCAGAGATAAGTTGCCACCATTCCAGCGAGTCTTTCACTATGTATTTTTACAGTCTCTGTACATTTATTTCATTAATAGAAATCGTGTATCACTATATATATGTGTTTATGGTTGTATCTATGATACATTTTTGTTATATTATTGAATACCTGCGATATCTCTGTGCATTTCTTTATTATATCTTCGCTCTCATTTCGTGCCAAAAATAATCCAAATCAGTGGTATCAGAGCAAGTTGTTCTTGGTCATTTTTTTCAGTGCATGTCCCCGACGAGGTTTGTGTATGGAAAGTTGGGTCTCAATATTGTCTCTCTTGAGGAAAATCACTCTCACACACCCAAGAAACCCTCAATGGAAGAAGAAAAGAAAAACGATGGAGAAGACGATCCTATCAACCTGTTGCTTGAGCAAGCTCTCATGAGACAGAGGGACGAAATGATGGATAATTTTTCCCACATATTTCAACGCCTTCCGATAGCAATAGGCGGATCTTCATCAAGAGGCCACTTTGGAGGCACCTCACCTTTCAAGGTACAAGTTAATTTTGATATTCCTTTATTTGAAGGACAGATAGATGCAAAAGCCCTAGACAAATGGTTAAATCTGCTAAAAGGTTATTTCTATGTTCACAAATTTTCTAACAAATAAAATATCACCTTCGCACTCCTTAAATCTCTCCCCCATGTCAAAAATTGGTGGGAAACTTATTGGGAGCAGAGTTCCACAGAGGAGTCTGAAATATATGGAGTCGATCTCACTTGGGATTTTTTTGTGGATGCAGTAAAGGAACAATATTACCCTCTTGGAAACTATGAGGACCAGTACATGAGATGGACCACACTGCGGTAAGAGAGGGGCCTGTTGGACACACCTACCACACTTAGAGGGGGGGTGAATGAGTGTGGGGATCTTTTTCCCAAAACTTCCCTCTTGCACAAAAACTCATCAATTAGCATTCAACATTTATTCATTATCCATTGTTGTCATTTATAACCAATTAGATGCAGGCACATATCAGCAACATATATAAGCAATATATCATCAACAAGTCATCATCACAATGGACACAAAGAACACAAGATGTATGTACAATTTTCTTTTTATTACAGACTACAATCCTTGGGTTTATCAGAAACAACTGAATAGAGTACAACTCTACAAGAGCACCAGCTCTATATGCAAGACTCATCTTACATTCTCAGCACCAACTGAGATGACACAAGAATCCTCAACAGATATCAATCTGTCAATAGGTACGTGACCTGTTAGTAGTGCAACCCGTGTGTGCACGTGCTCTGGCTCACTACAGCCTGCGTGTGAATGCGGCCAGTGTATAATGCAACAAGCGTCTGCTAGGGTTTTTCTTTTCTTCATATGCTTAGAAACCTTATGTCCTCCACTGTCCAAACTGACCCACATCCAATCACAACACATCCAAGCTCTCCAATAGCTTTCTCATGCTCCACATAAATTCAATGTGAATGTTATCTCAATCATGTATAAACAACTAGTGTACCATAGCAATAATGTCACTACAGAATCACAACAGTGCTACTCACTCCATCCATCAAATCAACCAAATTGAGCCACATCATAGAAGCCATACCAAGAATTCCCTAAGAATTCACAACATATCAAACAATAGCATCTATCAAGAAAATAATGTAGCCATACCAGTGTCTTAGTGATAGATCTGAGGCCATAGAATGTAGATCTGGAACCTGCCTCATCATCCAAGAGCTTGGCACCAGCTCAAACAAAAATCGCCATGATTTTATTCAGTCCATGCTCCCTGTACACAGTCATCCCATGTGTACACTCACCCTATACACATCCAACCTGCGTGTACATGCACCCTATACACAAACAGCCCGCGTGGGCATCAGAAAATAGGGTTTTCTGTGACTCCGAGACTTTTGTCATCAAGATCTCTGACATTGCCGAAACTTTGATGCATCCATGAGATCTTTCTCTCGATCTCTTCCTCAGGATAGATCTTCAATCATGCTCAAGAGATTCACACCAATAATATTCTCTCACAAGAAGCTCTCCATCAATACTCCAAAAGATATTCACAAGAAGCTCTCCATTGATCCACAAGGATTCTTACCAAAATGTAAATTTTACAAGAGATCCTAGCTTCTTATTTATACTTTCATCTTCTATGTCACTTAACTCGTTTTTAGGTTACTTAACCCATTTCTAGGTCACTTAACTTATTTTCCTTATTTTAGGGTTAACCACTTTCCATGAATAGAAAGTTCTCCAATACTTTATCATTTAAATATTCCTTCTTGATTTTGTCATTTTACTTTATCATTTAAATAATCCATCTTGATTTTGTCACTTTACTTTATCATTTAAATAATGATTTCTTCTTTTCAAACACTTTTACTTGTTTGACCTTGGGGGCTTCAAGCCTTCATATGGGGGTCCTCCAATTTCATAAGACCATAACTCTCAAACCGTGAGGAGTTATGTGACATTCCACATACCATCGAAAATGGCATGTCAATCACTATCCATCTGGGATAGTTTCACCAACAACATCATTGATCTTCATCTCATTATTCCACATACAAGCATGGGTCCTCCAACCATTCTTCTAGGATAACTTATTCCATAAAGCGTCTTCCCGTGAGGGATTTCACCATAAGGGGACCACTTTGGATTTCATCCATTTGTGCACCTTATCAACCATGATAAGACACTAATGATTCATCTTTGCATCGATTGGTTTGGACTTGGACATATATCATTCTCATCAAGGGCATCATATTAATCAATTACTTGACATCAATCAATTACAACAATCAAACCAAATCATTTACATCAATGACATATGATCCAAAAATCTCCCAAATAATCAAACCATTGGCATCAATGACAAACCACTAGCATCAATGACAACATGATCCAACAGGGCCAAGCAATTCCATGGTTCACCAATACCTTCCATACCTTGGGCACCAAGTTGGGTATCAAAGACTCTGAATGACATTTGGTTATGAATTACCATGGGGTTCTACACAGATACATCCAAACTAAAATGGATTTTTTGGATATCTCATCACTCGATGCTGCCTATCGATATGTTGTTAAAATCAAGCCGAAATTTAAGCACCAAAACAAATGGGATTTTGGTTCTGCAAATACACAACAACCAAAGTATGACAAGGACGTCCCTAACAAATAGTTTCCCAAAAACCAGTCCAAGCCACATGGAAAGAAGGGCCACGAGAAGACAAAGAAGGACACTAGAAAATGGCGTGATTTCCACAAAATCCCCTGGCACAACACCGATGAATGTCGCTCAAAATATTCATTGGTGGCCGAGATCAAAGACAAAGAGCCGAACCCTGATTCAGAATTTGATTCTGAAAATACTGGTAAAGGATAGATCATTGATGTAGACCCCACTGCTATTGTTGCAACCACATCAATTCAACCAGAAGAACCAATAGATACTGAAGAGGGGGAGCGCCTTTTTCATTCACAGATGTGGGTAAAGGGGACCTAGTTGCATTTTATTGCTGATAGTGGTAGCAAGAAAAACCAAATATCAGCAAAGGTCGTCAAACAATTGGGATTGTTGACAACACCACACCCGTAGCCATACAACATCGGGTGGCTTCGCCAAGGACAAAATCTTCATGTCAGACAACAATGTCGATTTTCATATGGCATCTAACCCTTCAAGGATGAGGTATTATGTGATGTTTCCCAACTAGATGTCTATGATGTTCTCTTAGGCCAACCATATATGTGGAAGTGCCACGTTGTTTATGAGTCTCGACCCCACAGTGTCATTGTTCATTTGGGGGTTCATCTCTAAATAATACCAGAGGTAGTTCTGACTATTGTTCCACCTAAAACGTGCCGTGAGTTAGTATCTCATACTGTAAAATTCATCTTCTTCACAATCTGTTCAAAAGGGGAACAAAAGGACACAACAACCACTACAACTTTGCCCCAAGCACCTTCTATCCAACAGAAGCAGGTCGACAAGGTTGCAGAAAAGAAAAAATATTCCTTCTGCACACCATCCTCTCATGTAGCCTAACTTTTTGAACAGCCTCAACCTCAACAGGTTCGTGACAGACTTCCACAAACTGAGCAGCCTGACATCTCCAGCAAGGCAAGCAACTCACCAAGATGCAGATTCAGCAAACGCTTTTCCCTCTCCCCCGAGAACTCAATGCAATTGAGACCATTTATTCCTAAGGAGGGAGGATTGATCTAGGTGGATATCGATGGCCACCCACCTTTTCCGACTGGCTAAAAATAGTTTTCTAGCAAATTTGGCAATTTACTATTTTTAGCAGTTTTTAACTTCCGGGGCCATTTTGAGGGCCCAAATGAAGGTTTTTCGAGATCGAGGTTCTCAATTAAATAAAAATTCATGATTGTGCCCCAAAAATGAATCTCCTCGATGATACCTTTCCAACAAGCTATCATTCGCCTAAAACGGAGATCATGTGCAAAAGTTACAACCCCGGGAAGTTGATGTACTAACTTATCCAAACGAGGCCCACATGACTTTTGGCGCTTCATCTCCTAGGGTTAGGTTTTTGGATGTCTATGAATTTTGGAATTCTTTTTTACTATAAAAATACCTTCAGAGTCTCATTGTAAACATCTTCTTGTGAATGCGAGTAGCCATCACATCTCTTCTCAGAGATAAGCTGCCACCATTCTAGCAAGTCTTTCACTCTGTATTTTTACAATCTCTATACATTTCTTTCATTAATAGAAATAATGCATTAATGTATATCTATGTTTATGGTTTCATATCTGATACATTTCTGTTATATCATTGAATACCTGCGATATCTCTGTGCATTTCTTGATTATATCTCCGCTCTCATTTCTTGCCGAAAATAATCCGGATTAGTGGTATCAGAGCAGGTTGTTCTTGGTCATTTTTTTCATTGCATGTCCCCGACGAGGTCTAAGTATAGAAATTTGGGTCTCGAGCTTGTCTCTATTGAGGAAAATTGCTCTCGCACACCCAAGAGACCCTCAATGGTGGAAGAAAAGAAAAATGATGGAGTAGACGATCCTATCATCCTGTTGCTTGAGAAAGTTCTCATGCTATAGAGGGACGAAACGATGGAGAATTTTTCCCACATCCTTCAACGCATGCCGATAGAAACAGGCGCATATTCATCAAGCGGCCACTTTGGAGCCACTTCATCTTTCAAGGTACAAGTTAATTTTGATATTCATGTATTTGAAGGACAGAAAGATGCAGAAGCCCTAGAAAAATGGTTAAATCTGCTAGAAGGTTATTTCTCTGTTCACAAATTTTCCGACAAATAAAAGATCACCTTCCCACTCCTTAAAGCTCTCCCCCATGTCAAACATTAGTGGGAAACTTATTGGGAGCAGAGTTCCACAAAGGATTCTGAAATATATGGGGCCGATCCCACTTGGTTTTTTTTGTGGATGCGGTAAAGGAACAGTATTACCCTATTGGAAACTATGAGGACCAGTACATGAGATGGACCACACTGCGGCAAGAGAGGGGCCAAGCATTTTCAAAGTTCACCAATAACTTCCATACCTTGTGCACCAAGTTGGGTATGAAAGAATCTGAATGATGTTTGGTTCTGAAATACCATGGGGCTCTACACAGATACATCCAAACTGAAATGGATTTTCTAGACATCTCATCACTCAGTGTTGCCTATCGATATGGTGTTAAAATTGAGTAGAAATTTAAGCTCCAAAACAAACCAGATTTTTGTTCTGCAAATCCACAACAACAAAAGTATGACAAAGACGTCCCTAACAAACAGTCTCCCGAAAACCAGTCCAAGCCACATGAAAAGAAGGGTCATGGGAAGACAAAGAAGGACACCAGAAAATGGTGTAATTTCCACAAAATCCCCTGGCACAACACCGATGAATATCACTCAAAACAGTCATTGGTGAACAAGAATAAAAGACAAAGAGACGAACCCTGATTCAAAATCTGATTCTGAAAATACTGGTAAAGGACAGATCATTGATGCAGACCCCACTGTTATTGTCACGACCGCATCAATTCCACTTGCGATTTTTTTGTGGATGTGGTAAAGGAACAATATTACCCTATTGGAAACTATGAGGACCAGTACATGAGATGGACCACACTGCGGCAAGAGAGGGGCCAAGCAGTTCCATAGTTCACCAATACCTTCCATACCTTGCACACCAAGTTGGGTATCAAATACTCTGAATGAAATTTGGTTCTGAAATACCGTGGGGCTCTACATAGATACATCCAAACTGAAATGGATTTTCTAGACATCTCATCACTCGGTGTTTCCTATCGATATGCTGTTAAAATCGAGCAGCAATTTAAGCACCAGAACAAACAGGATTTTGGTTCTGCAAATCTGCAACAACCAAAGTATGACAAAAACGTCCCTAACAAACAGTCTCCCAAAAACCAGTCCAAGCCACATGAAAAGAAGGTTCATGGGAAGACAAAGAAGGACACTGGAAAATGGTGCGATTTCCACAAAATCCCCTGGCACAACACCGATGAATGTCTCTCACAACAATCATTGGTGGTTGAGATCAAAGAAAAGAAGCTCAACCCTAATTCAGAATCTGATTCTGAAAATACTAGTAAAGGATAGATCATTGATGCAGACCCCACTGCTATTGTTGTGACCGCATCAATTCAACCAAAAGAACCAATAGATCTTGAAGAGGGGGAGCACCTTTTTCATTCACAAATGTGGATGAATGGGACCCCGCTGCATTTTACTGTTGATAGTGGAATCCAGAAACACCTCATCTCTGCAGAGGTCGTCAAATAGTTTGGATTAATGATAACACCACACCCGCAGCCATACAACATCAGGTGGCTTCATCAAGGACGAGATCTTCATGTCAACCAGCAATGTCGATTGTCATATGAAATCCAACCCTTCAAGGATGAGGTATTATGCAATGTTTCCCCACTAGATGTCTATGATGTTCTCTTGGGCCAACCATATATGTGGAAGTGACACGTTGTTTATGAGTCTTGACCCCGCAGTTTCATTTTTTTTGGGGGGGGTCATCTCTACAGAATACAAAAGGTAGTTTCGACTACTGTTCCACCTAAAAAGTGTCGCAAGGTAGTATCTCATACTACAAATTTCAGCTTCTTCACAATCTATTCAAAAGGGGAACAAAAGGACACTGCAACCACTACAGCTTCGCCCCGAGCACCTTATATCCAACAGAAGCAGGTCGACAAGGTTGCAGCAAAGAGAAAAGATTCCTTCTACACATCGTCCTCTCATGTAGCCCAACTTTCTGAACAACCTTAGCCTCAACAGGTTTGTGACATACTTCAACAAACTAAGCAGCGTGACGTCTACAACAAGGCAAGCAACTCACCAAGATGCAGATGCAACAAACACTTTTCCTATCCCCTGGGAACTCAACACAATGGATCCCATTGATTCCTAAGAAAGGAGGATTGATCCAAGTGGATATCGGTGGACACCCACCTTTTCCAACTATCTCAAAACAGTTTTCTGGTAAATTTTGCAATTTACTATTTTGAGCAGTTTTTAACTTTCGAGGGCATTTTGAGGCCCCAAATGAAAGTTTTTCAAGATATAGGTTCTCAATGATATTCTAAGGCATGATTTATCCCCCAAAACTAATCTCCTTGATTATACCTTTCCAACGAGCTATCATACGCCTAAAACGGAGATCGTATGCAAAAGTTACGACCCCGGGAAGTTGATGTACTAACTTACCCAAACGGGGCCCACATGACTTTTGGCACTTCATCTCCTAGCGTTAGGTTTTTGGATGTCTAGGAATTTTGGCATTCCTTTTTATTGTAAAAATTCCTTCAAAGCCTCATTGTAATCATCCTCTTGCGAATGTGAGTAGCCTTCACATCTCTTCTCAGAGATAAGCTGCCACCATTCTAGCGAGTCTTTCACTCTGTATTTTTACAGTCTCTATACATTTCTTTCATTAATAGAAATCATGTATTACTGTATATCTGTGTTTATGGTTGCATCTCTGATACATTTATGTTATATTATTGAATACCTGTGATATCTCTATGCATTTCTTTATTATATCTCCGCTCTCATTTCCTGCCGAAAATAATATAGATCAGTGGTATCAGAGCAGGTTGTTATTGGTCATTTTTTTCAGTGCATGTCCCCGGCGAGGTATGAGTATAGAAAGTTGGGTATCAATCTTGTATATCTTGAGTAAAATCACTCTCGCACACCCAAGAAACCCTCAATGGTGGAAGAAAACAAAAACAACGGAGCAGACGATCATATCAGCCTGTTGCTTGAGCAAGCTTTCACGCGACAGAGGGATGAATGATGGAGAATTTTTCCCACATCCTTCTATGCCTGCCAATAGAAATAGGCGCATCTTCATCAAGTGGCCACTTTGGAGGCACCTCACCTTTCAATTTACAAGTTAATTTTGATATTCTCGTATTTGAAGGATAGATAGATGCATAAGCCCTAGACAAATGGTTAAATCTACTAGAAGGTTATTTCTCTGTTCACAAATTTTCTGACTAAGAAAAGACCACCTTCGCACTCCTCAAAGCTCTCCCCCATGTCAAACATTAGTGGGAAACTTATTGGGAGCAGAGTTCCCCAGAGGAGTTTGAAATATATGGGGCCGATCCCACTTGGGATTTTTTTGTGGATGCGGTAAAGGAAAAATATTACCCTATTGGAAACTATGAGGACCAGTACATGAGATGGACCACACTGTGGCAAGAGAGGGGCCAAGCAGTTCCAGAGTTCACCAATACCTTCCATACCTTGTGCACCAAGCTGGGTATCAAAGACTCCGAATGACATTTGGTTCTGAAATACCGTGGGGCTCTACACAGATACATCCAAACTGAAATGGATTTTTTGGACATCTCATCATTCGGTGCTACCTATCGATATGATATTAAAATCGAGAAGAAATTTAAGCACCAGAAAAACGAGATTTTGGTTTTTCAAATCCGCAACAACCAAAGTATGACAAAGACGTCCCTAACAAACAGTCTCCCAAAAACCAGTCCAAGCCACATGAAAAGAAGGGTCAGTCGAAGACAAATAAGGACACCGGAAAATGGTGCGATTTCCACAAAATCCCCTGGCACAAAACCGAAGAATGTCGCTCAAAACAGTCATTGGTGGTCGAGATCAAAGACAAGGAGCCGAACCCTGATCCAGAATGTGATTATGAAAATACTGGTAAAGGACAGATCATTGATGTAGACCCCACTATTATTTTCACAACCACATCAATTCAACCAAAAGAATCAATAGATCCTCAAGAGGGGGAACGCCTTTTTCATTCACAGATGTGCGTGAAGGGGACCCTGCTACATTTTATTGTTGATAGCGGAAGCCAGAAAAATCTCATCTCAACAGAATTCGTCAAACAGTTGGAATTTTCGACAACACCACACCCACATCCATACAACATCGGGTGGCTTCACCAAGGACGAGATCTTCATGTCATCCAACAATGTCAATTGTCATATGGCATCCAACGCTTCAAGGATGAGATATTATGTGATGTTTCCCCACTAGATGTTTGTGATGTTCTCTTGGGCCAACCATATATGTGGAAGCGCCACGATGTTTATGAGTCTCGACCCTGCAGTGTCATTGTTTCTCTGGGGGGTCATATCTACAGAATAACAGAGGTAGTTCTGACTACTGTTCCACCTAAAAAGTGTCGCAAGGTAGTATCTCATACTACAAAATTCAGCTTCTTCACAATCTGTTCAAAAGGGGAACAAAAGGACATTGCAACCACTACAGCTTCGCCCCAAGCACCTTGTATCCAACAAAAGCAGGTCGACAAGGTTGTAGCAAAGCAAAAATATTCCTTTTGCACACCATCCTCTCATGTATCCCAACTTTTTTAACATCCTCAGCCTCAACAGGTTCGTGACAGGCTTCCACAAACTGAGCAGCGTGACGTCTCCAGCAAGGCAAGCAGCTCACGAAGATGCATATTCAACAAACGTTTTTCCCTCTCCCTCGGGAACTCAACACAATGGAGACCATTTCTTCCTAAGGAGGGAGGATTGATCCAGGTGGATATCGGTGGCCACCCACCTTTTCTGACTGGCTACAAACAGTTTTCTAGCAAATTTGGCAATTTACTATTTTTAGCAGTTTTTAACTTCCAGGGCCATTTTGAGGGCCCAAATGAAGGTTTTTTGAGATCTAGGTTCTCAATTATAGCCGAATGAATTATTGAACCCCCAAGATGAATCTTCTCGATGATACCTTTCCAGCGAGCTATCATACGCCTAAAACAGAGATCGTATGCAAAAGTTACGACCCTGGGAAGTTGATGTACTAACTTACCCAAACGGGGCCCACATGAATTTTGGCGCTTCATTGCCTAGGGTTAGGTTTTGGGATGTCTAGGACTTTTGGCATTCCTGTTTATTGTAAAAAGGCATTCAGAGCCTCATTTTAATCATCTTATTGCAAATGTGAGTAGTCGTCACATCTCTTCTCAGAGATAAGCTGCCACCATTCTAGTGAGTCTTTCACTCTTTATTTTTACAGTCTCTGTACATTTCTTTCATTAATAGAAATCATGTATTACTGTATATATGTGTTTATGGTTGCATCTCTGATACATTTTTGTTATATTATTGAATACCTGTGATATCTCTATGCATTTCTTTATTATATCTCCACTCTCATTTCGTGCTGAAAATAGTCCATATCAGTGCCACCTGGTCAGTGTCAGAGGACATATGAAATGGGGCGTCTAGGGGAGTTATTAACCTCGACCACCATCCCTCCGCCCATTACTGTAGAATGACCTGCACCCAGTGGAGAGTAATGGTAATGCACGTTGACAACCTTGGAGGGTTAATTACCCCTCGCGTAATCTAGACCAGGCGTACCAGGCCTAGGGAAGTCGTCACCTCGACTCCCATGGCTAGCTTATCTTTCAATTCATGGTGTACTAACCGAGCAATCACCCTAGTGAATTCATTCATTCCTCCTTGAAATTTTATCCTTCTCCTTGGATCTTCTGAGTGTTTTCTCACCTTTTCCCTTTGCAACTGTGTTTGCTCCCTTGCTCTCTCACACAAATTCTCTCTTTATCTTTATTCTACTATGCTCCTACCCCTCGTCTCTCACAAATGAATTCTCTGCATCTCCCTTTTATTTTACTCCTACACTTCGTCTCTTTCGATATCTCCCAGGCGCTTTCTAACAGCCCATCCGCCCTTCATCTTCGCTCCACCGCAAACCAGCCTCTGCATTCTCTCCACCATGCCAAGAGAAAGGGGGAATTCCAAGAGAGGCTCATTTTAATACAATGCCATCTCTGGGCACAACAGACTTACCCCCTCCCAATTGGCTCTCATTGCTTCTCACACCTCCGGCCCCAGGAATAATAACCAAGGGTCATCGGAGCCTTCATTGTCACCCCCTCACTCCATCCATGGAAATGGCCTAGCTAAAGAGGAAATGCCACCGTCGAGAGAGCACACTCTTTTGTTCACTAATATTATTCCCCCGCNTCCACAAGACCCGGTGTTTGGCGATCACAGTTGCATGGTGGAGGAGGAATCCCCCCCAAGCAGGCAGGTGGAGGAGCACAAGATGAATGCTAGTGAGGACAAGTAAATGGATTTGCCTCTGCTCTGTGAAAATCGACTATGGGAGGAGCACCTCCAACTTATTTTTTTTAATTCGGAAAAAGCAAGACGATCAACTGCACTCACAGTGCATCCTCAGACAAAGACTGGACATTTTTCTGTATGCATTGGCATACGCTCCTGCGAGGAATCAATTTCCAGCTTGTGACCAGAAGTACACCCTTGTCTACAACATCCATGTTCGCCCAAGCTCGCCTATGGATTAAATCCTCTAGGTTTATTTTTTTTGTTTACTCGTGTTGCAGGATACTACTCTTTTATTTCTCTTGTCACACACTAGATGGTCATGGTGACCAATTCCATCATGTTTATACAGTCTTCTTCATAAAGTTTGGTCATGGTGACCAGTTCATTTTTTTCATGCAGTTCTTTTCACGTGGTGACGCGTCAAACTCCAAGTCTTTAATGGTAGCCACACGGTTTCCCTTTTGTGGTACAACAAGTTGCTAACACTTGGCATTGTACATATAACAACATAAATTAATACAAGGACCCTATTTTATTTACAAAAAAATAAAGATAAGGAGAATTGAATATATGGGATTTCAATGTTGAATCATTGAAATTCATAATGATATGGTTATATGGATTTCCATAGAGGGGGTTTACTCGAATTTTCTTAACTTGAATTTCCATGTATGCATTTCTTGGATTATTATAGCATAATTTATGTTGAAGGGAGGATTTTGTCATGGGAGTTTGATAATATATGGTTAAATTTTTATCTTTGAACTTTTCCAACTCAAAATCCACAAATCGACTCTGCTTGGAAGGATATTGGTGTGACCACCACACCAATGACCAGACACACTTAAACCACATTAGTTTTTTATTTCCTTTTATGAAATTTGTTTTGGAAAGTGTAAGATTAGGCATAATATCAATCACATAACACACCTATTTCTAATTAAATCCATTGTTCTCCTTTTTATCTAATTTTTGTGTGGAATTAAAATGGGTCCATGTGATTTACATAGCAACTCCTTGAGTAACTATTATATAAAACCATTTTTCTATGTAACATTTATTGTATTGGCATCCCAAAGATATTGTGTTTCTATAGGTACTTTGATTTTTCAAGTGCACATCTTGTTTGAACTAAAAAAACCCTAGATAATATTTTATTTAGAAAATATGTACTTGATATGGATAAATATGAACAAGTGTAGGTTCATGATAGAAAATGCTTGTGATTGATTGTGAATATTGTTAATTTCCACATGGACAAGGAGAGTACTAGCTATAATTTTGGTATTTTCACCATCTAACAAGATGTCATTTTCACTATAATCCTTCAACCCATCATCCATTGGAACAATGTTTGAAAATGACCCCTTTCAAATATTCATGATTTCTTGACCTATATGGTACCAACAGTTGAGGATGAGAGTGCATTCAATACTTATGTGTTCCTCTAATTAAATATAGACAAGAGAGAACAAAAGGTTCATCTATGGTTAAATTATTGTTAAACAAAAAATCAATGTCCAAGCCTCGAGGAAACAATCAACCACTAGACGTTGAATTGGATCAAAATAAATTGTTCCAATTCCCTAGAGTGGTTGGGTTGACTGGAGAAGTACTTCTATGGAATGTCCATTGTTTTCCTTGAGTTGACCAAGAGACATTTGGTTTCTTATAGAAATTTCTTATATGATTTCCTACCTCTCTCCTTTTCCTTTATTGGTGTCTTGATCTAAGCCTTCAAAGGATTGGTTTTGATTCCTAGTCTTCTAGATGATGTATTGTAACACCTTGTTTTCCTCAGTCTATAAATATAACTATAATTGGTAAATAGACTATGGAAGACTAGATATGTGTGAATGTCTAATTTTAAAAACCTTTCAATAAAAGGTCAATGTATGTACTTTATGTTATTAATAGAAAGCGTATAAGTGTTGCATAACTGC
>ML790873.1:58634-75716 GCA_009831015.1 Picea engelmannii | reverse complement strand
CCAAGATAGACCATGGATGTTATGAGAGATATGGTGAGGGGAACTAGAAATTATTAAGATGACCCCCACCAAACCAGTACCTTACTGGATTTAATGACTCGGAATAGTCCTTTGACCCTTTTATGAATTACCAGTCAGAGTGGTAGTTTGAAGAGTCCTCCTCAAGAGTTAATGGGGAGATTGGGTAGAGTACTCATATGTAATACTTCCATACTGACCAATAGCCATGGATTCAGATGCACGCAACCATGCTGAGAAAGGAATGAAAGAGGTAATTCGTGGGACATAGGCGAGGGAGTGAGACAGCTGCGAAGAGAGAAGAGTCGAAAAGTAATCTCGAGAAGAGAAAGGAGCGTTTTGTGGCTCTTTGGTCCGAGAAAGAAATAGGAAATAAGTCTGTTATGGACATAAGAAGTTGATGGAGAGTTTTTTTTTACGAGATGATAAACAAGGTTGATGAGTGACTATGGGAGTACTCAGGCAGAGCTCCTTACTTGGTACAGAGAAACCTGTTTGCTAAGTTTCTATCGGAGGAGGAGAGAAACCTTTGTCCCTGACTGTCATGGAGCAAGAAGAAAGAGTCCCTCTAAGAGCATCATGGTCTAGCTTGGGGGTGGCTAGCAATAAATCCGTCATGAGTGGTTGTGCCTATGGTTGGGAGGAAACATGCACCCCTTTCAGCAGTCACTTCACAAACATTGGTTTTCTAATAAGTATCTTCATACTCTATGAAATGAAATGAATGTGATGATTGAATATGTTTATATGTCTACGACTAAAATTTGTGTCGAATGGTTAAGTTAGAAATATGCATTATATCTCTATGTATTTGTGCATTTAAATGAACGCATGATTGACTCATTTGAGCACTTAAAGAGTTGTAAGGTGTAAGCCTGTAATAACATCGGGGAAATATTTATTGAGATGTTTAAGTCCTATTAGCCTCTAAAATCTACTCTCATGGGAAATCCAAGTTCAAACCCTATGGAAGGAGGATGCCTCCTTCAAATATTTCACTTGCATGACCGAGGGATCATGCCCATGTCCTTAACAAATTTACAATTAAAGTAATTAGTGTGTATCCCCTAAGAGTTTCCAAAGGACCCATGTGACCAAGTTCCGGAAACCCTATGCTAGGCCCAAAAGAAGTTAATCCTTCTCACTTTAGAACTCTAGGAGTTTGGAACTCGAGAGTGTTTTGACCCTACCATTTATAAATCAGACGAGGGAAAATGACAGTTACGATTACCCACCAGGTTAAATGGCACCTAGCGATTTCTTTATCTGGGACAGTTAGACTTGTCCACCATTAAACCCTCAACCATTCAGTTATCGTGAAGTAACGTGAACCACTGATCTAATATTGTTCAAGAGCCCTTTTGGCCATTGGATATACGTTGAAGAAACTTCAACAAATTCTCACTCCATAAGAATGGGGACGATGTCTCATCAAACTCCCTGAACACCGAAGTCATGAAGGAATGAGAGTCGTGGATCTGTAAATCCAGTGGAAAGCACTCACAATTGTTAGATCGAACTTAGTGAAGAGGTAGCTCTAAGCACTTCGGTGAAGCCCCACTTCGGGAGACTAGAGGTGGATTAACGCTAAAACTTTTGAATGTCAAAGCCACAAAGTGTTAAGATCCATATACCTAAGGATATATGACTCTAATCCAGGTGATTGAAGCTATGACCTCACTCAATTCTTTAGGCACTAACCTCCTATCTAGGATCGACGATCGTGCTTGAACCTACAAGGAGATATATGATCTGGGATAATTATGGATTCCTAACTAGCATGAAGTTTATCTCCTTCCATGAGTTCCACAATGGAAACTTCTCTCCTTTAGTGAAATCGACGTCAACCATTGATCTTGCCGAACCTATAGATCGATAATCCAAGAGAATTGCAGAGGTTAAACCCGCATGGGTGTTAATTTTTCCCCCGATCTTTGCAACTTCCCTCAACTGTAGATTCATGGATCTACATGGGAACACCTCAACCATGGGATAATTGTGAGACAGTTGGTGGGAACTATGGACTTCGGAGATCCGGGAGGTTTGGCAAGTAGGTGAAGCTAGGGACCCCCAGAGGCTATCAGTCTCGTATTGACATGGCACATCAACGTCACCTAGGGTAACATGGACCCTTGTCCTATATTCCATGTGTCACCCTTATTTGTGATTATCACAAATCCTAAATTCCATTATAACTCGACATGCATCACCTCCTAACAAGGCCGCATATCACCCCTAGCCCCTGCCACATGTCATCCCCCCTAACGCATGAATGCTCGGCCAAAGGTTTTCATTTCCAGTACCTGAGACTTCAGGAATTTGGAACTCTGGAAGGAAGTATGGTTCAAGGTGAGTGAACCTATCAACATCGAAGTACTCGAGACTTCGGGACTTCGAAACTCCATAAGGAAGTATGGTTCAAGGTAAGGGAACCTTCAAACACTGAAGTTACGAAGTGATAGGAGCCATAGATCCAAGGATGCATTAGGATATCCCATGATCATTGAATCTAGACTATATTCGCCACTACCAGTACCCGATACTTTGAGAGTTCGAAACTCCAGAAGGAAGTATGGTTCAAGGTGAGAGAACCTTCAAATGTCGAAGTTACGAAGAAATAGGAGTTGTAGAGCTAAGGATGCATATGGATCTCCCTTGACCATTGGATCTATATAGTATTCGACACTTCGACGAAGTTCTACTCCAGGAGATGAGGAGTGTGGAGCGGGTAAACTCCCTAAATGTTGGAGCTATGAATAAATGTGAACCATCAATATAGATACCCTTTGGGATCTCTCTTGGTCATTATATATCGACCGTGGTCAGTCCGGCATTGACCACTCTGAGTGCAAGGAGGAAGTCTCACCACGAATTCCCGGACGGAGAAGTTACGAAGTAACAGAGGCTGTAGATTAGGGGGTTACATGGACACACTGTGACCGTAAGATCGAAGGATGTGGAAGGTGTCAGTCCAAGGTGACATGGACCCACGCTTGACGTGCCATGTGGCACCTAGATTTGTACATTTTGTAGAGCCATGTGGCGAGACTCTGGGGAATGTGCACACAAGAAGAAAAATGGGTGTTCAAGGTCGAATGTTGAACTCCCCTCTGACCGATGTGTTAAATAAGGAACAAGCCCTGCCATTGGATTTGATAGTGGATGGACTTCCACCATAGATGTATAAATATTGAGATGGTATGAATGATATGGACCCATGTGGTCCTTGACTAATAATGCTCGAAGAGATTTGGGAGGCAATAAATCACAATCTAGAACTCATATTTTGGTATGGTGGTAACCGTTAGAAAGCTCATGGCGAGCAAAATCCAAGGGAGATCTCAGAACTAGGACTTAACATAGTTAAGGTAAACAAAATTATGATGTCCCATCCCTTAAAAGAGTACTTAGGGGTCGAGTGTGTTACAAATTGGTATCAAAGCATGGAAACAACACTTGGCTTTCTTGGGCTCATGCACGAGTCACATAAAAATATTATTAAATAACTTTAATGGGTAACACCCTACCTCCCCCCCTTCTATAAGAAACGTGTATGAACTTCTACTGAAGAGAGGAATGGAACCTTGTATTGTCGATAGATGTCTTGGAAATATACACTATATGTTGCTAATGTTTCCAAATAAAGAAGGTGACTTCACTTTGCAATGATATGTGTTGTTCATGAATTAATAGATCATTAACTAACAGAAAATGTTTTATCAAAAGCGCTCAATGAACAACGGAAAAACTACAGCGTAAGGGATGGTCACACACCATGAGTTAGGGGAAATCTCCCATAATAGAGAGTAGGAATTTGATGAAAGGAGGGCGGTGAAAACCCCATCCTCCAGCCCTCCGCCCATTATAGCATAATGACCCACACCCAATGGAGATTAATGGTAATGTGCCTGGACAACCTTGCAGGGTTAATTTTCCCTCACATAAGCCAGACCGAGCATACCAAGCCTAGGGGATTTGTCACCTCGACTCTCAGGGCTAGATTTTCCCTCAATTCACTATGTACTAAGCAGGAAATCACCCTAGTGAATTCATTCATTCCCTCTCTACAATTTTTCCTTATCCTTGGCTCCTTTGAGCGTTTTCTCACCTTTTCCCTCTGCAACTATGTTTTCTCCCTTGATATCTAACATGAATTATCTCTTTATCCTTCTTCTACTCTACTCCTTCCCCTCGGCTCTCACAGGTGAATTCTCTGCATCTCCCTTTGGTTTTACTCCTACGCTTCGGCTCTTCTGATCTCTCCTAGGTGCTTTCCAACAACCCATATTCTCTTCATCTTCACTCCACCACAAACTAGCCTCTTCATTATCTCCACCATGCCAAGAGAAAGGGGGAAGTCTATGAGAGGCGCGTTGTACTACAAAACCTTGTCTAGGGGTGATAGACTTACCCCCTCCTAGTTGGCTCTCATTGCTTCTCGCACCTCCGACCCTAGGCATAATAGCCAGGGGTCATCATAGCCTTCATCGTAACCCCCTCACTCCATCCATGGAAATAGCTCGGTTAAAGAGGAAACGCCATCGTCGAGAGAGCGCACTCTTTTTCACACTAGTCCTCTTTCCCCGCTGAAAATGTTGGTACCCATGTAGGTGAGGCAAAGATGTCCACTTGCTTCTATTGCAAAGAGAGGCATTGTGTAGAGGCCATGGATGTGGTGGAGACCTTCTTCTTACTGTGGTCATGGATCACAAAGAAGACGAACTTACCAGTCTATGAAATGACCTTACTACATTGCTTATCATAGATTAAGGAAATAGCAGTAGGTGGCACTACCTTTGGGATCATGTACAATTTTCTACCCAAAGTAATAATAACACTGTGGGGTATAGACTCATACACAACATGACACTTCCACAAATATGGTTTTCCTAAAAGAACATCACAAACTTCAAGGGGAGAAATATCACATAGTACCTCATCTTTGAAACGCTTGATGTCGTAGGGTAGATGACACTATTGGCTGACACCTAGATATCTTTCTTGGAGAAGCCAACCAATGGTGTAGGGTTGTGGGTGCGGTGTCGTTGGCAGGTCCAGTCGCTTGAAAACCTCTGTTGAAATCAGGTTCTTCTAAATATCGTTGTCAACAATGAAATGAATCACATCCCCCTTGACCCACATCTGTGAGTGAAAGAGGCGTTCCCCTTCCTCTCGTTCCTTTGGTTTTCTTGGTCTGACTTTGGTGGTAGTGATAGTGGCACTAGGTTCAACATCAATAATTCACTTCCCTCCTTCAGGATTTGAATCGAAATCAGAATCGATATCTAACTCGGAAGAGTTCATCTTGGCCATGAGGGACTTCTTGGAGTGACATTATTTGATGTTGTACCAAGGACTTTTATGGTACTCACACCATTTTCCTATGTCCTTTATCTTCTTGTTTCCCTTCTTATGTTGTGGCTTGGACTATTTTTCCTAAGAGTGACCATCTCAACTTGGTCCCTTCTTGTGTGTTTTGGGGCTACCTTTGCCTTGCTTCAGCTATGAGGGGTTTGTAGATCAAAACTCTCATTGTTTCTGCTTAATTTTTTGCTTGATCTTAACAACGTATCTATACGTTGTGCCCAATGAGGCAATGTCTAGGAACTCCATTTCTATTTGAATGTATCTATGAAAAAATCCATGGTATTTGAGCACCATATGACGCTTAGAGTCTTTGATACCCAATTTGGTGCATAGGGTATGGAAAATCTTGATGAAATCTGGTACTGTCTGGTCCCTTTCTTGACATAGGGTGGTCCATCTAGTGTACTGGTCCTCGTAGATTCCAACAGGGTAGTATTGTTCTTTAATGGCATCCCAGAAGGAATCTCATGTAGGGGCCACCACAAACATTGTATTCCACCAATATTTAACATGGGGAATGACCTTGAGGAGTGCAAAAGTGATATTTTCCCTATCGAAAAAATTGTGGACCGAAAAATATCCTTCGAGCAGATTTAACCATTTATCCACAACATTCGCATCTATCAGTCCTTCAAATAATGGAATATAAAAATTTACGTGTACCTTGAAGGGGTTTGCATGGTCGCTTGATGAATATGCTTCTCCTGTGGGTAACCTTTGAAGGATCTATGCGAAGTTGTCCATCACTTTGTTCCTTTGTCGCATGAGTGCTTCCTCGAGCAACATTTTAATAGGATCTCCTGCTCCATCACCTTTATTTTCATCCCCCATGGGATTTTGTTGGGCTTGGCGCGACCGATATTGTAATGGCTCAATTGGTTCGAGTCCCAACTTCTTGTACCCATATCTTGTCGGGGACATGCACGAAGAAAAAAAAAATGAAGAGCACACTGCTCTGATACCACTGATCCATATTTAGGAGAGGAACGAACTGATTAACATATTGAATACAATAAACACATAGATATGAATAATAACACAAACATCCAGTGAACAATATCTTCTATTTTAATAATGAAATAGGTTGAATCTATAAAACTGCAGAACTAAAACACTTGCTCGAATGGTGGTAGCTATCTCTGAGAAGAGATGTGGCTACTATGCACATCCATCTGAGAAGAATGGATTACAATGAGGCTCCAGAGGACTTTTTGATATTACTCACAAATTCCAAAACACTAGACATCCAAAACCTAACCCTAGAAGGTGAAATGTCAAAAGTCATGTGGGCCCTATGGGTAAGTTGGTTTAATTTGGTACCTCAACTTCCAAGGGTCATAATTTTTTCATATGACCTATGTTTTAGGCACATGATAGCCCATTGGAAATGTATTTTAGAGAAATACACATTCCGCGAGCCAAAAAAAAAACATTTTAGGGCCCCAAAATGGCCCTTGAAGTACAACAAGATGTGATGACATTAAAACATACAAAATAAGCCATTTGGATTAGGCGAGAGGCCACCCATATCCACCTGGATGATGTGTGGGGCTTTAGACAACCCCAGAAGTGTAGAAATCACAATTACAAAGAAGTACAAAATAATGTGTTGAACAAAAAAGCAGACAAAAGGAGCCAGTTGAAATAGGTGGGTGGCCACCAATATCCACTTGCATTAGGTAATGATAGGTGAAAGAAAGGAGTAAATTTAATCTCGATCCCGACAATGAGTAAGGAAGTTATTGCATAATTGAGATGAATAAAGAATGGTTTGTTGGGAATCTAAACAATGAATTCAACAAGCGAACAAGTGCAAGAGTTGGGAATCATAATGAATTCAACATGATTACACTTGTGGAAATGTATATATTGAAGGAACAGAAAATAAGGTTGAAATGGACTCAAACTCCTATAATCTAGAACTCTATATTTTCATAAACATTCCATGCAAAGTAGAGATGATAAAACTAGATGTAACACAAACTATATTTTATTTATTTTCAATTCACACAAATTTGGCCTACAAATTACATTATACAATCCCTTCAACTGATTAACAATAGTGTTGGTCGTACCAAATTGTTTTTATTAACACATATAATTTGACTACAAATTACAATATAGAAAAATAATAAAGGTGAAATTAGAGAATCTTAACACATAAAATATGAAGAAAAACAAAGCTCTACATAAACAAGATGTGTATCCAATGAACAACAAAGAGTTCCCCCTAACGGATGTACCCTCCTGATAAAACTTCAAGAGGCCAAAAAAAACCAAAAGGTCTTGTATCGGCTATGAAATAGGGTGAGGGAACAACTCCCCCTCCCTCTCTGTGGCCTCCTACTCACACACAAATGTGTGTGTATTGACCTGCTACTAGCACTAGTGCTCCTCCTCTCATTGTCACCATATCTAGTTCACATACAAATATTGTTAGGGGGATGTATAAAGATTAAATTATAATTATAAAAAATATGTACATACAAATGACGTGTATTTTAAAAAATCTATAACTATTTTTTTTTTTGAATTTTTTTTTTAAAGTAATCGGTGCGCTGAAAATAGCACATACGCCCCATCAATGGTGCTCTTTATTAGATAAATAGCACCACCGTGTGATGTTGATAATAATAGACACCGATGCCATGTTTCTTGTCACACCACTACATATTGGAGTGGTTCATCCCATAAGATGATCCGCACCGATACAATGCTTTTAACCACATCGGTTCAATGATTTTAACTACACTAGTTCATTTCATTAACAAAGATTCATTGCAATGCTAAAATTTATGGTGCACAAAATCATGAGTGCCCTTTCTTAAATTAAAATCATTGGTGTGTTGGTTATACCAGAGCATCGACATGATGTCTAGTTGTTTGTTTTATTACTAACGCACTGCGAGTAGGGCCTTACATAAGACAAACTATGATGTTTATTTTTCAAAACATGTCGCAGTGCATACATTTATCATTTACACGTCCATGCACCATGATTATTGTCACACTGCCATGGATTGCAACAACACGTCTAATAATTCACACCACTCTAATTGATTATTAAAATTTTACCCTAGTGTCATTGTCTTTACAACACCGTTGTGTTTGCTGGATAGATGGGAACCACTAGGTTAAATTGCACTATCACAACTGAAGCATTTTGATGTGTTACTATTAACACATCGCTGCCATTGTGATAGTGGAACACCAACATTTTCTCCTACATTGTGTTGTACAGGATAGAGCACCAAGAATGAGGCATCCAATGAGACACCTCACTCTAGCATTTCGGGAAATATATATATCTCTTTGCGGTTTTGTAAACAATATCGATGTGTTTGGTTAAAATGGTTGCACCACTATATTAAATTTTATAAATCATTAAGTTTGTGGTGTGGTTAATAAAGTGAAATGGACCGATGCAGGTCAAAGCCAATTATGCATCAATTGCAGGGTGTTTCAAAGGATGCACCTTTTTTTTATATATATAGTTTATTGCAGTGTTCTAGCTTGAATGGAACCAGTGCAGACATATATATGAGGCACACCAGTTCCAGTGCTCATTGTGAATTTAACTTAGTATTCAATACTTTAGGGCAAGCCTAAGCATTTAGTCACACTGCACACAATGGAAAAAAAAAAAAATGAAAAAAAAATCCAGGTTTCAAGCTAAATTCAATTTTTGATTGGATGAAAATTAAAATAGGAAGGTAATAAACAATTTACGTGGCCTCTTGTGTCCTGAGGAGGCATGGTTTCACTGTTGAGAGAAATGAAAATTTGTTGTAATTTCTAAATTTTGGAAATGTTCATAATCTACTAATGGAGTTATCCAAGTAGATGTAGAGCACTAAAAACATGGCATCTTTGGAAGGAAAATGAGCATTGGTGTTTACTTGAGAGTTTGGAAGAAGGATGAGAATTTGTGCTTTCTTGAGAGTTTGGAATAACAAGATGCATACAAGTAACAATAAAAATTGGGTTGGTAATTTTTTTTGTTTACCCTACTACAATGCACTTGACGACAGTGAGGCACACCAATGCGTAATATTGAACGACACAATTACACTTTATTCGGTGAGTGTAAGTTTTATTATAAAGTATGACAGTGCTTTTGAACATTGATGCATGAGTGCTTGATTATTCATATATGAACCAATGTGTGTCGACCTTAAAGTCATACCAATAAAAAAATCTCTACAAAAACCTTCGTCTTCCTGCCTCTCCTAACAACCTCTGCTATAAAGAGAGAAGGGATAGATTTTTTGGGGAGATTTTGTAAAATGATCTGCAAGAAAGTGCTATGCTTGTCGTGACACTAAGTATGGGACATTTGGTGTGGTAGGAATGCAGAGGGACAAGTTTCGTGGAGGATTGAGTCATGTGGTTGAACATGATGTGTAGAGAATGTCATCTAGAGAAATGGCTTTGTGTCAAGTTCTCCTCACGAGACATAATTCAAGAATTGACTAAGTATAGGATTACACGATAGAGGGGGAGGAGTTATTCGGGAAGAGTTAATGCGAGAAAAAGGTGTTGCATAGAAATTCCCTTTGGAAATGTATGTCATGCATCGAAATGTATGACATACATCAAAATCCACCACACATATAAATTATCTAATGTATGTCAATCGGATTAAAATCAAAACGATTAAGTAATTTTATTTATAATTAAATATAAATATTTTTAATAAATAATACATAATCCAAGTGTCTAGCTTTTCATAGTGAATTATAATATTGCTTGAACTTTTAGGAGATAAACTATGTATAAAATTTTGAAGTGTTCAACATTTGAGTAGACACCCCGCCCATTATCTAGAACAAATAAAGATAAAATAATAATAGAAAAGAGAGTTGGGATGGATATTTACAAGGAAAAAGTTAAACTTAAGTGTGATGACAAAAAAACTCAACCTTTTTTTTTAATTTTAATTTTAATGTCATCATTAAATAACTTTTATTTGCAGAGTTCATTTTCAATTTTAATAATATATAATAAAAAAAAATAGATAATATAATTTATCCATAAAAATAATATATTATTATCTCAAACTCTATCTTTTTAATCATACTCACACAAAAATTTATTATATTAATAATAAAATAATAATTTAATTTAACAATATAGTTTATTCAAATAATAAATTGATGTTGTAAGATAAGATATGCTTTAATTGAAATAATTAAATGTATGTAGACTAATATCTTCATGGCTATAATATTTACTAACTTAAATCCATTTTAATGTCAAATATATTAAATATTTGAAAAGATTAGTGATGAAAATACAAATATTAAAGTATTTAAAAAATATTTAATTTAAATAAATGTAATTTATATAAACAAATAAACAAATATCTTATTATATTAATTTTATATAAAATTTAAATAACTTTATATCAAATAAATAATAATTTCTTTAATATTATATTATAAAATATACACTAATAAAATTTAATATAAACTAAAAAAATAAAAATTAATACTTAATACATCAAATTTAATATAAACTAAAAAAATTAAAATTAATGCTTAATACATCAAATCATTTTATATGTGAAAACTAAATACATTGACATTAAAGAGAATATTAAAATTTAGTTTGACAAGATAAAAGAAGAGACAGAATTGAATTGAAAATTGATGTGGGTTTAGGTTTTCTTGAAAGAACTTTAATAAAAAGAAATAAAATTAAAGGCAAAACAAGAGTCATATATTGTTTCAAAAAAAAATCATATTCATTATAATTTAATGGATTTTATCATATAAATAATTTAGATCAAGGTTGATTGGCTCAATTTTTAATTACCTATTAAATATATTCTATTAAAAAGGAATATGCATATTAAATACAATTCATATAAGTTGTAATTCAATGTTTTTATCATATAAATAGTTTAGATCCTAGCAATTTTTAAATTCCTAGTGAATGTATTCCATTATAAAAGAGATATGCATCTTAAACACAGTCCATTACAAGATGGATGAACATTTAATGCAGTCCATTATCATAATAGCAAACTTAAAATTACCATAATGCAAAGATGAATAAACATTTAATGAAATCCATTATCATAATGCAGTCCTATTACATCATTATGAAGACTTAATTTGTAATGCAATCCATTACCATAATGCAAAGATAGGTGAACATTTAATGCAGTCCATTATCATAATGGAGTCATATTACATGATTATGAAGACTTACTTTCGATTTAACTTGAGGTTTAATAATGGAGTCCTATTACATGATTATGAAAACTTACTTTCGATTTAACTTGAGGTTTAATATTTCTTAGAGGACTCCGTAGTTATAGCTAGGCTTAGTTTGTTATCATGTTATAATTTCATTCCATAATCTTTTTCCATGAATTTACGAACTATGTGTTTTTTCATTAATATGCTGCCTACAAAATCTGTTATAAAACCACTCCGTGTCTCAGCAACGCAAATGGAAAGGCCATAACATCAGCAGTTTTCTTACTCTCTCTGTTTTTTTGGTTGTAGAAGCGACCATTAGGTTACTATGCTTCTAGTCACGCATATAAATTTGTGGACAATATATCATTTTCAAATATTTTCTTCTCATTATCATGCCTTCGCCTTCATTTTCAGTGGTGCATTAGTTGAGATTTAAAATAAATGGTGCCTTTATTTAATGGCATCGTTTTTTACTGTACTATTCTGCAGGAGGGAGATAGAAATACGAGGCACAGCGCCGCTACTATAGAGACAAAGTAGATCTGCCTGACTGCAGTTTCTAGCGGCACTCGCCTCCTAGGGTTGGGATTGGTGTGCTAATGCTACTGTTTAGTTCGTTTCATTGTACTGAAATGTTTTTGCAGTGATAAACTTGAAGGGTATAAGGATTCCATAATGCAGTCCTATTACATGATTATGAACACTTATTTTGTAATGCATTCCATTACCATAATGCAAAGATGGGTCAAGATTTAATGCAGTCCATTATCATAATGATTATGAAGACTTATTTTGGATTTGACTTAAGGTTATGGGTAAACATTTAATGCAGTCCATTATCATAATGATTATGAAGACTTATTTTGGATTCAACTTGAGGTTTAATATTTCTTAGAAGAATAGTTATAGCTAGGTTAAGTTTATTACATGATTATGAGTTCAAATTCAGAAGGGGTAGGGTATGTATACCTTTTTAGATTTTACTAATGAAATCGTTGGGCGGAGGGGGTCCAGTGTCCTACAAACAAGGAGGTCTCATACACAGGGTCCAGTGTCCTACAAACAAGGAGGTCTCATACACCAATTTGGTGTTTAGCTTGGCCCGTGACCTTAAAAAAATAAAATAAATAAATAAAAATGAATACTTACTTTGAATTTGACTTGAAGTTTAATATTTCTTAGAAGACTCGGTAGTTATAACTAGGTTTAATTTGTTATCATGTTATAATTTCATTCCATAATCTTTTTCCATGAATTACCGAAACTATGTGTTTTGTCATTAATATCCTGGCCAAAAATTCTGTTATAAAACCACTCCGTGTCTCAGCAACGCAAATGCAAATGGAAAGATCATAACATTAGCATTTTTCTTACGCTTTCTGTTTTTTGGGTTGTAGAAGCGATCATTAGGTTACTATGCTTTAGTCACGCATATAAATTTGTGGACTTTTCAAATATTTTCTTCTCCTTATCATGCCTTCGCCTTCATTTTCAGTGGTGTATTAGTTGAGATCTAAAATAAATGGTGCCTTTATTTAATGACATCGTTTTTTACTGTACTATTCTGCAGGAGGAAGATAGAAATAGGAGGCACAGCACCGCTACTATAGAGACAAAGTAGATCTGCCTGGCTCCCTTTATGCCATCTGCGTTGCTTATTAAGTGCAGGATATGCCTCACAGTTGGCGTAAACGGAGCCAAGCAGGACTGCAGTTTTTAGCGGCACTCGCCTCTTATGGGTTGGGATTGGTGTGTTAATGCTACTGTTTAGTTTGTTTCATTGTACTGAAATGTTTTTGCAGTGATAAACTTGAAGTGTATAAGGATTCCATAAGTATTTTACTTTCCATTTTGAAAGGAGCTGAAATTCAGCATGTGGTAAGGTTTCCAGATCATAATTGCTCACATATATTAAAAATATTAAATAAAGCTTCCAGTCGTGAGCATATTGCAGATAAAATAAAGCTTCCAGTCGTGAGCATATTACAAGGCAAGGCAGACCTCGTGCTAAGCTAAACAACAATCTCATCGTTGTTTACTTTACCCTCTCTACATAGAGAATGACAGCACGAGGAGCAAACACATTCAAATATGACAAAGTCTCTCTAGTGCATATTTGAAGAGACCTCTAAGTATTAGGCAATTGGTGTAATCATAATTTTGATCTGAATACAAATCCACTCTATCACTGGATCCGATATGGCCATGAGACATTTGTTAAGAAAATGTAAAAAATGAGCCATGTATAACAGAATTGATGTAATGCGGTTTAAGAAAATGTGAAAAATGAGTCATGTATATTAGAATTGATGTAATGCAGTTGATGTAATGTAGTTTATTAGAAACATTTGTTGGAAGATTTGGAAGAGATTTTATCTACTTTATTTCAATTTCAACATTTTAATAATATTTATCCATTTAAAATTTGTATTTCAATTTCAATATCCTAATAATATCTGTCCATTTGAATTTTGTATTTCAATGCATTTGAATTGATCTAATACAGTTTATTAGGAACAGATTTGAAAGAGATTCTACTTAGTCTCTATTTCAATTTCAATTTCAACATTCTAATCATATTTGTCCATTTGAATTTTGTATTTCAATGCATCTGAATTGATCTACTGCAGTTTATTAGAGACATTTGTTACTTACTCTCTATTTCAATTTCAACATTATAATCATATTTGTCCATTTGAATTTTGTATTTCAATGCATCTGAATTGATCTAATGCAGTTTATTAGGGACATTTGTTACTTACTCTCTATTTCAATTTCAACATTCTAATCATATTTGTCTATTTGAATTTTGTATTTCAATTCATCTGAATTGATCTAATGCACTTTATTAACATTTGTTACTTACTCTCTATTAAATTTTCAACGTTCTAATCATATTTGTCCATTTGAATTTTGTATTTCAATGCATCTGAATTGATCTAATGCAGTTTATTAAGGACATTTGTTACTTACTCTCTATTTCAATTTCAACATTCTTATCATATTTGTCCATTTGAATTTTGTATTTCAATGCATCTCAATTGATTTAATGTAGTTTATTAGGGACATTTGTTGGTAGATTTGGAAGAGATTTTACCTACTCTATTTCAATTTCAATATCTTAATAATATTTGTCCATTTGAATTTTGTATTTCAATTCCAATATCCTAACAATGTATGTCCATTTGAATTTTGTATTTCAATGCATTTGAATTGATCTAATACAGTTTATTAGGGATATATTTGGAAGAGATTCTACTTACTCTCTATTTCAATTTCAACATTCTAATCATATTTGTCCATTTGAATTTTGTATTTCAATGCATTTGAATGGATCTAACATTTGTTACTTACTCTCTATTTCAATTTCAACATTCTAATTATATTTGTTCATTTGAATTTTGTATTTCATTGCATCTGAATTGATCTAATGCACTTTATTAGGGATATTCCTTACTTATTCTCTATTTCAATTTCAACATTCTAATCATATTTGTCCATTTGAATTTTGTATTTCAATGCATCTGAATTGATCTCATGTAGTTTATTAGGGATATTTGTTGGTAGATTTGGAAGATATTTTACCTACTCTATTTCAATTTCAACATCTTAATAATATTCGTCCATTTGAATTTCGTATTTCAATTTCAATATCCTAATAATATTTGTCCATTTGAATTTTGTATTTCAATGCACTAGAATTGATCTAATATAGTTTATTGGGGACAGATTTGGAAGAGATTCTACATGAATCTTTATTTTTTATGAGATAATTAAGCCGATAGGATCTCTCCTATTGGAATTCATGATCTAATCAACTTTTCAATTACAAATTTTAATCTTAGGGTAAGCAATTAAAGATGCTAGCATATTTTTTGTCTTACACTCAAATCAATGACTGAGATTTAATAGCCATAACTTCCTTGCATTTATAAATGCTTCAGTTAACATGTTTAATTTTTCACATCTACTATTTAGGATTAAGAAATTACTCAGCCATGTTTTCAATTGCCACGAATCATACTTATACTAATACAACCAAGATTACTTAACTTTTAACTTTTAACTTTTAACTTTTAACATTTTGAAATCACTTGGCACGTATGCATAGTGTACAAAGCACTATTTACTGTTTTATTATGACATTTTGTACTTCTTCTTTTTTTTCTTACATGTGGGTGTCGTTACATTTCATTTGGGAGGAGTGGAAATAAGTAGATGTTACATTTCACAACTGATGGATACCAATGGTTGTCGTTACATTTCACAACCTGCGATGGGTGCACATGGTTGTCGTTACATTTTAGAACCTGCGATGGGAGGAGTGGAAATAAGTAGATTTCAAATTTGAATACCTGGCCTGCAGTTACACTCTAAAACCTAGAATGGTGAAAAGTATTTACATTTAAGTAACGTATGAAGTAATTAACTTGCATCTTTCTTGATTGTTGAACCTTGATATTCCTTTCGTGGAATCACTAACCTCTACATGGATCAGACTTCATCTGTCGTTCGCCTATCACAGCCTCACTGCAGCGTTCTTCTCTGTGTATGGCAAGCCTGCCCCGTCCTCTATTCATTTAGCCGAACATTTTTTCGAAATACTTTGAAATCAATTATAAAAATAAAGATTAATGTTTTGTTTCTTATACTTGGAAGTAATGGAGATGTTATCTAGTTGTTAGCAGCAGTAATAAGCGCGGGTTATAAGCGCCAGTTAGAAGAGTCAGTTCTGAGTTAAGAGTTAGTTGTCTAGTTGTCTTTTGGTTTGCATGTAGCCGACTCGGGAGAGACTTTTCCTATATAAGGATGTAATCCGTCTTCGTTTGATAATCAAGAAGTGAGCGTAGCCTCACCGTTTTTGTTTGCCCCGCATATTTTATCTTGGTATCAGAGCCACGGGAGTAAGGTGCGGAAATTCGAGAGGTTCGCAGGTCTCTCCTCGACTAGGGTGCGGGGGGCATACTACTCGGCCTTCACGCGCATAAAAGAAAAAAATTCCCACAGGCGGCATACTACGTGAGGTGCGGACAAGTGTGGAAATTCTTCGCGATTCCCGCAGGCGGAATTCACGTCAGGTGTGGATGTCCTTCACGATTCCCGCAGGCAATGACAGCGTGAGGTGCGAGAACTCGGATTGCATGCGGATTGCAGTCAAGGCGGATTGCGTGCGGATTGCATTGCGTGAGTTTAATTGGATTGCATGCAGAGTTTAATTTGAAGTTTAATTGGATTGCATACGTGAGAAAATTTGTCTGCGCGGATTGTGAGCGGCTGCGTGAGTTTTTGTGTGGTGAGCGTGAGTGGGAGCAAGCGTGGAGTTTGAATTCTTAATGTTATGGTGCATGGATACGTGAGTTTTATGTTAAGTGGATATAAGTAAAAGTGCAGTTATAAAACTTTGTTTTTAGAGCATTTAAAGCATATTCATTTTTATTATTATTAAAAGTGAATGTATGTGGAGGTTTGAACTTTATTAAAGTGGATT